>VXBO01003255.1:120693-135331 GCA_013400135.1 Rhinoptilus africanus
GGAGCTACGTGCAGCGCAGCCCCCAGAGCTGCTGGGGCGGCAGCGGGGGTGTGGGGCACCCTGGGGGGGGGAGGGTGTCACCTCAGCTGGCAGTGCAGAGGGGTGTATTCCTCATTAACATGTGCATTCCTTATAATTAGCTGGAATGAGGCCTGCTTTGATTGACCCTCCTTCTGAGAACTGCAGGGAAACCGAGCTGCCTTGCCCTCGTTTCAGACCTGTGGCTGGGTAAAAACCACTCTGAAATGCAAAGCTGGGGATGGAAGTTGGCAATAATGACAATAATAAGTGTTCCTATTTCCTCCGAATCCGGTGTCCCCAGCTCGCGGTCTGCACCGGCTGCTGGCACAGCTGAGTTACCGTTTGCTGTGACTCTTCCAGGGAGGACAGAGGCCGCTCTCCCCAGAGGGACTTCCACATCCTCTTTGTGCCGCGCCGCAGCCTGCTCTGCGAGCAGTGGCTGAAGGAGCAGGGCGTGCTGGGGTCCTTCATCCACCGGGAGCAGTACAGCCTGGACTTGATACCCTTCGACGGAGACCTGCTCTCCATGGAGTCTGAGAGCGCATTCAAGGTAAGCGCTCATCTCCTCTTCGAGGGGGAAGGCTGTGCGTTTTTGTGCCGGCTGTTGGTGTTGGGTACGGAGGCTCTCGGAGGGTTTGTCGGCGACCCGCGCAGCAGGGAAGGGCCTTGCAGAACAAACGTGGCGTGATCCTGAGTGCTGAGCTGAGCCTGAACCTCTCTGCCTGCTTTCTGAAGGAACAGTCGCTACAGCAAGCTGCACCCCAGTTCGTTCAGCTGTAACTGCTGCTGTTATTTTCACAGATTGAGCATTCATGAGGCTTAAAATACTTGGTCGTTACAAACAGCCGGCACAGTTTGTGTCAGTGCTCAGCCAAAGAGCCGTGTACGGTGGTGAGTGCTGCGCACTGAGCTGCTCGGGGAATGACCAGCTGCCACACACCAGCTGCGTACCCTGTTTTCTCAGAATGCTGTGTCTGGGGACAGAAAGGTTGGACGGTTTCTTTGGCCAGCTCTGCCCTATTAAGCACAGCCCAGAGGACGCGTCAGGGCTTGCAGCTGCTTGTCAGCAGCTCTGCTGAGGTGTTGTGCTCTCAAATTGGCCTAATTAGAGGGAGAGGCGCTTTGCAGTGGGTTTCTCGTTCTCTTACTCCTCTCTGTCAAACTGGGAGTACCATGTGGGGTTCAGAAATACTGCAGTGTCTGCCCTGATCAAACAGTTTGATGTACGGGCAGCACAGAGAAGGTCCGTATCTGCCAACATAGTTTTTCCCCAGCCTATGTCTGAACTGTTCACATGGACCATGCTCTGCTGTGGAAGCAGCTGTGTTGGATCAACACCTTCCATTGGGAATCCTTCTTCTTGTTTAGGAATGCTACCTGGAGAGCGACCAGACAAGTCTGTACCACGCAGCAAAGGGGCTGATGACGCTGCAGGCTCTCTACGGAACCATCCCACAGATTTTTGGGAAGGGCGAGTGTGCCCGGGTGAGGAAAACGTTGCTGCTTAAAACCTGCATCTTGTTCTTTGGAACTGCCTTAAGGAGTGTTTGGTTTAATGCACCTGGGGGTCTTCTGAATCCAGCCACAGACCCTTCTTGTCATATTGGAATTTTGGGATCGTAGCCTTCAGGTCTTTGTCATCTTTGACCAAAAGAACTATCTTTGCTGTTCCATAAGTCTTCCTGTCAGGAGGATTTCTCTGATTTCAGATGCTTTTTGCTCATAGGTATGCTGCCTTTGGGGTGTCAGCAGTTCTTATTTCTGTGGAGTTTTAACACGGAGCCACTCTGTTGTTACCAGAAGGGCTGAATGAAGCAGGAAATGCGTAACCCACTGCTCACGCAGTGTAACCTACTGCTTAGCTTTTTCATCTCAGCTCACCCTTTCTTCTCTCTGATTAACCTATGGTTTAGTGGGTACCTTTTGTAATGAGGGAGTGGCATGACATGAACCCAGTCCTTAAGCCCCACTCACCGTCTTGCAAAGCTGCAGAGAGCAACAGACAAGTACCTTTTTTTATTTTTCGGTCTTGTCCTGCCCCCATCTGTCAGCCAGTCTGTACCTCTTGCCATTCTCCTCCTTTACACCATACTTGCATAGCCATGTGCTTGTAGGGCCTAGAAGTCACATCCCCCTCTTGTGGCCTGCACCATAACGAGACAAACATGATTTATTTTCAGCATGTGGCTAATATGATGATCAGGATGAAGCGCGAGTTCCCTGGAAGCCAGAACTCAGTATTTCCCGTCTTTGATACCCTCTTGTTGCTGGACCGCAATGTTGACCTGCTGACGCCGTTAGCTACACAGCTGACTTATGAAGGGCTGATAGATGAAATCTACGGAATTCAGAACAGTGAGTACTGCCGGGTAAGGGGGGGGCTCTGGTGTGCGGTGTGTCAGGTGGGTTTCTGCTTCGCTAAAAGACTGTGACGTGGGAGCAGCTCACCTGAACTCAGTGTGGGGATGGTTCAGTCCCAAGCTGGAGCCCAGCAAGATCAGCTCTGGCTCTCTTCTTGCCTAGGAAGGGGAGTTGAGTTCAGTGCACAGTTATTGAATGGGTGTATTTTGGATGTTGCAGCCAGAGTGACACAGAACACGTAGTGTGGGAGGAGAAATGCTAGTGTGTGCCTTCACCCTCCAGCCTGGCTGGTTCCCACCAAGGCGATGGGAACAGTTTGTGAAAGGCTATTCAGAGCCCTCTGCTGCTCTTCAGGAGGTAGCGTGAAAAACTCCAGAGAGGCATTTATGGGTTTTAATCCCTCTTGCTGTAGTGAAGACTGGCTGGAAGGCTGCCTCCAAACCGCGTCGGAAGCAGAGTAGCTAGCACCTGGGTTCTGATCACGTGTGTGTCTCTGGGTCCTTGGGTGAGTACAGGGAAACTCTCCTTAATTAACACATATGCACTGAGCCATCTGGGCATTTATATTAGCTTTGCTGCTCAGAACTGCTCCCAGCTCACAGGACACATTTCTGCTGCCTGCTTATTGTGTGGTGGTGAAGTTCCAGTCCTTATAACGGCTATTTCTCTGCATTCGGTAGCTTATGTGAAACTCCCTCCTGAGAAGTTTGCCCCGAAGAAGCAGGGTGAGGGTGGGAAAGATCTCCCCACAGAACCCAAGAAGCTCCAGCTGAACTCTGCTGAAGAGCTGTATGCTGAAATCCGAGACAAGAACTTCAATGCTGTGGGGTCAGTGCTGAGCAAGAAAGCCAAGATCATCTCAGCAGCCTTTGAGGTGAGGCCTGTATCTGACCGTGCATCCCTCGGGCATTCTTGTCATTGCGTAAGTCACAGTCTGCATTCAGCAGGGCTGTGACTGGCAGCTAGAGCTGTTGCTGTGGAGTAATCCCCCAGCCAGAGAAAAAACAGGCAGTCTTCAGAAGCCCCTCCAGTCTGTTCCCCTGCCATGGGATGAGATCAGCTCCACTTTGACTGTTCTGAGTAGGTGTTGGTCAAATCTCCTCTTAAAAATCCTGTAGTAATGCAGATCCTCTCTTCTCCCTGCACCTCTTTCTCGGGCTTTTCCTATCCTCACTGTTAAAAGCTTGTCTTGGGACAGCCTAAACCACATTTCTGCTGTGCAAGCCTGTAGTTCCCTTACTAGGAATTGCTTCCTTCAGTTTGCAGAACTGTCAGATGCTGCTTCCCTCTGCAAGAGGCCAAGGGTTAATTTTAGCGTACTGATCAGTCCCACTTTGTTGCTGCTGTTAGCTGTTAACGGAAAGGTCCTTTTCCCTTTGTATTCGCTGAGGAGGCAGAGAAAAGGCTTTAAGAAATAAAATTCCAGAACGTACCCTGGCATATGGTTGGCATAAAAAACAGGAATGTGAAAAAGACAGTTGTCTTACAGAAGGTTTGACCTGTAAATTCATGCTCCTGTGTCACCTTAGACAAAGCTGGAGAGTGCCGTGGGGTGTGTTTGTGGTTTTGTTTAAAAACATCCTGTTCATGATTCATAAAGAAACTGAGACCCCGTATCTCTGCTTTGAGACTTCATGGTGATTCTCGATAGAACTTGTTACACTTTGATTGTATTTCCTTGGTTTTTTCTCTGCCTCTTCTCTTCTTCCCCATTTAAGACAAGATTGCGGTGCCTTAACTGAAAATACCACATGCTCATCCTCATCTCCTCGTAAATGTCTGTTACTGCAATATTAGTACTGAAGGTGCTAAAGATGGATTATCTGTACTGGTTGTTAAAAAAAAAGAATAAATTTAAGAAATTGTCAGAGGTAATAGGTGATAATGAAACAGCAGCATACTGGCAGCAGAGGACTTCATAAATTGCAGGCTTCGTCATTATCTCTCTCCTGCCTGCACTTGCCCATTTAAATCCTTCGCATATGAGTCAAATTATTATTATTTTTATTCCAAGTTGCAGCAAGAGGCAAGTAGCCCATCTGAAATACGGTCCTCTGGACTGCTCTGAGAGCTGAAGTCTGCATTGTGCTTCGTCAGGTCCTTGCTCAAAACCTGGGACGTTGTTACAGCCAGGTACAGTGAATGGCAGGCTTCTGCTTGCGAGGGGTGTAGAGCCGGCCAACCCAGCTCCTCAGCACCTTCCGTTACTGTTTTGAGGTGAAACCTCCCCCACCTCTGACTGCATTTGCTTACAGTTCTGTGTTCACTGGCAGGGAGCGAAGTAATTCATCTTTGCATGAAAACAGTACTTTTGCTGGTAGGGAGACTGAGGAGGAGGTAGTGGTGGCTGAAGTCAGACAAAGGTGGAGAAAAGTGATTGGTAACTGTGGTATAATGGAAAAAAAAAGTCTAATGAGCCTGTTGTATTATGTCCTGGCTCTTATAATGATCAAAGTGCTGTTACTGGTAATGGTGTGACTTTAGTATAAGCATTTAAAGTCTTTTGTCTAAATGGTTGCACATCTCTAACAGTATCTGCTGTTGCAGAGAGTACAGTAGAAACTTTTTCATGATAAAATGGTCTAGTTGGTGTTCTTAATCTGAACAACACCTAACGCAAGCGACGGATTTCTTTAGGAAAGACACCATGCAAAAACCGTTGGAGAGATTAAGCAGTTTGTCTCGCAGTTGCCACACATGCAGGCAGCAAGAAGTTCTCTAGCAAACCACACCTCCATTGCAGAACTCATCAAAGACATCACCAGTGAGTATTCATTTCTTGGTCTGTCTGACTGCTTTAAATATAGCAAGATGAGGGACAACTTGATGGACATCAGTCAGCTTGGCAAAAATTGGCTTTGCTCCATCCAGTGCATCTCTGCTGAAATGCTAAATGTAGAAGATAAGCTGACAGTTGCTATTGTATTGATTTTTATTCTTTTCTCAAAGCATCTGAAGATTTCTTTGATAATTTAACAGTGGAACAAGAGTTCATGTCTGGAATAGACACAGACAAGGTAAGTAGATAATGACAATTACTGACTCTGAAGTCTGTAAAAAAATCCCAGCGTATTTCTGCGGGTTTTTTTTCCATTGGGTTTTTTGAGGAAAGACCTGATGTAGATGCTGTCTGTCTCCTTTCAGTGGAAAGGTTGTGAGCTCTCAGGTGTGTCTCCTTGCGCGTTTGCAGTTCTTTGCCAAGTGACAGGCATTGCTGAATGTACCTGGAGACAGCGCTGCACTCTGTGTGTGGCTGGGCTCTGGTTACCTGTGCTGAAGATGTGTGCAGCTGGGGTGCTTTCACTTGTGCAGGGGCGCTGCGTGCTGTGAGGGACCGCTCAAAGATCGCAGACAGTTCACCAGCATTCATTCAGTGCATCAAAGTCTAGCTATTGGCTGTGGAATAGACATGCTTTAGAGAGACGCTAGCTGGAACCAGTGCTGGATCAGTTTTACAGATGGTCGTGAGCGGGTCTTTCTAGGTCTTCTGAGCACTTTAACAGGTTATGTGTTTTGGTTTTTTTAATAGGTTAACAATTATATTGAAGACTGCATCGCTCAAAAACATCCATTAATCAAGATCTTGCGCCTCGTTTGCTTGCAATCAGTGTGCAACAGTGGACTGAAACAGAAGGTTCTGGACCATTACAAAAGAGAGATTCTCCAGGTTGGGCCGTAACTTTTGGATAAATAAATTTCTGAGGCAATCCACATCAGAGCCTCAGCTCTACAACACTCGCATTCTAGACAGACACATCTTATACATGGGTGGTGTTGGCTTCTCGTCTGTACAGGCGGAGCCCTGAGGCTTCTGTTTGGGCTGGTAGCAATGACTTGGGAGATGCTCATATGCGTTTTACAACATGTAGATACAGAGAGGTTTATATCATTGCACTTTTTACGGTTAAGATTTAAACACACTCTAAATGAGATACACTCTAGAGAGATTTTAAGCAAAAAACTTTTCTAGCCTAACATCTCTGCCTTTTTTTCTTTGTTTCTTTTTTTTAAACACTCTGGTCATAGATTATTGATGTGGTATTAAAGGTGAATTCTTCATATTGCAGACCTACGGCTATGAACATATATTGACCTTAAACAACTTAGAAAAGGCTGGACTCCTCAAACCTCAGACGAGTGGTAGGAATAACTACCCAACGATCAGGAAAACCCTGCGCTTATGGATGGATGATGTTAATGAACAGGTAAACAGGCCCCTCAGCAGTGAACATTACGTCTAACAATATAGAATTATATGCAGCAGGAAAACATTCATGGGTTTTTTGTATTCTTTTTTTATTTTATTTCTATGATGTTGTTTTGTAACATGAAGTAGCACTCACCTGCTGTTCACACTCTGCTCTCTCCTGCAGAACCCCAACGATATCTCCTACGTGTACAGTGGCTATGCTCCACTGAGCGTACGCCTGGCACAGCTACTGGCTCGGCCAGGGTGGCGGAGCATAGAGGAGGTTTTAAAGATGCTGCCGGGTCCCCATTTTGAGGAGAGGCAGCAGTTACCTACTGGCCTTCAGAAAAAGCGTAAGTTTTGTTTTGTTTGCCCATTTTTTAAAGGGAGATGCATCTCTGTTAAGCTGGAATAAGGCAAACTGAAATCAGGGCTGGCAGGGGCATCTGTCTCCTCTCCCTCTCCCACTGCAGTATTGGATATACCTACCCATTTTTGACAGATGGCTTTCTGGCCTCTTTAAAATGGCCAGTCACATCCAGCCCGCTATTAACGCACAGCACCCTGTGCACTGAAGATACTGTACAGCTGTACCTTTGTTTAACTTCTCATCAGAGTACTAAAATAAACCCTAACCTTACACTGTGATTTTAATAAGTAACATTGCTGCCCTGGAAGTGTTCAAGACCAGGGTGGATGGGGCTTTGAGCAACCTGGTCCACTGGAAGGTGTCCCTGCCTATGGCAGGGGGCTTAGAACAAGATGATCTTTAAAGTCCCTTTCAACCCAGACCGTTCTATGATTCTGTGATTACTTTACCCAGAAGGTCAGCATCACTCTCCTAGGATTAAGCCTGGGCAGACAGAAGCACATCCTGTAAAGACTCTCAGAGCTGGGAGTAGTGTCTGCTTTTCTGGGCCCCAGTCTGGTATTCTGCCCGATAGGTTTCTCCTCTAATTCAGCTGCTATCTTTGTTTTAGTTATAGGTCATTTTGAGTTTGACTGACAGTTGATGGATAGGAGACGTAAAAATAAAACTAAGACAACCTGTACATTTCTCTGAATACACAGGTCAGCATGGTGAGAACCGAGTCACTCTGGTGTTCTTCCTGGGAGGTGTGACATACGCAGAAATTGCTGCACTGAGATTTCTGTCCCAAATGGAAGATGGAGGCACAGAGTATGTCATTGCCACTACAAAACTGATCAATGGAACAAGTTGGATCAAATCCTTGATGGACAAACTGGAGCCTGCCCCTTTCTAGGGTCTCTGGCCAGAGAGAGTAGAAGTGAGAGGCCCTTCTCACACAGGCACATCAGCTTCTGCTCTTCTTGCATGACTGCTTGAACGTCGGAGAAACAACAACAGTGAAAGAAGCTCTCCTGAGACCAGCTCATCATCAGTTACCCTCATCCCCCTCTGCACTGCTGTTCCTACTGTTTGTGGAACTTCCTATTGGACAAGTAGTGCTAAAAGGCACTAACAATGAAATAAACAATGGGAGACAGAGAGATCCTGGCTTGTGGTCTGAATTGCAAACAAGCACAGGGGGAGCAGACATTTGCCCGGTCCTTCTACTTGGCAAATTGCTATTTATATTTTTTTTTCCTTGATTTAGTTTTAGAGGGAGATGTGATTGCTTCTTTTTACCTTCCTAAGGTGCTGAGGAGGCAGGATGGTTCCCAGTCCCTTTTTCTTTCTCTGGTGCCTGATACATTCCATCAGTGCACTGGATCTGTTTGTTCGAGGTCTGTGCTTGGCTGCACCTCTGCTGTACCTAGGGCTGAGTTTCCTGCTCATCTTTCTGATGAAGGCCAAGGAATTTCTGCTTCCCCAGCTTCAGCACATTCACATCAACAGGCAGCAGCAAGGGCCAGGCCACACTAGCTAAATTTTCTCACGTCCTTGGAAGCTAACTGTACAATGGGAAGAGAACTGCTGTAAAGGGGAAGTAGTAACTGTTTTACTGCATAGGTTTAGAAACTTCATCACTCTCAGGCATCCAGAGTAGTGCACCTGCAGGACCTCTTACCCTGCGCTGTACTGTAATAAGCTGTTAGGGTTAGTTGCCTGTAGGCCATACTCGAGTCCGTTGTCCTGCACGCTTTGGCCAAGGCATTCATTGGCTTTGCTACAGCAGCAGCTCAACCTTGAGCTATCCACATGCATGTGAGCAGCACTGACTATTAATACAACCAACTGCACCCAAATTACAAGGGAGATGCTTCAGCCTTTTACTTCAATAGCTCTCTGAAGGGATCAGTGTTAGGTGGCTTGTTTGTACACCCACCTGACTCTGGAAAGCTACTCCAGAGTACAAATGCGGAGGTTATGTCTAAAGACACACAGACACTCCCCACAAAGGAATCTGGCCCAAAATAGCTGTGTCAGTGACCCAGTAAACAGTGGGTTTAAAACAGACTCTTTTTTTTCCCACACACACACACACCCCCGCCCCCTCCTCTCCCCCCCCTTTTTCAGGTTATAAATTGTGGTACTGCCTGCCACAAGCTGTTGTAGAGCTCAAAATTATGAAATGGAATTTTCCATGGTCTCGGTGGCTGGGCCCTTAGTGTTGCTGAGCCAGTGTGTGCAAGAAGCAGCTTCTGGCTCCAGAAGACTCAGCCTTGCTAATTGCTAGAGGCTGGGAAAGCAAACGGGGGTCATTGCTTATGCCTGTGCAGCCGAGCACTGCTAGAGCCTCTGCTGCTGCACCTCAGCCCTTTCCCTGCTCGCTGTCGCTGAACTCGTGCTTCAGCAGCAGCCACTGTGACTGTGTCACGCTGCATTTCACTCTTAAATAGTTAAAAACAACTAAATAACCCCACCCCAGACCTTAAATCACTCTTAGCAAACATTTCTGTTCTTAGTTATCCTGCATAATGCATAATATGTCCAAAAAACCAACCAACCTTCTTTTTTCCAAGTTGTTACAGATTTGACTGTGGGTTTCAGTCTGTTGGGATTTTTTTTTCGTAAGCTTGAGTTCTGCCAAACCAGCCCCTTCACAGAGCCTCTCTCTCTCTGTTTAACTCCAGTTGGCTTATTAGAATAAAATAAAAATGTATTTGATTTTTATTTTTAAAGTGTTTCCTCACCTTCTCACTCTGGAATTAAAAAAACAAACAAACAAACCCGGCACTGTGGTAGCTCTGCCTGACCCAGAATAGCTGAAATACATAAATTGAAACTTTTTCTAACATCTGGAATTTTTTTTCTTTAAGCTTCTGCACTAATGACATTCTGCTGTGCCACTTAACATGCTACATCAGAAATAGTTATGGGCTTTCTTGATGTCTAAAGAAAAATAGATATTTTTTTTCATCATTTGACTTTTAGCTTCAAGTGGGTAGACAACTTGCAGAGTACTCAAAAAAACCAGAACATGCTGCAACTTTGATGATGCAAGGAACAAACATGGATTGCTTTGCTCTGCATTATTTCTCCAGTTCCACTGTAAAGTAGGTAATTTCACAGTATTTAAAAAGAAAATTGAAATAGCTTTGGCTCAAAAATTAGATGTTACTGTACAGAGAAAACCAAGAAACGATGTGAGTCAGCGCAAGCCTTACAGAGGCTTGGCCTTGAGGCTCTTTGTACTACCACACTTTCCAGATTTTAATCATTTATTTATTTTTTTTAAATCTTAAGAATTGACCTAATCACGAGGAAATGAATAGCACTGATCAGGCTAGCTTGTGAACTAAGGTCATGACATTAAAACTGCACCACAAGTGAATAAAGGAAACCATGCAAAGCCCCAGCAGAACAGCTTGCTTATCCTTGGGCCAGGTAACCACTTGGACCAGCAAATGTGGGTGTTTGTTAGTAACACTGGACACAAAACTTACTGTGAGAATAGTTTATGCTGGACACTAGGCAAACTCTAATTTATCAACAACACTGCTGCATATTTTTCCCAAACTGCAGCCTGCACCACCACCAAGCAAGAGCCATGTGGACACTCAAAACAAAGTCTCTTCCTGGAACTATTCAACAACAACAACAAAAAAAGCCATCCTGACGTTGATCAATTCTCTGGAGGAGCAATTACTACTTAACAGGCTTCCTGAGCAGCTTGATTATGTTCTGCCTCTGTCTAAGGCCTTGCTGACCATGCGGGTAATAATTTGATAACGAGAGCCTAATTAAATTAAGGGGCCATTTTCTACATCATAATATCTTTGTAGGTAAGAGATTTGATTTGCAGTACATACTCTTCCTTCTCTCTGTTGTCTGCATTTGTCTGGTTTACAAGCAAAAAGAAACCCCAAAAATATTACCCAACCCACCCAAAAAGAATTTCACTTTTCATACATTATCGGAAAGCAGTTTTGCTAAAAATAAACATAGCTTACCTCCCTCTACCCCCTTGCTGCAAAGGCACTGTAACTCTGGCTCTCTAAAAACGTAGGGATGACTTCTTGGGTGTGCAAGGGTGAAGCTAGAGCGGTGCACAGTAACAGAGCAGCCATTAAGCTGTCTTCAGCACTCACTCTCTTCTGCTAACAGAAGAGCCCTATTCAGTCCGCACAGTTCCATCCTGTAAGGTGCTGCTGACCTGGGCCAATCCCCAGCTGGGTGTGAGCATCCTCCTCCCCAGGTCCACAGAAGAACAGGGCTCTCAGAGAATGGAGCTAGAGGCACAACAGCCTTCCAGGTAACCGCGGAATAAAAAGTAGAAGATACAACACGTTGTTAGAGAACCTCACACACATACATTTAAAGAAAGTCAGGGTTTGATCTGGTAACACTAAGCCGTGGTGCTTAAACCCACAAAACAGTGTTGACAGAGCACTCTGGGGAAGGGGGGCTATTTGGCATGCTCTGTACTGCCGTGCTGCACAGAGCGCAAAGGCGCTATGTCATATAATAATCGGTCCTGACCACACCTAGTGCATTAGTCTGCGTGTGGGCTGCAAACACAACCTCATTACTGCTGGCTCCTGGACGAGCAGATCAGAAGGGGATCAAACTACAGCACAAACTGCATAGAAGCCAGAAATTCAAGGGACAGCTGCAGAACAAAACTAGTGAGAGAAATAGGAACTTTATGAAGTAGAGCCCACCATCTGCCTGGGTAAGTAGTTTATTTCTTTATCAACATCTTTTTAGGTGACCAGAAATCACATAAAGCTTAGAAATAGAAAACATCAATGCTTTGAACAACCGGGAAACCATGGCTGGTTTTAAAACGCAATAGCTTCTATAACGTATGCACGTGCCTGAGCTTAGAATGAAATGACTGAACTCTTTAGTAAGACCAAAAAGTGAACTCTTTATCACAAGAGTTCTTTAAAAAATATTCTAAGTGGTACAATGGGAATATGGTTGACTTTAGTAGGCTTTAGACTCTCTAGAAGAGAAATAATCCTTTTAGGTTAGCTTTACATTAAGTCTGGGTTTAAATTCCTTTTATGTAGTTGACCAAGAGTATGGGTATTTTTTGGTCAGGAACAGTTAAGATCGAAATTTAAAAGAATACGTAAATTGGAAAGATGGTAGAATTTTTTTAGATGCGTCTTTACAGCTTTCAGTTTAAGAAGCCAACAACTTTTGTGAAAGAGTTCAGATTTTATACTAAACTAACAAATGAGCAATCACTTCTCAAGTGATGTGTAAGTATGACTTTAAAATACAGCTAGAAGATGAAATTCTAAAGCATTTTATCCCATATCTCACATTTAAAGGTTATTTTTAACACGAGATATAAATATTTGCCTGTGCAAACTTATATTTAAGCCCATTTTCATCATTCTTAAACAAAAGGCTCAGTTTGTGCCAGTATCTCCATTAGATGCAATTATATCATTAAATATTAATGGTGGCT
The DNA here is from genome assembly GCA_013400135.1 of Rhinoptilus africanus. Classification (NCBI taxonomy): domain Eukaryota; kingdom Metazoa; phylum Chordata; class Aves; order Charadriiformes; family Glareolidae; genus Rhinoptilus; species Rhinoptilus africanus. Next base: position 133,096 of record VXBO01003255.1, read on the forward strand.
TGCTTGGAGGAATTGACCACTTTGATCGGAACACACTGTTGGTAATGCACGATCAGCGGCCGCTCTGAATGTGAAGCTTCCTGGATGCACAGCCACTAACACAGAAGGAAAGATACCAGGAGCCAGCTGGACTCTGTAAGAGCCTCTGGTCCTTACCGACACAGCAGTGTCCACTGCCTGTGTATATATTTTAATCTGCTTAGTTACCAGTGCTAATTTGCAGAGTTTGATCAGATCCCCAACTCTTTTTCAAGACTGAGCAGCTCGGCACCCCTGTACAGGACTCTCCGAACAAGCACACACAAGTCCAACCTGACAGTAACGACCTTCTTAGAAGGACGGGTGGCCATTAACCCTCCTGAACTCAGCCATTTCTCCCCACAACAGAGCCACCTCATCGTCTCTGCAGTTTCTTTGCTCGGAAAGTCTCACCCTGTCCCTTTGCTTACAGCCCGGGGAGGAGGACGGCAGCAGCCAGCCCCAGAGATCCTACCTACCGCTGTGCCAGGGCGAACCATGCCGGACTCCTTCGCCATTCACTTCCTCAAGGTGCTGAAGGAGCTGCTGGCCTTCGTGCTCTTCAGTTACACCGTGCTGGTCGGGGCGCTGCTGCTGGCCGGCTGGACCACCTACTTCTTGGTGCTTAAATGAGAGATTCTCTTCTGCTGCGGCAGCGGCAGGCTGGGCAGAGGCACCAGGCTCCTCTGGGATGGCGGTCCCTTCCTCCTGCCCCGACCCTGCAAGCATTTAGTTTCGTTACTGCCTAATCACGATCTTATTTTCTTATGTAAAAAGAATAAAGGTTTAAAAAAAAAAGTATCTACATGCATGCACTTTACTGATCAGTGTGTCTCCTGCAGATCTCCTGCAGATTCTTTGTGTCTCCTAGACATTTGCCCCCGTTAGCCAAAATATTTAAAAGCCTCCCAGTGGTTTTCTCCTGAGACTCCCATCGCGCGCCCGCCTCGAGAGCACGGCAGTCTCTCACAGCGGAGGGACCCGAGGGATGCAGCATGATTTGGAGACGGCCGACATCTCCAGTAAACAAGTCCTGCCTTGTCTGACTCTGCCTCATTAAGGGTGTGAAGACAGAGATACAGAAATTACTTGTAATTTTTTTTTTTCCCGAAAGTGCTGGGAAAAGACATTTCAAATCAGCACAAGGTTTCCCTCTTCCTGGTTTTATGAGACACACTTCATGGGGCTGGGGCACCCACACGTTATCTACAGGCCCATTATTTGGCGCTCTCAAGGGTGCAGTTTTTCAACAAATGCTTAAAACATGGAGTTAGCTGAAAGATGTGCCTGTGATACAGCACTGCCTTGCTCAAACTAAACCATGCTAAGTAAACTGAGTCTTACAGGGAACAGATGGGGATTTCTGATGTATAAAAAAAATAGAGATTTCATTCATCAAGGCCCTTCATGTAAAACTATACAGGAAACCTTTGCTGGAGAAGCTGGGAATTACCACCAGTGTGGAACTAGCCAAAAGCACAGCAGTATCGTATATTCTTGAAAAAGAAAGATGAAGTAAACCTGAGAGGAGAGGGAGAAGGGAGCAGAACCTATGGCGGTCAGTCAGTGCGATCTCAGCCAACACTTCTGGTGACCCGCCACGCAGCCCAGGGCTGCTCTCCGCGGAGCCGGGCTGCGGGGGTCTGCCAGCAAGGTGACGCAGAGGAACCGGCCAACTGCCGCCTGGGCTGAGCGCTCCTAAGGCCATTTCTGCTTCCAAGGCCGCTGATGGCGCGTCCCCACATCAGCACCCTCACCTGGAGGGCCGAGCCGCCGCTGGGGCAGCCCTGCAGCGGCTCCCCCCGCGGCCGGGGGGGACGGAGGAACGGACGGAGGGACGGACGGAGGGACGGACGGAGGGACGGACGGAGGGACGGACGGAGGGACGGACGGAGGGACGGACTCCCGCCCGCCGCCATGGCCTCAGGCTCGCGCCGCTCCCGCCCTCAACCAACGGCCGCCGCGCGCGCCCCCTGCGCATGCGCCACGCCGGGAGACCGGCCCCGCCCGCTCCACCACTCCCCCCTCCCGCGCCGGGACGCGCTGACGTCACTTCCTGCGCAGCGGCCACTCCCAAGATGGCTGCGGGCGGCCGGTGGCTCCGCGGGTGCTGCTCCCTCCTCAGGTACCGCGGCGGGGCGGGGGCCCGCGGGCGTTTCCGTGGAGCCCGGGCGGCGGGGTGCCGGGCTGCAGCCAGCCCCCCGGCTGGGCTCCCTGC
>VXBO01003255.1:145064-211228 GCA_013400135.1 Rhinoptilus africanus
CCCACACACAACCCCCACCTCACCCCTACCCTGCACCCACACATCAGGTCCTGAGGAAGCACAGCAGCAGCCCCAGGCAATTGCCAGCCCCGGGGCAACCCCCAGCCCCGGCAATTCAGCTGCATCAGGACCCACGCAGCGTCCCAACGGGTTTTATTTCCCACTCACTCTTTTCCTATGGACACGTTACTGAGCCTTTCCCACCGTCGTGGCCACGCTCTCCTGGCTCTGGGCACCGGCTGCCGAGGGCCACCGAAGAAGCTGCATCTGGAATTGAACCGTCAGCGGCACCGGCTGGAGTTCTAGACCCTCCTCCAGTTCAGAAGAGTCTTTGTTTTTTCTTTTTCCTGTGGAAAGAAGTAAATCCGTCACCAGCTTGACAGTGAGTCACCCTAAAGGCGGCAGCGTGCAGGGGGGGATTGCCCACCACATTAGCACTGACTTCCGGGTCTTGAGGGAAAATCTATTTGAATATCACTTTGGGTAAGAAGCCCAAGAAGCATCTTTAAGCACGCAAACAACCTGGGTGCAGTTTTGCTTTTTGTTGTTAAGTTCTCCTATAATTCCTGGGACAGAAGAAAAATGCAGAAATAAATCATTTCAAGGATCCTGGAAAAAGAAGCGTGGGGTAAAATGAGACCTACGTGAGACTACTTCTGAAGACATCCTTCAGTGTCTGGGCAAATTGTTTGCTCGAGACAAAGCTTGCTGCCATTCCTCTCTGAGCCGTCTGGAGGGGATCCCACTTCCTCTGAGAGGACTTATTATTTGTGGGCATTTGCCGACTGAGGGATGCAAATCAGGCTCAGCCCCCGGCTGCGAGAGTGCCGGTCCCTACGCAGCCTGCACCGAGCAAGGGCTGGGAGCCGTCCCCATGTCTTGGAGCATCACCGCCACAGCTCCAAGGTGGTGCGTGGTACCCAGGTGATGAGCAAGTGCCAAACGACCACGATTTGGTGACTCACGGAGCAGCCGGGGCTGTCAGACACAGCGCCCAGCGGTGCCGGAGCAGCCCACCTGCCCCCCCGGCGGCTGCGCCTCCCACCGTCAGGGTGTCCTTGCGAGTCACGAGTCACTGCGGAGCGCACGGACACGGGACGCTGCCGGCACCGAGTGTATCAAGCTGCGGGGACAGCGATTTTTAGACACTATCTTTTTGAAATATGCACTGCCTGGCTGTGCTGTGCAGCCGGCCAGCCTCCGCAGGGATAAGGGGACACCGAATGAAGCACGACAGTCCAATCACTCTGGGCTTCCTGCGTCAGCAGCGGCTTTCTGCGCACCCAACGCCATCTCCGGCCACACAACCCCCTGCAGAAAGGACTCGTTCTTGCTCAAGCTGAAGGGAAGATCTCTTGCATGCACACTGACCACAGGCACCGGGCTGGAAAGGAAGTAAAAACCACCACTGCTAAACTCCAGCTGTTTGACAGCAGCTCCCTGCTTCGGCAGCAGTCTGAGCGTATGCTGCAAATGCACACCTTCTTCTGGGGAACAATAATTCAAAGACTTTTTTCTTCTTTTCAGGTAGCTGGGAAGACCATCAGCTTCCTCGAGCAGACACTGCAGGGCTCTGAGATCCTCCCCAAAGAGGGGGACCCCGCTGTGGGTCCCTGCCACAGAAAAGCACCCCAGAGCTCTTGGAGAAGGGGGTTAATTGCTCTCTTAAATTAATAACTAAGTCTGGTGACACGAGGCTTCTTTGGTAGCTCCTTTGGAGGCCTGGCCCGCTCCATGCTCTCCTTGCCCCACAAGCAGCTTTTCGGCATGGCCCTGCTCCCCCTTCCCTCCCCCACTTCCTCCTGCTCTTGCGCTACCCTCCGACGTGCTGGCACTGCTATTTCTGTAGTCAAAACAAGATTGCTGGAAAAATAACCTGCAAGAGGCAGGGTGAGGTTTGTCTCCAGCAGTTTAAGCAACGGCGCTGGCAGGGCAGACGGGGACTCTGCACTGGGGAGGCAGGGGACGCCCGCCAGGGCTCCCGGTGGTCTCTTCGTGGGTGACAGCAGAGTGGGATCTGTTCCCAGCCCCGCCACGGGCTGGCTGGGGCACCTGGGGCTCTGAACCAGAAAGAACAACAAATCCCTTCTGCAAAGTGCTCGGAGATGTGAGCTGGAAACGGATGAGGACCTTATTATGCATCCCAGACAGCACTCCCCCCAGCTGCCCGCGCCGCCCCACGCCACCGGCCACATTTGGCAGCTGACACAGTGGGCAGCATTTCTCTCACCCCAAAAATCTGCTTTGCCCGCCTGTCCTGGCAGGCAGAGCGGGTAGGTGTGTGCCGCTCCCAGGAGAGCCGGCAGCCCACCCTCAGTGCTTGTTCAGACACCGATTCAACAGGGCGTCCGGGCGTGTGTCCGACCCTCCAGCGCCCGCAGTCAATGGGCGCATTCACAGCCCGGAGCTCAGGATGTGAGTAAGCGCCCTGCTCGCAGAGCTGGCAGGGTGTCGGGGACCCGGGGCTGCCTCCCGGCCGGGCACCACCGCTGTTTGCTCTCGCACACCCCACCCTCTGCCCAGCCAGCTCCCGTCTCCAGCACCTTTGTCACACGCCGCGGTTTTCCAGCCGGCCTGACTTTCTCTCTCTGCTTTTGATTTTTTGCTCTTCTCTGTGCCTTTTTTCCTGTCCTGCGGAGAGAGATGTTTCCGTAGTTAGTCTGTGCTGAAATTCACTGCCCGCATTCAATCCTGTGACAGCCATCGCCATCTGGGGCCAGGCACAGGGATTTAAAGGGCAGGGGAAGCAGGAGCACAGTGCAGGGCTGCTTGGAGAAGAGAATCCAGGAAATTCTGGATTCTATCATTCTATGAAATAGAAAGTGTGGGTACAGCCAGTGTGTGCTGCCGTGCTGAGAGAGCGAGCGCCTCAGAGGAAGCACAAATGGTTGCTTTGATAGTCTCAAATGGAAAAACAAACTCCTGTATTTTCATAGGCTCGTTAAAAGTATCAGTACTTATTGTTAATATCGACATTAAATAACGATACCAGTATGTTTTGGATGGTACTTTGGCGGGATTATTTCAGCCCCATTTTACGGAGAAGAGAACTGAGGGAGGGATGCGGGGCAGGACGTGCCGAACGCCAGCCCGCAGCCCTGCCCCGGGACACGCTCCTTACCTTCTCCGCCAGACTTGGTGGCTGCAGCGGCGGCTCAGCGATCAGGACACCAAAGTCACACACAGTTGCCACCAGGTCCTCGGTGGCCAGGAGGGTCTCCAGGGTCACTCGCTGGGTGCCCAGGGTCCTCTGAACGGGAGGGTCACTGCGGAGTTCACATGGCTTCTCCTTCTTCCTCTTTTTCTGCTTGTCCCTGGGCACAGGAACCTGCAGGGCACCAGAATGGGCATGAGCCTCAGCAGGGGGCTGGGGTCCCTTTACCAGACAGCAAGCGAACCCAACCCAGCCCCTTGCCCACCACTGCATCCTGAGAGAGATGTGTGTAAACCGCTGCTGCCTTCCTCCTACAGCCGGAGGGGACTTTGGCGAGAGGTCTGGGATGGAGCGGAGATTCTCTGACACACCAAACTGGCCCAGGAGAAGGGCCCTCATCCTCCTATCATCGTTTTTGCAACTCAGATGTCACTGGGGCATCGGTCTCTCCCAGCACCCTACCTTGGCACTGTCCTTCTGCGGCCCCCATCCTGCCTTCCCCTTTGTGTCTGCATTTTCCTCTGGATCAGCATTGACAGGCCAGGAGAGCACCTGCCCGGAGAGAGGAGCTGGAGCTGCAGGGGCTGAGATGCCCGAGGACCCTGGCCTGGGGTGGGGCTGCCTCCCAGAGGTCACACAATACCACCGCTGGGCCTCCCAGCAGCTCTTTCCCCTTATCACCCAGCTCTGCCACACACTCACCTTCTCTTCCATGACCGAGACGATGGTTCCAGCTGCCAGGTAGGACTTCAGCCCCACTAAGTCCCTGGAAGTGTGCTCCTTCCTGTAGCCGCAGTCGATGGCGTCTGCCCAGGGCTTTCCAGGGGTGACAAACACCTTTGCTGTGCAGGGACACAATAAAGCTCTGAGGAGAGGCTTCTCCTTCTTGGGGACAGGAAGAGACCCCTGCGATGTGACCAGTGTCAATTCATTCGTAATTCCTCATTACCAGACTGGGCCTTGGGCTCCTCCGTGGCTTCAGGCTCCTGCTGGCCCTTTGCTCCTCCTGTGTCCCGAGCAGAGCTGTCCACATCCAGCGTGGCCACCGTGGGACTCTGATGGATTTTTGTTACCTGGGACAGAGAGGGATCTCTTGGCAGGGTATGTCTGGTTGTATTTGCAGGACCAGGGGGCAGAGCTGCCTCCAAAATCCTGTTCCCCAGACCACCCTGGTCATTGGAAGAAGGGGCAACAGTGCCAGGGACGGGGTCTGCTACAGGAGGAGGGCTGTAAATGCACTCCCATGTGCAGAGCAGTGCTGGGATCCTCGAGAGGGACAGGGAAACGTGGACAGCAGGGACTTGTCCTGCCAGATGAGGCCATGCGTGGTTTCTGTCCCCAGTACTGCTGCTGCCCACACCAGGCCTCACTCCTCAGCCTGGCGGTGAAGTCCCCCTGGCTGTGACCTGCCACTGCCTGTTGCTTTCAGGAGCCTGGTTAAGCACAAACCTCAGTGCTGCTACCTTCCTCCATCTCCTCGCCCTCCGCAAACTCGTACGTCACACAGTAGCTGTAGGTGATCACCGGAGCCTCGGAGCCAACCTCTAGCTGCTGACAAGTGCTGGGATCAGGGACTCCCTTGATTTTCCCAATGCTCACAACCACTCGTGCTTCGCTCCTGATCAGCTCTAAAAGAAAGACAATCTTGCTATGAAGCTGCAGCACGCTCCTTCAGAGCGAGGAAGGTACAGAGCAAGCAGAAGCCTCCAGGACGCCGTGATCCCACCACCTAGCATCCTTCCCTGTCACAGCTAACGGAGTGACAAGCCACTGCCACACGGGGTCACTCCGAAGCCATGCAAACATCTCCTGCCTTGGTTGCTTTGCCTCCCTGGTTAACATTTCAGACTCCAAAGAGCACATGCGGTGCACAAACTCATTGACTAGGGGACACTAAGAGGAGCTTCCCACCCCTGGGGGTCCCCAGGCCCCTGCCTTCATCCCAGTTGGGGATGTGCCACGCTGCAGAGGTGGCACTGGCTCCTGCTGGCAGTGCAGCCTGCACGTGAGCATCTTCCCTAGAGGAGATGCTCCTCTTCCAGCAGCTCAAGATGGAAACGCACTGTCTGAAACCAGATGGTGTCTAGAAAGCAAAGATGGGGGCAAACCATGACAGCGAGGCAGTGCTAGGATTGGGTGGTTCCTGCAATCTTTGGACCTGATTAAGGCTAAAATTACCTCGATTGCAATTACACTGCTGCAGGGTCCTCTGCCTGTCACCCAGTTGTACAAATAAAAAAAAGCACCTGCCAGAACTGTCCTTTTCTGTGCTGTCTGCTGCCTCACGCCCTAGGCCATGGTCACTCATTCTCTTCCTCTGCATTATTTAGCACTTGGGAACATGGATCGTGCAAGAAGAAATGCATCCCCGTGGGATGGCTGCATCCCTCTGCTTGGCTGTGCGGGGCTGCCTCGCAGCACGGTGGCAGAACCACGTTCAGTTTGGAAATCTCCATTATCGTGGCTTCAAGCAAACAACTGAGGCCTGAAGGTACAGGCTGGCGGGACCCCAGTGCAGCGCGGTACAGGGGAAACGTCTGCTCCCGTTTCAAGCCCTGGGGATCAGTTCAGCCCAGAGAACTGGAGCTCACACACGCACCAAGCTTTTTATTTTCAAAGACAGAGTCTTTCACGTGGAAAACAGAACTAATTATTTTGACAACAAGCTGTTGTTCCTTGAAAGTTTTCTGGTGACTTGACACACATTCGTCTCTGAACCTGTGACCACCTTCCAGGCACATCTGCTATCGCAGAGGTTGGAAGCACGAGTGTGTGTGTGTCACTGCGTATTCACGAAGGTATGTTCATAAAGGTTTCCTCTGCCTTCCTTTCTGTCCTCAGCTATCAGTGGTTCTGCGGGTCCTCTTCTGATCGCAGCCTCAGACTTGTAAGTCCTAGGAACAGTTTTTCCTCTGTTTTGTTGAGCGTGAGAATGTTCTGCATTTAGTTACTGGAAACAGAAAATAGCCTCAGGGGAGTCAGAGGGAAGGGTGACCAAGATGGGGAGGGGGAATCCTGGACATCCTCTGCTGGGTTACGTGAGGGGGGGACAGGGTCTTACAGATATCCAGAAAAAGGATATATATGTTGACCTGGAGGCCTGACCTGCCTTGTACACAGCCCCTCGTGGCTTTTTCCCCTCCCTGCATGAGCCCACTCTTACACTGACCCTGCAGCAGAAGGTTGCTGGCTTTGAGCACCAGTGATGTACTTCCCTGCTCCAACCATCTTTTTGACAAAAAAACAACAGAGCTTACGTTCTAAATCCTACATTTTGGAAAGCCCAAGGATTTAGATGGGATGGCTAAGCCAAGTGTCCCGAACTCCTAGTCAAATAGATGATACAGGACACCTTCTGTGTCAGTTTGAAACTGCATCTAGATCACAATCAGTGAAGACGCATTTGAACCAACTTTTTGATATAATCTTCCAAAAAACAAAAAAACCCCAAACTATCACCCACAAAAAAAAAAACCCACGGAGGAGCCACTGACGCAAAACTCCACGGTACTTAAGTGCAGCTTGGCTGTCCACGTCTATAGCAGTCCAGGAAACAAGCAGCTTGAACGCCAACGTCCAGCTCGCTCTCGGCCAAGCCAGCTGCTCTCCAGACCCGCCATGCAGCGCCCAGCGGGTGAGTGCGACTTGACTTAACGCGGGGTAAGGTTGCGCTGGTTGATGCTCATCGCTAGCTCAGCCACTTAATGTCTGTACGCTTTAGAAATGTAGCACGCTGCACAAAACCAGGAATTTTTGCAAAAATGATGCAGAGGCTTGAGACTGATCATTGTATTCTTTTTTTCTTTTTTTTTTTTGCTTTTGTTCCCCCCACTTCTTTTGAATGCAGAGATCAACAGGTTTGCAGTCTTCCTGCTCTGTGCACTGGTTCCTTTGGGCTCCTTGGCACCAACAGCTACCTCAGAAGGAAGCAAAACTTCTACAGGACAGAGGCAGAAGCATTTTATTACCCCAATAAAGCCCTTGGCATCAGTGATAGAAAGGCAAGCAACGACCTTGTTCAGAAACTACGTAAGTGTACTAATTTGCATCTGCTGTGTCTATGTCTGCGGAGAAATTTCTTGAAATACTAGAAAGACTATCAGAAAAGAAATATTTGGGTTAGAACCTGAAATAGTCTCTGCTCTGTGTTCTATACAAAAAGGAAAGGATTTACTTTGCATTATTTTAGGTTAGAGTTGGAGCCATCTCTAGGGCAGCTGGAGAAAACTTGGGCAACTTCACCTCAGCTAACTGCTAGCTATGATCTTCCAGACTAAATGCACTGCTCCTTCTTGGTCTCCTGAGCCATGCCAGACTTGAAGCAGGCATCTTTTTGAATGAAACCAGCCAGATCATTGGAAACACGCAGAGAATTGCCTTGCTCTTCAGTCTGATCCTAGTACTAGAGCAGTCAGGAGCACTTCTGCCGAAAATCCCGCTCAGTCCCTCCTTTCCTTGGCGATGGTAAAATGTGCACTGAACCCAAGAGTCACTGCTTCAGACAAATTTCCATTTCTGGGAACGTGTTCCCAAGACTACATTGATAAAAATCAATGTAAACATTTCCCCTGAATCCATTCCTGAAATCAAAACCACTTCTGCTGAAACAGAAGAAAATATGCTCAGGTCAAAGCAAACCTCTTGCATGAGTAAATTTTGCCCATATGGCAGATCAAAAAAACAAAAAAAGAGAGACTTAGAAAAGCTGAGAACAAAGCCAAGCAGGCTATTAAGATAGAAAGTAGATAGTGTGCAATACCTACTCGATAAAAGGAGCATAGGTGTTCATATCGTTATTGAACAATAACAAAAAATCCCCGAGCATACACAAACTGAAAGACAGGTGTGTGTGTGCCCAGCCATTCAAACACGAAGCAACTACCAGCAAAGATATAAGTGAAAAGACTAATAATTTCTCTCTCCTCTTCCTCCTCTCCAGAACGTGTGTAGCTCTGTAACGCCCAAAACTGCGCGCTGGTTCACTGCCAACTCCCAAGTCCAAGCCATGGTGAAGACAATACCCGCATGCCCAGCTTTTGACGCAGATTGCTGCGTTTTCCATGTTTTTCACAACATTTTGCAAAACATGAAAAGCGACATAGAATTAATCTGTGGTAAGAATTTAACTCAGCTTGTGGAGGCAAATATCAATCAGCTAAATGTGCCATTGAGTGAAGGAGCTGCGCTTTACACCTGCAAGAATGAAGACCTTCCGCAGGTGGATCGTAGCCAGGTCCAGAAGATGAAAACGGCGGAGAAGAAGACATATATCTGGTGGATTCTACAGAAATATGAACAATTTATGAAAAACACAACAAAAATGTACTCTTCAGCAGAAATATAATATGCCAGGATGAAAACATAACTTTAAGATACTAAAGACTCGGCTAAATGTGACCTATAAGTAGTTACACGATCAGTTTGGTGCCAGGAGCATTGACAATGTAATTTCTATTCTACATATTATAACTATATCATCTAGTTTAATGTAATATTTAAAGGATGAATGTATTAAGTTATTGATCCTATTTATTATAAAATTATTTATACTGCTTTATTTGCAACAGCATATGAAAAGGATGGACTGATGTAACTCAGGGTGATTCAATTAACCAATCGTGATATGCATAAGCAAACAGGATAGCACGATTTCAGTAATTTTAATGTTATTTATATTTTTATCTTGCAATTATCTTTTCAAAAGAAAAGTTGATTGTCAGTAGACTGATTTTCTATTTCTTTGCTAGTGAATTGTATTTATGAATTTATGTAATACATTATTTTTATAAATTTATTTAAGCAATTATATAGTTTACATATATTTATTCAGATTTTTAACTTTTACATTTTAATACTGAAAGGGATGAATGATGTATTTGCTACTTAGTAGGTGAATGGGTTTACCCATTTTCTGTCATTATTTTTGGATAAAACCTGGAATTTATTAAATAAAACTAACATTGCTGGATTCTTTTTTTAGTATGTAATTCTTTTTTACAATATTTTTGCACCGAAAACCTAGTGTTTTATTAAACAGCAAATTAACTAGTTGTTTCTGGTCCTTCCGTTAAAGATATTAAAAACATCACATATTCTCCCTTCCCGTCCATTTTGATTCATAGCCATGAGGCAGTTCTGTTTCTTAAGATCCCAACTGGTTTCTCATTTGGATCCACCAGTGGATAAATTGTTTTATAATTAGTCCCTTCTTCTGAAGGGTGAATTCTGCCATCACACCTCCAGAGTCTGCTTTGGGTTTCCAAGTTTTCGTGGCTCATGGCCAGCACCAGCTCTGATGGAAACGCTCTGGATTAGCTCAGACACAAGCACCGCACCGAAACGTGGCTGAGCTAATTATCGCTCCTGGAGCAAAACCACTCAAATGGTCTAGGAGCAATAGGACTTGTCATATACTTGTTTTCCTTGTCTTTTTTTTCTTTTTAATCAACTCCTCATTATCCCAAGTAATGGGAAGGTTAATAATAGTAACAATAATACAATTATTTTAGTCTAAATTACCAAAGTTCAAGCCAGCCTAAGCATTAGAATCAGTTCCAAAATTAGTACTATCTATAAAAAAAAAAACAGTTCCAAAAAATAACATTATCTATATAAAAAACCGTAATTTGAACTGAAACGCCCACTTAAAACACAAGTAAAGGATTGCTCCTCTCTCTGCTGCCACCCGCTCTGTTCATTATTGGCAGCCCACACCAGCACACAGCCCTGTGCAGGGCTGACTTTGCCCAGGGGTATTCACACTTGCGCTCTGAACATCCAGTGACTTGCAGCTGGCTTGGGCCCCCTGCATCCCAGTGGCACCAGTGGCTCCTTCCCCAGGAGGCTGTGAAAAGCCCAAGTGAAGCTGGAGCAAGGATTTTGGTACCAGTTAATCTCCTCCACCCTCCTTCCAAATCATCGCAATGCAAATACATCAGTGTCCAACTCACCCTTCTGAAGGTGCCATTAGCGCCGACTCAGCTGTAGCTCTTCTTCCTCCCGTTGCCGGAGAACCATCCCTGTTCTGCCCAGAATTCTCCAGGAATCAATTTCTGACAACAACCAAGTCACTGCCCATCCCCAAAGAGCCCCAGTCTGGGAGGGTCCTAGAAAAGTATTCTAGTTTCCCAAGAGGAACAGAGGGACCAGGCTCCTTGCTGAAGCCAGGGGAAGAATTCCTCTCAAATGGAACCAATTTCAGACAGCACCATGGAGATGCCCATAGTGGCGACAGGCAGGAGGATGCAGGCAGACTGGAGCCCGTCACTCTGGTTTCTGATGTAAACACAAGCAGCACAGCTCTCTCTCTGTTCGTGCCATGCTGGCACACCTTGGATTCAAAGAATGTTTTAATAAACCACCTCTCTGACCTGTGGGAGGTTCGTGCAAACATGGTGAGTCCAAAGCTGGCTATTTGCTCACGAGGGCTTCTGCCTCAGAAAGGCACCTGCCACTCCTGGCAGCCTCAGTGCTAACCCCTGTGAGAAGCACAGACTCGGTGGTGGCTGGGGCACTCTTGAAATTACTCTGCTTAGTTCCAGGTCTATCAAATTTTCCAGGGTCCAAAAGGTACAATTCCAACCTTATATCCTTAATTTTTAATAGAGAAAGAAGAATGAATGGAAAAAGATCACTGCCTGGGGATGTGCTTATCCCCATGGTAGAAGCAACATCTGCTGACCTTATCAGGTAGGGTCAGCAAACCACCACAAGCAGGAAGACATTAACATCCTGAGGGCTTAGACATCACCATTTCCAATAGCTGACACAAACCACTTAAACCTTGCTAAACCAGCGGATTATACAGGGCCACTCCCTGCGGTTTCTTCGCTCATGCACGTCTTTTCTTCCACCTGCTGAATATGTAAATAGCTAAATGAAAGTGTTTTCCTTGGAAAGGGAAACAGGTTTCCGCAGAAGCTCAAACATGATGTCCAGGTGAGTCAGATGGTCTGCCCCAATTCACGTCATGGGAAGTGCAACCTGAAAAAGAATTGTTCTTCCCCACGGGGGCACAGCTCACCCACACGGGATGCACGCTTGAACCATGGAGACACAAGCTTACGCAAAACTGCGGCAAGCTGCTGTCCTCCTCGCGTGTACTTGAAAGGGAACGGTGCTTTGCCACAGGCGTTCGGGATGCAGCAAGGCAGAGGCTGGCTGATACCAGAACATCAGCCTCTAAAGGGCTGAGGTCAGGAAGCGATGGCCAGCACCTCACCAAGGAGTCAGAGTGTCAGTGCCCACCTAGGTGAGTGAGACAGAAACAGCAGATAGCCTGGTGCAAAGTGATGCGACTGTGTCACTAAAGCACTTGCTGACATCTGCACTGTGCTCATTTCTGCACACTCATACAGCAAACAGCCACTGACGTTGTCTGGCAGAGTTCATTTAGGTTCTGTAAGCAGCCTATGGATGTGCGGCTGCTCAGGCACTGTCCTTTCGTCTATCCCGACACAGTTTCCCTGCCAACCTTGGGTAGACACAGAGGTTTCTGCTTTGAAAATCTCTTCCCACCTCCTCTGAGAAGACGGGGCAGCTTCAGAAAGGGAGGGACATTAAACGGGTTAGAGTCACACGCCGGATGACTGAGCTTGGACTGCACAGTAAAGAGAAGATGTGAGAGCCAACACCAGCCCCAGCGCAGAGGAGGTTGTGTGTCTTCCTTTGCAAGAGATGCTCAGGACCTCTGCTACCCATGACCAAGGCAGAATGCTCTAAAGCTCCTGCTGAAGCCCAGAGATTCTCAAAAGATATGACTTGAGCATCCAGAGAGAGAAAGGCTCAGACAAGTCACTCCCAAGAGGAGTCGGCTGCCAGCCCCAGACTGAACAGTGCGAGAACATCTGCAGATCCGCAGCTTTCCTGGTGCGGGATTGCCAGGGCTCAGATAAATCCTCCTCAGCCCTGGAGGGCTGGAAGTCGGGGGGATACACCTGTGCCACACGATGCATCTCTGCTGTGAGACAACGAGGTGGTCACCAGGAAAGCTTTCTTGACAAGCAGTTCCCCATTTATCCTGACTGAAAATGACAGTTGGCTTTCAAGGACTATGAGGAATTTACAGCTGAGATGGAGGAGTCACTGATGGGGTTTGTAAGTGTCAAAAGGGCAGGCAGCAGGAGGATTTAAGGACACAATGAGTCTAATCTTTTGTGGGTTTGTTTCCATTTTGTGATGGAAAGGCGCTGGGGTTTGCAATACACACACCTCATTCTGAGACAGGAACATGTTAAACCGCTCTGGGCGACAACAGCGACTGTTCTGCGTTTGCACACAGGGAACTTCCCCAACACCCAACTATTCATTGTTTGCCCATCCCGTGGTGATGCGCATGCTCAGGAGGAGAAAGTCCTCAGGGATGACAGCAGGCATAGAAGAGCTCTTGAGGGTAAACACAGCTTAAAAAAAAATAATAATCTAGTGAGCTTTCCATTCTTTCACATACAAAGAGAGCCCTGAGCTGTTTGCCCGTTGAAGTGCCAGTTCCCTTCAGCAGCAGTGATTTCATTTGGCATAATTTCCATAGAACAAATGTAGGCCCACTTTTGGCACTGTTAAAGGATTAGCAGAATCAGCCACAAAAACATGCTATTTCAATAACTATCTTTTGGCATATCAGCTACAGTCATACCAGCCTCACTGAAATCACCACAAAATCAGTATTAAAGAAACAGTTCTGTCCAGCCACAGCTTCCTCCCGAGAAGTTCGATAGCATCATTGCATTAACATTAGCATTTCTATGCTTCGTCAAGAGCGAACTCAGGCTGAGGTGTTGGTTTATCGCTGTTTAAACAGCACTGCTCCTCCAAGAAAGGTTTGATAGCATCGCTGCTGTAACACTGGCATTTATATGCATGGTCAAGAGTGAAGCCAGGCTGCAGTGTTGGTTTCTCACTGTTTAAATAGCAGTAAAGAATCACTGCCTTCTGCCAAAACGCTTTATGTGAGATTAAGATAGAGAGCTTAAAAAAACTAAATGCAAACAGAGTGAGAAAACTGTTATACCTTCTCCTGGAACCACAGGCCTGATTCATCAAAAGTTCTCATAAGCTGTATTAAGTCAAAGCCACCAATCACAAGGATGAGATTAACCAGCATCAACACTTGTGTAATGATTTTAAAATAAAATCTCTCTTTTCACTCATCTATTACCTTTCACTTCATCTAGAGTCTCAGTCCCCCAATGCTGCTTCCACTACGCAAGAAAATCCAATATACTGATGAGGTGACTGACAACTGAAGCCCAGACGGCTGAAGTGTCCTAGCAGGGAAAAACAAAAATCAGTCATTAAAGACAAACACTACTCATTCCATTTTTTAAATGGACTTAAGCAGCTCACTGCCTAACACTAACACCAGTTCCATGGGAATACCGTGTTATCCAGTCTTAGTGCTGCTCTGTGAGGTCCACTGTCCAGGCAGTATGTCAGCCAAGCGCCCCAAATTCAAGTCTGCAAGAAAATAAGACCATCAGGGCTCAGCGCATTGGAGCAGCCCCTACAGGCTTAAGAATTTTACCTTTCTTGGAGAACTACCAGGTCTACATTTGAATTACTAGCCTGTTAGAAGTAAGTGTAAAAATAAATACACATTTGCTTAGTTTTGTCAAAAGAGCTCACTCTCACTGGTCTTATCACTTTAGGAAGACATCAGAATGTCAATACATTTGGAAAATTATGTTATGCAAATGTGAAAGTTACTGGTTATTTAGGGTAAAGAAACATGTACATTCTGCAGACACTTGGACTTGTGGAGATGGTACTTTAGCTCACCTGTTCATTCCCAATCTCTAACCTGCTTCAGTGAAGAGGAGCAGAGTTGACAACAGAGGGTAATTTTCAATTTTTTGCTGATCTGGTTTACACTTACTCTGGTGAGATGGGGAACAACCCAGCACAGAGCAAATACAGCCTGGCGGCCAAGGCATGAGAAAAGGAAATCACTTGTAGGCTCAGAGTGAGTTGATTCTTTCAGTTAAGAGGGGCCCAAGAGGCACCAAGTTTCTTAAGAAGAGTCCAAGCTTCAGAAGCTCAGCGGAGGGTACAAGCCTTGCAACGGGAAAGCCAAACACACCGACCCCACAGGGGTGACTTCAGCATTGCTAATAGTGAAATGAGCCCTCGTCACCTTTCAGAGTTGCAGAAAGGATGTCAGGTGCTGGTCCTGGTCTAGGAACAATTCCACTTACCATTTCCCCACATCCAGTTAGAAAACAAAGGCACTGCAACCAGTTTCTTCCAAAAAATAACCTTTATTGTTTTGGTTGTAAATATAAAAAATGCATTGCACAATTTAACAGACCTACTGAAAAGTGCTACATATCAACAGCACAACAGAAGTTGTGTCATGCAACAGAACAGGAAACCTAGGCAAAGCAAGAGCACAACCTGAAGTCCTCAGACCTCCAAGCTTTTTTTTTTTTGCCTTTTTTTTTAACAAGAACGAACTCCATTCACTTAAAACACATTTAAATACAAGGTAAGAAGAAGGAAAACAGTAATTTATTCATTGTATTGTTAATTAAAAGGCTTGCTCCTAACACTGGTATCTTTTGATTCAAAACCTTATTCATGTTGGAAAAGTTCAGTTGTAAAAGCAGTTCAGACCATGGCTAGAAAGTGATTTTATTATATACCTAATATGTTTCTTTGTAACTGAATCAAGTTTTACAGATCAATCTACAATTCGGTACTACCACTTCCGCTCTAATGCAGTAAATGAGCATGAAATCCAACCAAGGATGAAAGAAAAGGAAACCTGATGCCTTAACTGATGTTGTGGGAACAATCCTGTGGCCCTATAAAAGAAGAAAACCCCAAACAAACAAACTCATCTGAAAATCAAGTGTATAAACTGAGGAGGAGTAATAGGAAAACTCCTGTTGTCTCACCTAATCAAAAAACCTCCTAAAATTCACCAACAGTTGTCCATAACCTTTGAGATGGATATGACTGAATCCGTAAAGCACCTAAACCAGGTATCCTCCGCTTTTTGATTTGGGGTGTCTTTCCATGCAATAAAGGTGGAAAGAAACCAAAAAAGAAAGGAAGGAAGAAAGAAAGAGGTCAAATAGCTAACAACCCATTGTATTTGCAACAGTATCCTCTAGTTGGTAACATCAAGGAAAGAATTATTCACTCCAGAAACAAAGAAAGTGAATAGCATTAAATATTTTGTACTACTCTGCAGGAGTTTGGGGCTTTAAAACACACACACACTCTCTCTCTCTCTCTCAAGGGAACGTACAAAACTCCTGAAGATACAAAGTAAAGGGACGTTATTTTCTAATGCAATTTGACAGCCCTTTGTCTTTTCAAGCCATTTCATATTTAGAGATTTAAGCATTTTCACATTTACTGTGTTTCTGTCAAACTTCTGGTATGACAGTGAAGTACGTGTGTGCGTACGTGCCTGTGTACATGGGAGGGGAGGACGGTGAAGTCCGCAGGAAGGACGCAATTTTTTCCATACATACACACGATTTTTCCCAAGCTCAGTTTCAGTGGGACACAGTAATGCCGTGCAGATAAAATCCTCTTAAAACCCACTTGGTCAATTCACTGAATTGTCCACATAGCACTGTATTAAGGGGAAGAACATATGACTTAAGATAAATCAAATGCATACAGGACACAAAGATCTAAGGCACAGATGGAAACATTCTAGTAAGTCTCCCTTCAAGGAAGTCTTCCCAAGGGGTCTAGAAAAGCATGGAAGAATACGCCCACCAGGTCAAATGGTATTAATTAAGAATCCTTTGGTTTTGTGCAGAAATCAGACTGTCAAGATGAAGCATACACTTGTCTCTGTTTCTACGGCTCATTAATTCTTTCAATTCTAGTTTGCTCCTGGACTTTCACCACTTACTGCTCCTGCTACCAGGGAGCATCATATAAGCCTAATAACTACATCAGATAATGCACAAGTTCTCCATAACTTGTGTTTGGAGTGGGGGCCATCTCCAATGTACTGATAAATAGAATTCAAGGTCAGGAGGAGCCACTAGACAATCTCAGTTTGACTTTGTGCATATCACAGGCCATAAATATTTGATCCAGCCACTCCCTTACTGAGTGAAATATGTTGGATTTGACTGAATATGACTCATACTCAATTATATGGGGATTCTTTAAAAGTTTAGCACCAATTCACTGAAGACAGATGTGCATCATCTGTGATTGTGCAGAGTACAGGCACCGTGTGTTTTGCTTGCTTAAGTATACTTTGGTGAGACTGAGGAAATTGGACCGCTTAAATTAGGGGAGAAAGCATTACCAAACTTTTTTTTTTTTAAGAAATATAGTATTTAGACTCCTCAATGGGTAAGACAGACAAAGGAGTTAAAATATAAACCAAAGTGGAAAGCCATGCAGGAATTAATACATATGAGGTCAATCTCTTTTCATACTGATCCTCAGTACTTCTACTGTGCAGATGTGAGACATGATACAGCTTTTTCCTCCTGTGTTTCCAAATGAAGTGAAATCACACATCTCAAAAGGTTGACTGATAAAAGAATTCTGATTTGCAATAACAGGGTGACAAAAAATACACTGAATCACTGCTTCAAAGAGCAGCCACATCATTTCTGATAACTGCACTACGTGGAAAGTATCTTTTCACTTTTCCTTCCCTCCCTCCTACGCTCTTGTCTCAGTAAGCAGTCTTTGATTTAATTT
Source organism: Rhinoptilus africanus (assembly GCA_013400135.1). NCBI lineage: Eukaryota > Metazoa > Chordata > Aves > Charadriiformes > Glareolidae > Rhinoptilus > Rhinoptilus africanus. The sequence goes on from VXBO01003255.1 coordinate 161,902, forward strand.
TTTTCTCCTTACTATGTTAAGATTTGTGGTCTCTTTATACTGCCATGAGCTTGCATCTTCACCACAAGTTATTAAAATAAGCACTTTCCCCCCAGTTGTAACCAGTTCATGGTGCAATGAGCGTGATGTTTTTTCCATCAACATCCAGATAAAAACTGCTAATGAACTAAATTTTTAACAGTTCAGTCATACTAGCCCTTCCTGTTCCTTGAAGGTCCCTTCCCGCTTCCAAACCATTCAGTGAGATCTGAGATGTTAGGATTTCAGCTTAGAAGTTGTCAGATTTCCCTGGGCTTTCAAGTATGCTTGCAGTGCACTTTGCTTGTTGGGACAGAACTCTAACGTCATTGATACTAGTAACGGTAAAAATCAAGCACAATCACTGCCTGACAAGCAGGAGACCACACTGCAGCGGAAGCATTACAGAATCTGCTCATCTGAAAAGTACAGCAAAAACACAAGCGGGTCTGCTCTTGGACAATTTGCCTACTGATTTCTTTCTAGAAAACCGGATACATATTTTTAACATGCAAATATGCATGTAGATATCTATGCATCTCAATAAGATAGCCCAGTAAAGAAAACTGGAGGGACGCTCCCCAGCTAATCACAGTGTTAAATGACTTTACTGGAATCAAGTTCACAATCCATGATAAAAATGGGAGGATTTAAAGCACTGATTTAAAAAGGAATTTACACTTATTCAACACTTTTTATCCAGATGCATTCTAAAGAATATTGCTCAATTCATTACAACTTCATGTATGAAAGACCTAGGTACGGTTTCCCCCCTAGAAAATCTACACACTATTTAATTACTATGACAACCTTGATACGCTATTTCAACAAACCATTTCTTAGCTGAGGTCTGGATTTTTGTTGGTTCTACCACAGAAACACAGGTTTTCACATGTGCACAAACATCAAATGATGTATCAGATCTACTGGCAAAAAAAAAAAAAGAAAAGAAAAGAATAAGAGCATCTCCTTATTTGACCGCACAGCTACAGAAAGGCATTTTGGTACAATGGCAGATCATGCCATTTTGTCTTCCCTTTCAGCTCCTTTCCCCCCAGCAGTCCCCTCCAGCCCCCAGTTCCTCAACTTGCAGTATTCTCTGGACAGGGAGAAGGCCCTGGGTTAACCTTTCATGCTTTCTTCTTGCTGCAGTCCTGCTCACACGTAAGCAAACTCTGCAATGAAAGCCATCAGCTGCAAAATCTCAGGACAAAGAAGAAAAAATTCTCCCCGCGTTTAGTCCTTCTCCCCAGGCCTATTGTTTCTTTTTAAGCTTTGTCCCACCAAATAGAGAGGACTGGGGGCAACACTGAGAAAAATGACATCCCCCAAAGGAAAACCTACTGACCCCATTTCAGCATCTGCAATGCCCAAATATTTTAGCTGCTCATTTGAGCACTGTAATAAGTCTGCTGATCACCTCCAGGCAGCCTGCTTTGGAAACTGGAAGAAAACGGCTCAGAGGAGGTACAAAGGAAATGTTACCCACAGTTTGCATAGCTCTCCAGAACCAGAATCAAGTAACGAGTGGAATTACAAGGGTCATTCCAGACTATGAACAATCACCTGGAATGAATATCCTGGTGCTGTCTCAGGATGGACAGACTTATCACTGCTGTAACGAGACTAAGTTCGACCGCAGCAGAGGACAGTACTTGCTGAGACTATCATAGGAAAATGTTATGCAGTATTTGGGGTTTTAAACATATTTTCCTATGCTTTATAATTCATGTTGAACATAACCTTCCCATACAGACCAAATTTAGCTAAGTCCTTCAGGTTTTTCAGATAGAAGGCAAAAAGAACAAGCAAAAAGACAAAGAAGCAAAGAACTGACTACAAGTCCATGTGGTTTGATACAGTTTCTGAGATAATAAAAAAGTCAATTTCTTAACATTAGAAACTCAATTCTTCTCTCTGAAGCAGTACTACATTTATCTATGGATGTGTTTTTATAAACACACGTTCTATGAAGAAGGCAGCTGAACTCTGCAGAGTACAAGAAAACAGTTCATAGATTAAATGGGTATGAAATCGATGTATCTATCCTAATTGCAGAATCTACGCAATCTAAAACCGCTTTCTTGTGCTTACTGCACAGCCTGCTACTCACTTGCAGTAGCTGTATCAGGAAAAATAATAAAAACCAGCTACTTTATTTGCTAGAAAATAAAGCATGTCTTGAAACTGATCATATGCAATGATACGCTCATTAAAATAAAAATACAAAAAACACAGCCTGAGATTTTAATTCTAGTATTTTTGCCATGAGTTGACATCATTGACGGATTTTTCTTCTCCTTTGGTTTTTAATATGATCCTGTTTAATGATTTTCACTATTCAAGTAAAACAAATGGAACTGAATACCAGAAAACAAAAGAAAAAGCACATTTTGTTTCAAGAAATCGAAAGTATATTTCCCCTTTAAGAGAACATTCCTTGGCATACAAGATTTACTTCAGAGAACTTAGTACTTGAAGCTGTTTCATAGAAATATGTTGTTGCATATAGATGCATGCTGCATTGATGGAGATATATTGCTGCCTGCAGGACTCAAACCTGCTAAATTTACCTGAGCTTGGTGTTTTCTCACTTAATGGAGTACAGCACAGCACTGAAGAGGAATCAAAATGTTACGACAACGTTGCATCATACTTCCACACGTTCAGAAGGCAGAGCCAGATGCCCTGTACGTCTCGGGTGATGGAGAGAATTCTTTCTAAAGTGCACCAACTGAAAGGAGACTCGCCAGGCTGCCAGACTGGCAGGTTCTCCACCCCTTGTATAAGCAACTCATTGTCTTTTGTTGTTAAGTTTCGCCAGCTGTTTTGTTCATCTTGATAACTGCCTCAACCGCTTGCTCTGGCAGGCACGATGGATCCGACAGAATTGAGGTGGTTGTACTTAGATGCCGGAGGGTGTTCAGCACCACTATAAAAAAAGACAGAAAAATATCCAAAAAAGCCATTAGTCTGACTGCAAACAGATCCATGCAGGATAGCGTGCAGGTACTACACGGCTGTTACACATGACAGCATTGTGGAAATGCTTCTCCAAAACATGCACACCTCCACACGCAGCCACAGCAATCAACAGAGATGTGCAAAAACTGTGCCCAAGGAACAAGAAGGGAGACCTATGACTTTTAAAAAAAGCTCACCTATTTCTTCTACAAAAGAGTACCACTTGGCGATTAAAACAGTAAATGTAAACCCTTGCTGAATTGCAAGGGGGAAAGGATCAAGCAATCATGCCTAAACAGAAGGTCATTCCAAAGCCGAATACAGATTTCAACATGTATTTCATAATGAGTTAAATCACACTGCCAAACTTACTCCCGTTAGAGTGGAGTATCTGAAATCTAAATGCAGCCTAAAATTGTTCAAATTCTGCTATCTATATTCAGCAATTTGGGTTTTGTTTCTCTTCAGTGTTAAGCATGCAACTGAGCATCTTCACAGTCAAAAGAGGCTCTTATTTTTCCACTGAGATAATAAAAAGGAAGTCATATTCAGCATCATGTGCTTCCTTTGTTATCATCTGACTTTCAAGAAATGGTATTACACATTATTTCATTTCCTACAGTCTGGAATAACTGCTAGATGGAACTTCACTTACTTGGCCTCAGAACAGGAAGAGAACAGTGCTGATCCAACCAGGCCATTGCAGTTTGATTCATATCCTTAAAGCTTGTTGTGGAAACCATCCCATTGAAGGACTCAAACAATGGCTTAATAATAATGCTGAACTGCAAATCATCAAACATTAAGGGAAACAACAAAGGAGGAGTTCAAAACATTCAATGGGAAAGGCTACTACAGCTCAGCCCACAGAGAAAACAAGAGACTTCTAGAGGGACTGCAACATTTAAAAAAATATTCTTTGAAACCTGTAGCACAAAGACAAAGGAAAAAACTGAATATCGTTTCCTACCAATGCTCATTCTGTTTGCAAAACTCCTGTACAACTCACCTGACTGCCTACAAACCAACTGCATGCTGTAGCACTGCTGCAAGCACATGAGTCTCTGAAACTTCCACATACGTGTAATTTGTTCAATTTCTTTGTTGCCACCTTTTTCATGTAACAATGACACTTTCATAGCAAAAGGATACAGAAGCTTCAGTGTAGGCACACCACAGATGCATCCAAGGTGTGGTACCTGGATGAGTCTCACCTGGCAATACTGAGTCCAGCACAGGCCAACAGTGCAAGTATTCAGCCAATTTCTTAGGCAGATTTTTCAGCAAACACTCAAGTTTTCTGCTACTGCAGCTAAACAAAGATGCCAAAGTACATAAGCATATTCCCAGAGATATCAATGGTGTGGCAAGGATTCCCACACCAAGGGCCAGACTTGCTGATCTGCATCTATGTGGACCAGAGCAGTAGCAAGCTGAGGACTGTCAAGCTTTCCTTTTGGCTCTCTATCGTCACAGCTTGGAAGGATGGGCCTGGAGCTGGCAATAACCTTCCTAGCAGAAAAGGAGAAAACGATATTCTTATCCTGTAGTGTATTAAACGTACAGGGCACCAAGCCTCAGCTCCCAGACTTTCCAACGAGCTTTCCTGGAACGGGCACTCAAAACACCTTGTTGTAACACTGCCATGATAATTCACCAAGGAGACTCCACCCTACAGGTACATCTATTTCAGAAGCTGGTTGGATGATAGAACCCCTCTGAAGGCTCAGCATTTGTGGTTTTACCATGTTACTCCAGATGGGATTTGCTGACTACAGTCAACATTATGTGAAAACGTGGCCCAAACCAATCTCAGCATTGTCATGCACTCCCATCTTTCTCACTGTGGCTGACAATCAAGATAGGTCTAACAACTGCCTGGAATACGCAAGGGGATTTGCACGTCCTTTTACTGAGTGACTGGAAGAACAATATGGGTATTATTCTATCAGTATTACAATATTCAAGAGTATTCTATTCTTGGGTTATCTCTACTAGCCCGAGACCAGCTTCCTCATTTCCCTCCTATATGCAAGAGAAACTATGGTATTTTGACGTTTGTAATGAAGCAACCCTTCTATCTCTTACAGTCATTTCATAAGGAGGAGATTTTTCTTATTATTATTAGGACTCACCCCTGGCCTTTGTCAGCTTTTACTGCATGAGATTCTGAAATATGCCAGCATGTGTTAAGGATTCAATCCAGCTGTCAGAATGACTGTTTCAGCACAGTTACACCCTGACTTGTCAAGGGAATTTTAGGAACATTCCTTTGGCTACAACAGCTTCAGTAATTGTTTGCAATATTTTTTTTCCTGAAATCCTTCTTACTCTTGGTTCAGTTTTTCCCAAAGACCTACAGTTACAGAAGCACTCCATTAAACACTTCTTGCAGTGTAACAACCCACCAAGAAAACTTTGCCTTTGTATTGCATTTTACTTTCAAGTCACCTCCCGTACTTTAACTTGAACAAGTTCTGCCTCACAACAGCGTATGAGGCAAGGATTAATATCCCCATACAGATGTCAACGAAAACTGAGGACACATGTTATTTAAATAACTTGCCTTAAAGTCACAGCATCAGAATCCAGTTTTTGGCTCTAGTTATATTAGTACTAAACCACCAGTTCAGCAGGTTAATATAAAAGGATACAATCCAAAACTTCCAGTTTTGCAGGGTCCTGCTTCTCACATACTCATCAAACATCTTCTTCATGTTGTCAAATCTTTGCCATGTTATGGGAACCCCAGAAGCAGGGAGCTGCTGTTGACAAGAACTGAAAAGATGTTTTTCTGAGGTCAGAATCCCCACCAAAAAGGACACAGTTCTATTCCAGACTAAATTATAGCAAGAGAAAATCATGCACCCCCGGTTTCCCTGGCTGAGGTGGCTTCCCAGTGCATGACCGCACTCCTCGTCCCCCACCCTGAATGTGATTGTCATAGCCAGGAATACATGCTGTTTTCACATTAATTTTCACAGAATCATAATTTTGTCTATATTCACACAGCAAAGCAATTTCTCAAGCTGCTACACGTTTCTTACTACAAGCAACAAAACTGAAAACAAAGTGTAACATACAACAAAGTAGGTTTTGGCATCCAATTGGAAAATGGCACGTTAGGAGTCAAGGAAAAATTTACAGTTACTCCTGAGCAATGTTACAGAAGAAAGTGTTACGGAGATTCTTAAGAAACAGATCAATTTAAAATAAAACCAAACAGGTGTCATCATACTTTTAAAGAAAAATAAAAAGATTTTGATTTGCTGATAAATCTAACATAATGCCTAAGCCGAACACTTCTGCAGATGGAAGAAAAACCATTGGGGTTCTCCACGTGTTTTGGAATAGTACATGACTATCATAAACCCACAGGGGAAACTGAGGCACCAGGAAGGTGAAGTGACTTCTCAGAGTTATATTCAGTCAGTGGCAAGCTCCTTGATTCCAAGTCCTATGTCTTATGTACTCAACCGTATTTTCCTATAAAAATTGACTGCATTTGGAAAGAAAACTGCAGCAAAGCCATCATGAAGAGTAACAGCATTTGATCACGCAGTGAGCACAGTTTTAAGAACATCGTTACTGGCAGCTTCGCAGAATTATTCTCGCTGACCTGACATATCTTTCTGATGCTGCCACTGCTGTGCATTCATGCTCAGAGCTTGCTGAAAATCCACTCAGGTTTGCTACCAATGCCCATCCCACAGCAATTCTGCTTTTTTTTTCGGAAGTTGGTAGTGACTCTACTTCTGTTCAATACCCATCTGTTGTTTGGCATGACATCTGAGGCAAACATCCCCTGTTGTTAGCCAAAGCAACATTCAAGCTGCTCTCTGCTTCATTACAGAAATTTCCCCACATCTCACATGATGGCAGCGTTTAGCTCCTCGATTTCTTCCCGAAGGCGCCTGGTTTCCTCTTGCATCTGTGTTCTTTCCTGCTGTAGTTTAGCGATATATTCTACTGTTTTCTGGAGCGTGATTGCATGGCTGACCTAGACCAAACACAAACATGGAGCTCACTTTCTGGAACAAAGCTAGACAGATGAAGAGTTTGCCTCCAACCTGCTCTAACAGCCAGAAAAGCACCTCAGCACCCTTTATTAAGTTGCCCTCACTGAGCACACAGACAGGCAGGGCAAAACAGTTGCCAGAACACTAAGCTCTTAATTTCTCTAACTCCTGTTTGCACACTAGAGTACAGAGAAATGTGGCTGCAGTGGTTGTTTTCTTACACAAATTACATTTTTGCTACTTTGTGGAAAGAAGTATTTCAATAATTTAAAATGTTTTATTTCATTACCTAGCCTCTTAAAAATATTTACAGTTCTTACTTAAGTACTGAAGGATGTGCTACATCTGCTGACAGATTTGTAGTGCTGTTAGAAGTATTGTTTGAAGTTGACAATATAGATTATTTGGTTTGGGAAACCTGAAGTTTAATTAAACAGAAGGTGACACAGTCTCACTGTCACCAAAGGAGACAGAAACAATGTCACGGATCTTTTTAAAAACACTCTTCAGTTTTAAGGAACAAATTAAATCTGTACTTGAGGAATAAAAAAATCAGACATTTTACTAAAGCTGAGTTTTCAAAACTGATTACCTTTCAAATGGGCTATTCAAATCAGGAAGTGAATTTATGACAACTTATGGCCTATATGTATAAAACTATAAAAATTATGTAAACAACATGCTGCACAATAAGCTTTCTTATTTTCCATGTTTCAAAAGGTATTTAAAGGACATTTACAATTCTGTTGTGTAGACACGTCTGTGTTTCAATTATTTTGTTTTCAATTTAGTGAACTACATTAAGTAGTATAGCCAGAATATATTCTTAATTTGGACAAAGCCATTTGATGATGATGATAAATCAGTTAGGATTTTTTTTTCTCTACATCTATGAGCAAAAGACAGGTGACAGGGGCAAAAAAAAAAAAGCTGTGAGAGTATCTGCAAGGCTGTGGGCCAGGTCAAATTCTTAAAGGCATCTGGGTGATACTGGATGTAAAGAGTCCTAGAGGGATTTTGAAAATCGTCTGAACTAGTCAGGCTCCTGACTCCTCCTGGGAGGGAGAGATCTCGTTGGTGTAGGAAGTTTTAGAAATTTCACTGGACTTTTTTGTCCTTTGTTTGTCTCACTGCCATGTTTAAACAATATTTGAGGCATACAAGGTTGCTCTGCCATGCTCTCAGCTGACCGAACACAGCACAGCTGTGGTTAGGATGGCATGAAGCCTAAGCTAACAGGCTGTGCTCATAGGTAGCTACATCACCTTAGGCCAAACGTCAAGGTATATTAAGCCAGGCCCAGCACTGTACCAACAGCATCTACCTGGCTTCTGGCTGGCCCAGGGTTCAGGCAGAATAAGCTTCCAATACTGGCTGGATCATAGCTTTTTCAAGTCCAGCTATGGGGACCAGAACCCATCCAGAATGGACATAAAAAGCCAATATTTCAGAAGAAAGGTGACACAGCAGTAAATGCAAAGTCATCTTATGCTGCAAACATAACAAACATCGTCATTACTGGGGTCCTGAGAGAAGGATTGCAAAGATCAGTTTTCCTTCTTTCCCTATTGGCTTTAAAGCTGCAGCATCTCATCAGACAAGGCTAGTTCAATGTTTGAAGCTGCATCAGAAGAACAGTGTCTAAGTGCTTTCCCGCACTCTTTTGACTCTAAGCCAGGGATTTATCACCCTTCCCTTCCCATGTCCCTCAGTTCAAGTATCTTCACTGACAGACAGGCATTCCCCATCCACAGTGAAGAGATTAAATTTAGTAACAAGTCTTTTTAGAATGGCTCTTTCTTACATTCCGTATTAAACTGTTAGTGCTGCCAAGTTACTTACCGACGTGGAGTTAGCTGAAACCAAGCTGATCAGAGTACTGCAACCGATCTTGATATTAAACCTTCGTTTCTGTTCTGAAATATGCTTCACTCTTCGATTCTGCATAAATAAAATCAGCTCAGTCTATGCAGTTCTCCTTTACCGTTCTACTGCTATGACTATTTCAGCTCTTCAAATTCACAATGTAATTTTTGTTGAATTATGTCATTCAGAGCCTCCCCAGTCAAAGTCATATGACTGTAATTTTGCAAACAGTTACTTAAGTTACTAAAAAGAAGTGTTCAGTGTATTAAATTCAATTCCAAGCCTTGTAGGTTTTCTTCCTAAAGGAAAAATTCCTATTTAAAACTGTTATACAATTTCCTTTTCTGAAGCTAAACTCTAATTTTTGAGGCACGTAATTGGTTAGGATCTTGTTGAAGCCTTTAAGTTTAAAACAGTCCATATCATTTATTCCTAATACATACATCACATCTACTGATGTAACAGGCAGCCTGACAAAAAGAAAACAGAAAAAAAGAATGCACAACTCTGGCCTACCCTGAGGATAAAGGGTTTGTCAGGAATTTTAATTTGTAGCATTAAAAGTTGTTCCCACCAAAATTCTTGGAAGAAAATAAGGAATTTGCACTTTAAGAATGCATTCTCAGCAGAGCTAGGCTTTCTGGCAGTAGCTCACCATCACCCCAGTTTATAATGGAGGAAAACAACGTAATAAAGCATTGAAGTGGCTGCTCAAAACGAGAGAAAATGCATGTTCACAAGTAGAACTGAGACTTCCAGTGCCCTCTATGCTTCGCCAAACTGAAAAAACAATGTTCCCCAGCAATACAGAACTGTTTAGTCTAACTAAAAATGCAGAGGAGCAAAAGAACGTACATATAGAGACTGGCAGACATCACTGTTTTCCCTTGTCTTACAAAGGAGTTACTTAGAGTACACATCCAAAGCAATTCTGGACAGAGCAGGTGAGTTTAAACGGCTAAAAGCCTATCTCGTTCCAATGCCCTCACTTTGAAGAACACTCCTCCACCTAGTGGCCACATTCCCACACCCGCCAGTCCTAACTTCTTCCTTTAACTTGAACAGGCTGCAACTACTGACAACTACTGATGGTGAGCATTTATGCCAAGCAAAGAACCGCGAAATTTTATGAGTAATTTGCAGCATACTCAAATAGCGGCAGTTCTGATTCTCCTCTGCAACAGAACTAGAACTGAGTGCAATCACAGGCTGCAAGTGTTTAAACTTACCTTTCTGCCCTGGGGGTAATCAAGCTGACACCAACTTACAGGGTATACAAAGACCGAAAAGCCCAAAAGAGTCTGTCACTTGCAAAATGGTTAAGTTACACTCCCTTTCACAACAGAATGAATGACACAGAGTTGATTTTCCTGCATTGGCTGGGTTTTTTTGCGGAGAAGCTCCTCATACCATCACAGAAAGTGTTTTGACAAGGTTAGCTTGTGTGTGAGTTCAGATGCTATCTCTAGACCGCCGAGCTCTTACCCCAATAATTCTCGAAGTGTTTTACAGCTGTAACTTGTAGAGTCTGTGGAGCTGCTTCTCTGTGGAGAAGCATAGCATCACTGGAGACATGTTAGTAACTCAGCAGGTCAAGAACTCCCCCTCCAGCGATGGCCAGAGCCCTGCAGACCTGAAGATCCCCAACAGAACAATGGCAAAAAGCCACGGTTTAGAAAACTAAGCCTGAAACCTTTGACCAAGTAAACTGAGACCTGTCAGAACACTCCTGCGAGCCACAGCAGGAACTCCTGTCATGACCTCAAGGACCCGCAGCGGTACAGTTAAGCCTGGTCCCTCTGGTGATACAACCCTAAGGATCAGAGCAGATTATTAAAGTCTGACATTTTAGATTGAGCAGAAGCAGTGAAAGTTAAGCCTAAGGCACAAATACTCCATTCCTGAAGCACAACTTACTCTCTAGTCCATGTTCAGACATCAGGGCAGAAAAGTAGCTACAAAGGTCAAGGAGAAAAGCACCTCAAAGGAAAGGACACACACCTTAAATGCAGCCATTTTTGGGTCAGTGGTAGGTTTTCCTGAGCAGCTGTTCTGGGGAGACTGTGGACTGGGGCTCTGCTCAGAGGTGCAGGGGGAAGCTTGGCCTGAATTCTGACAGTCTCGGCCTTCATAAAAGGAAGAAAGACAAGTCACATTAACAAACAGCTTTCTGTAGCAAACGTAACTGCTGAGAAGTTTCTATCCATAACTGAAGTGCAGTCAGCAACCAAATTATACTCATTGATGCAACAACCACATGCTAGAAAATGTCAAGATTGCTGAGAAAGCTTAGTATTTCATGGCACAAGGCTAATACATCCTGAATAGTAAGACGTAATTCTCCTTTCACACACGCGCGCATTTCAGCAAAGGCGCGCTGAAAGCAGAGGCTGCAATTCCATCATCCTGCTAGACTCCTCCATTTGAGGCTCTGATGGCCTGGCGCGTGACGGTAACACACACAAGCCATTCACCAGCAAAACCAGCACGTCTCTAACCCAGCCCAGATACCACTCTACCACCACACATGCAAAAGGAGTCTTTGCACTTACCTACTGTTAACAAGGATTGTGTCTGAGATCCTCCAATCAAAATTATCGTTATGATACTGAACAACAAACCTATTCAGCACTTTCTACACAGATGCCTTTCAAACAGGTTTAATTTCTTGGTGACTATGACAGCACATCCTTTTAGAAAGGAGCCACTGACACAGAACTGCAGTTTGTGGGAACACTGCACAGTAAAGACAAAAATTGCAAACAACAGGACGCAACCAAAGCTGCAGGGCAGAAGGGCCTAAAAAGCTCTTCCTTTAAAAATTATCCAGGGATCCTCAATGCCCATTTACACCCTTCCTGACCAACGGAAACACACTTACATGTGCAGGGGGGAGAGAGTGCTTACAGCTTTCTAACTTACTAGGTGTAGGTGAGGGAACTTGTGAACTGCTACAGTGGGAAGGGGTTTGCTCTCCTTTCACCAACGCATCCTGGACTACACTAGGAGAGAAGAGATGTGAGACTGTGGACTGGGTTTGTTGACTACTTGGTGCTCGCTGTGCTGGACCAACCAGAATGTTACTACGGAACTCCGTCACCCCGGGAGCCTGGGAACAGCATAGAAATAATACAGAGAAAAACAGAGAGAAACAAAAAGAGAGCAGGAAGGGGGGGATGGGGGCAAGGGAGAGAAGGGATGAGAGAAAGGAGAAAGGGGGAGAGAGAGAGAGAAAGAAAGAGAGAGATTTGTTACCTTGCCTTTCACTAAATGTAGCAAATCAATACATGATTAACAATCTGATGACATGAAACAAGGGCCAATATATAAGGAATTGGCAGGCACTGAAGTCAGACTTCTGGTAGGAGACCAGTATCCTTTCATAACTTAAAGCAGTATTACAACACATCAACAGCATAACATATTAAAATCTATTTCCATCTTCCTGCATACAACATATTGAGAAACCCACTCATACACTCAAGGTATGCCTTCCCATATGTAAATGGAAAGCTGAGCATCCTGGGTTCCTTCTAGCTTCTGCACAATTAAGAAAAAGCACAAGCCATCCCCATTCACAGTACTGTGTATACGTGCCTCTTTGTAATCTTACTGTTGTGCAAGACAGTCTGTGCAGAATAGATACTGCTTCCAGGCCCATAAAGTAGCTAAATTAAAAATAAGCAAACATAATGCTGAATGCACAAATGCTGGGTAACGGCGAGATTTAGTGGACTAGTTACCCTCCTGAGCACATTATGGCTCAAACTACTTGCAAGTAACAGGCCTAGAAAACAAATATATATATATTTTTTTTCTTCTCCTTACTCTGACAATTCCCGCTGGTGCAATTGCAACATTAGACTGAGACGTGGCTGGCGTCAAAATCCCCTCTCTTTTTAAAGGCGCTGGAGTTACAATCACAGCTCTGGACTGTCCCTGAAAGGCAGCTGAAGAACACAATTAAGTTAGAATAGTTAATGAGATTAAAAAAAAAAATCTGGAGATTATTTTGTATGAAATAACTTGTAATTGAACAGGGGAACGGATTAATGGGCACCTATCTGGAATTAGTTCATTGTAATACAAAGTGCCACCAGTTTTCTGATAACCACAATCCCATGAATCCAGTACAAAGGACTCTAACACACCAGTTACTTCTGAGGCTTTTAGCATCACTGTCACTGTTTCAAGGTGAATTTACAGAGGTACTTAGTAAACCAGGGAGGTGCAAAGTGTCTTCGTTCTGTCAGAGTTGGGTTTGACAGGAGGATCATCTTCACCTCTCACATCCATACTTCTTGGATCTCAGGCTTGCTCCGCTGATCCAGAAAGGGTCGATGACAGAAACCAACTAAAGCATGCGTATTCGATACTTCATGTGTCCTTGTATATCCATTAAATTCTCTTCCTCACTGCTTCACTCTACTAGATTCTTTCACTATCTGGTTTTACAGATGCTTTACATAACACACAAGCACAAGACAACCAAATGTGATTGGGAATCAGCACCAGAATTCCAGAAAATAGGCTAAAGAACCAGGAGTTCTGCAGTGTTAAGACAGCTAGAGATAATTGTGAATAGCAGCAATTGTCTCCACAGAGAAAGTTACAAAAAAATTCTCAAAAAAAGTCTGTAGAGGAAGCTTGCTCCCACGACGGGCATCAGGATCCTTGCTCTGAGCCTTTTTTCACCACTGTAGTATTCAAGTCTAACAAATTTTTTAAGGTCTCAATTTAACCAATGCAGATGTACAGTTACTGACACAGCATTAATGCCGAAGTTGTTGCCCAGACTTTAGAGAGAATATGACTAACCATTGTATATTGTAACTAAGGGAGGAATCATGCAAAGATACAGCTTCTGTATGCTTTTTGAGAAAACTAAACCAAACTCACTCAGTTTCATTCTAGCCTGTATTGGCTTCAGCTCTCCTTTGTACTAATAAAGTCATGATGCATGAAAAGTGTCACAACAGCTCAGTCACATGCAGCCTACCCCTCTGCAGTTTAGCATCAGGACACTGAAGGACACACACAGCAGAACAGGGAGTCAGTGCAGGATATCTAATGTCCTCTGTGACTAACAACTGCGGTTTGAATCAAATAAAGTTTCTGCATAGTCTTTGTTGGAAAGGCCTGCGGATGGCACAAATCTTGTGTGAGCCCTTGCGTGGGCATATCTGGCAGAGAGCACTGTCACTCTGACACAGGGAGTTCATTCTTTGTCTGAGCATTTCCACATATAAAGCTGGAATCACAACCCTTCCACTGTTCGATAAAGTTCAGAGGGACTTATGGCTTCTCTATTGAGCTAAAGAGCCTATTCTTACCAGTGCAGCAACGCTGCTGCACAAACTTGGTATTTCTGGCTTCCACATTTGAGTAACTGTAACAATCAGTACATATTTAGACGCCCCTTTACATTTTCCATGTTTCTATCCTACACATATATCTTTTGCAGACTTTCTTCTCAAAATCAGAACATTTATCATGGAATGGTGACAACAGAGCTCTTTCCCACATGAAGTCTTGCACCTGATAAGACAATTTGTGCAAATTTTTGAGTCCTTATATCACAGGGCACTAAATGTTATACATCCCTTTCTAACACAGGTTATAATGCAATCTGCTTTACAGTCATGAGATGATTTGTTTGTCCTGAACACAAATGACAGGCATAAATGCCTCAGTTACCAGTAGTCATGTTCATTCTATTGTCAAAAATAAAGCTCCAGTCTTTATAGAAAACCTTGGATTCAACCTCTGAGCTTGCTGTCCCAATAGTTCAGAAGCACTGTGATCCCTGAACATATGCCTCTACCAGGAATGAAAAACAGCAACAACTTTAAATCTAGGTAAGAAATAAAGACATTTGTTTGTGATGGTCTAGAAGTAACTGATGAAGCACTGTGGAAGTGATATACGGTTGAGGAACAACCCAGGAAGCACTAAGAAACCTAGGAGCAAAGGCTTTCTGAAAATGAGAGCTGCCTACAATGCATGCCTTAGGTGAGAATACATCTTGACTGCTGAAGGTACGTGGACTCTTGCTTTATATGTACTATAGACAGAAACACTGCTGTTAACCCCCTAGTGCTATTAATCATGAACCAGCTCATTCTCAGTGACATGCTAGAATTAGATCCTTGGGTCTGTTCTACTCCTGAACAGAGATAATTTTTTTTTTTTGGTGGGTAACCACAATGCCAGGTCCCGACAGACACACCTACTCCTTAGTAAAGCCTATTTAACAATACTCCTCCAGGCAGGGTTTTTCTTGGATTCTTGTTGCACATTTCAGGTGGCTGAAGTCACTTGGTCCCAAGCCAGCACAAGTCTAAAACCAGCATGCAATAATCCCAAGAAGTGTACTGCCTGTCCTGCTCTAGCCTGAGTGTTCCCACAAGAACCACCACAAGCAAAACTCTCTCTGCTCACGCTTGCTATTCTTAGCCTTGTGCAGTGCCAACAGCTCCAAATCACACCCAACGGGGAGGTCCCAGCGTTACCAGTCAGGCACTCATACTCCGGAGTGAAAACCACATGCTCCTGAGAGCATCTCAAGAGTCTGTAGACTCCCTGAGACAAAGATCTCCACCTCCCCCTGCCTGTTCATAGGCCTTCACCACTGGAAGGACTGATTCTCATCACTCTGGTCCCGCTAGCGAGCACAGATGGTGCATGAGAAGCCCGCTCCCATGCTTCCATCTGGACCAATGCTGTGGTCCACTTCAAGAGGTGCTCCCTATCTAATACTATACTTGGTCTCAAAAGAGTTTCAGGCACACCTAAGATGAGTGCCAGAACACATCCAAAGTATTACAAAGGATGTACAACAGCATGCTGGTGTTACAGAGTGTGACGATGCACAGGCTGGCATAGTCACTTGTCCAGGGCAACCAGATTAGTCAATGGCAGGGACAGATTTAACATTCTCGGTCCACACGATCCCCCTACCACCTCCTATTCTACTGTGGCTGAATGCTCTGAGGAGCAGAGTGAATCAGGACAGCATTAAACAGGAAAATCAAGATTTCTATGGGGCAGGAGCACAGAGCTCTAGTCATCCCGTATGTTGATGCATCTATAAAGCCCAGCACAAATTTTAAAAGGAGACACCCCCTTTCACACTCACAACCAGACTGCTTCCAATCCTCACAGTAGTCCAGAGCATCTCACTGAACAGTGTAGCCACGCACCAGTGGATTCAGGATTTCCTTGGACACCCTCTGGAAGCTCTATTTTTACTTATTATGTAAACCAAGAAAAGCAAGAAGGTGTCTCCCTCCTGCTAATCCCATTCAGAAAAGGAAAACACCACCCCTCCAGCGCTTCTCACCTGGGGCGATGAAGGCATTCTTTAACAATAAGGGCACTGTTTCAGGCTTCGGAGCAGGCACTACTTTTTGTGACTGTTTGGGCCTTGTCCCAGCACTGGCCAGAGGAACGGCTTTGGGGAGCGCAAATGTCAGTTGGGACTGCAGCTGGGGCCGAGGCTGTCCCTGCAGGACAGTAGTCTGGAACGCCAGGTTACAAGGCACTCCTGCTCCTGGCTGCTGCGTTGCCAGGACAAGGCTCTGGCTCTGGCTGAAGGTGGTGGCAGGGGCATTGTGGGTCAGCGTAGCGGAAGCCGTGTGGGTGATAACTGTAGATTCACAGAGGCCAAACTTCTGGGTTTCTGGTGCAGCAAATGAAGCTGGTGGAGAGCTTAAGCTAGAATTCAGAGGCACTGCAGGCAACGGGGACTGGTGCTGTTGTGTTGCAGGTTGAAGCAGTGGCAAGGGTGTCTGGAACACTGGCATAAAAGTCGGTGGCCCGTTAAGAGACGAGTCGGGAGTGAAGTCCGCGGGCTGGATGAAAGATCCCCCAGTTCTCATACTGGAACACTGGTCAGTGCCAACATCAGGAATGACAGGAGCAGGTACTGAGGAAGCGATCAGTCCGTCACTGATGTTCCCTGCTGGAAGCGTGTTGGGCAAT
Organism: Rhinoptilus africanus; assembly: GCA_013400135.1. NCBI lineage: Eukaryota > Metazoa > Chordata > Aves > Charadriiformes > Glareolidae > Rhinoptilus > Rhinoptilus africanus. Next base: position 178,752 of record VXBO01003255.1, read on the forward strand.
GAACCCGATGGCAGGACAGGAGACTGACAGAAAAGAAAAATATTACAGATTCAGACACAACCCCTGAAACTCTTGTTTGAATGCTTTCTGAGAAGGACATGGGGTATGTGTGAGAGTCCTCACAGCACATGTCTGTCTGAAATGAGGCTGTTTTAAACATTGAGAACCTCTCTCACCTGGGAAGAATGGCTGCTGCTATCTGTTGTAGCTGAGCTGACAGCAGACACAGAAGGAAAATAATTGCTGGAACGACTGGGCGTGAATAAATCTGAAATATGAAAAGTCACCTGTTAGTTTTCTACTTTTCATACTCGAGATACAGCATTGCTAGATACTAAAATTCACAGGAATACCAATATTACTTAGCGCATAATGAAATCCCAAGATTTTTGCTTCATACAACTGCTGCCAATTGAGCAATCAGCTGTTGTCTTCCAGAGGAACTGATCTCTCCAGGGCAGACTCCTTCAACTTTCATGCCTAAGGTTCACCTACATGCTGGTAACCAAGAGCTGATGTTCAATGCAGTCCCACAAAATTCAGTTATCTGACGCAGACTGCACACAGGCCCAGCAAATAAATGTGACTTTTGACTTCCATGAAGATCCATAACCATCAAAGTCGTCAGTGGTAGTCTGATGTCACATGTAATTCTTGAGTGAATCCAAAAACGTTCCAAGTAAAGTGTTAAATCACTTCATCACTAAAAAGTGCTAAAAGGGAAAACCTTAGTGATTCTGTGAGTTCCCTGTCCATATCTGATGTTCTATCTTTAATTACTCAATGACTTAAGGTCTAAATGTTATTCTTTTTAAAGGCAAATTAACAACCAGGTTCAAACCTTGGAATAAACAATCCTAAAGTGACTCTCAAACCCAGGTAAGTAAAGGACTGGGGCCAAAGTAACAAAGGAGTCTACCCACATATGCATCTGCTTGAAATGATGAACAATGAAAACATATATCAAGTGTTCCTCACCCTTCACTCAAATCTCCTACCTTCTAAAGAAAGCAGGTATCTGCAATATTTAATCTTCTGTTAAAAACTAGGTAAACCACTACAATTTTAAAGAACTTAATTGACTATATATAGGATTCTTACCCTGAAAAGGCTCAAAAGTATCCATAAAATCAAAATTTGGCTGGAGAGGAATAAGCCCTGGTTGAATCATGTCAGCATTTCCTAAGTGTGCTGCAAAATTCAGGAGACAGATTAGATTAGCTTCCCATCACTCACACAGTAACTGCAGTAGGAATGTAGCATTTGGCTAGAACACCAACACATGGCTCCACAGCCAGGCTTGGCCAGGACCTTTACAGAAAAACTGCTGCTGAAATTAACTGAGCACCTGCTTTTCTTCAGAACTACAAAACCACTGGGGAATGAAACTTTCAACTACTAAAATGGAAGAGGTGAAACCTGAAGGCTCTAACTAACAGCTGGGAATTGCCAAGCTTGCACACCTCCTGCTCCCAAACCTCCTGTTCTGCCTCTGCTGCATGATACGTAAACTTGCTGGGAAGCACAACATGAGCCACCACAGCTCATAGCACAGTATTTTAATCTATTTTTTTTTTAAAATAAACAAGTACAGTTCCTGTAAACCACAGCTGCTCTGGAGTTGCTCAGACAGCTTAGACATCCATGCAGCAAGGTTGATGCATAGTGGACATCTGCTGTCCCGTTAGACCGCCAGAGCCTTCATTTAGAGAGCATCTGCAGAACTGTATGGCTCTTGGGATTGTTTTCACAGGAGATGTGACTTGCAGTTGTTTTAAGGGACATATCCAAAGAAAAATACATCAGTTTTCCCTTAAAAATACACACACACCTATATAAGCTTTGAGATAAATAACAATGCCTTCACCACTGATAACTGCACTAAATACTGCTCACTGCAGATTTATTCAGAGCAACATTAGAGGACAATTCTAAGAGCGGTACGTAAGAAGCTAAAACAGAAATTAAATTGGGATAAATAACTGGGATTCCATAACCTATAAAGCATAAGACAGCTACATTCTCTGACCTACTTTTATCTGTATTAGCAAAGTAAGATACATTTCTTCAGCACAACTAGAAGAGCAGCAAAGCAACAAACCAGACTTCTCCAAGAGGTTCCCATTGCAACATAGCTACCAGCCAAAAAATACCTATGTCCCTGGAATTTGGCCAGGAAACGAGCTGATGTGAAGACAGTGTGGAGAACAGCGTGTCGGTGAACTCGGACATAAGCATATCTGCATCCAAGAGGCTGCCTTCCTCCATCGGGACAGGGGTTTCTCTGCCATACCTTCTTTTTTGCCAGAGAACCACATCATCATCCTGCCAAAGGATGAGAAAGGAAGAGAAGTCAGGCTGCCTAGACAACGCTAAAGCAACCAGGTGCAGATATATAAATACAGTCTTAATTTTTCACATTTTTAGTGAAAGAAACTCTCATTTAAGAGCCATTCAAATGTACTGAAAAAGTCAGTGGTACTTCCAATATAACAACTTCAGCTCACTGATCTGAGCAACCGCAGAAAACTTCAGTAGACTTCAGTATTGTGGTATTCTACTGAAGTATTCTACTTCAGTAGAATACCACAATACTCTGGGAAAGATTTTTGCCCAAAACACAGTTGACTAGAAGGACGTTAAGACAAAATAACTTCACCAGCGCTTTCTAGCTTCATTGATTATACATATATTTTTGCAGTTTAATGATCCCTTGGTTTGAATAAAAATTTAAAAATAATGTGCACTGCAAAAACTCAAAGCAAACAAATCATATCTTGAAGCGTATCTGAATCTCTGAAATATAATTAAGTGTAATTTTAATCCAACTTTGCACAAGGTATGTTGATATTCTTGTGGACTCTTTCAGCCCATGAAAAATACAACATAATGCGACTTGGCTTACCCGTCCTCCACTACAGTCTAAGCTAATCTGCATTGCCTTGCATTTGCTGCAGACGAAAAGCACACCCAGTCAGGTTCTTTGGGCTAGACAGTAGACTGTAGTCTACTAGGCTGTAGTTGCAGCTGCAGCTACACATACCATGATGGTGCATTGCAGCTCACGGCCAAAACAGCTGAGAGTTTTGTAAAACTTGAACAGATACAGATTTATGCTTAGCTCCAAAAAGAAAAAAAAAAACCAAACAAAAAACCAGAACAGTGCTTCTAATCATCAGTTTATATGCCCAAAATAGGTTTGATGGCCTTAGGGAGTGTACTGAATGGTGATACCATTGCTCCTTTAAACACTTTGCCTTTTTTAGAATCCAAACACATTATTTGCCCATGTTGTGGGCAGTGGGAAGACCTGCCACATGGAGCAGACACATCTTCACAGATCCAGTTACACAAGCAAGGCAGCAGTGCCAGCTACAACTCAGTAACAAGATGAAACAATATCCCAGCCCTCAGAGAGATGGATCTTTCTGGCCACCCAATACTAACTCTCATTTCTTCTGTCACAGCACTTTACATTCAACCTCTCCTCCATCCAATTTAAGCTACAAGTCTTACATTGCTCTCTAAGGCACAGAAACATTAAGGTGTCTAACCTTAATTAAGAATTAGGCAAGATGCTTGTCTTCAGATTTTAATCAATGCAAGCTACTGCACGTTACAGCTTTGTTCCTAATTGCAGCTTCTACAAGCACAAATGCTGCCACTGATCAGCACTATTACCTACCCTGACCAAACTTGAAAGATCTTCATCTTTATGTTTCTGTAACTGCAAAAGGAGAGCAAAACAGATGTTAAGAGTCAGAATAGGTCCCATACATGCCAGTAGAAGAACTGATTTTGCAAAACTTTTAAGAGCCAATCATGCACAATGAGTCCCTGCACAGTATTTTTTAGTTAAGTGAGACTAATCAGATGCATATGCTTGCACTAGCTTTTCAACTGTTTTAGGTATTCTTGCATGTTAGCAAAAGTGACATCAAAACTCAAAAAGCGACAATATACTGATCAAGTTCAAGTAAGCTAATTTCACTGTGTAAACCAACAGACCCTTTTCTTGAAGTATGTTCTCCACTTGTGGTATTCCCTGACGACTATTTCAATTCTTCGTTTCCAGTATTTCCCTTCTGTTGCAATGGCCTGAGAACACAAACACATACCATGAATTACACGGAATCACATAATGACTGAGCATTCAATAAGTTTCCAAGCAAATATTTAGGCAGAAAAAATGCAAAAGCAAGCATGCTAATTCTGTTTGAATTCATGTATCAGCAGTTGACACCATCGCGGAGTTCGGCTATTACAGAGCAAATGTGACAGTACTAACTTCATCTTTCCCATATTAAACAAACAAGAGACGATGTCTGACTGCACCGTCAGCATCTCCCACATCAGTTCAACTATAACCTATAGTTAAGAAACGGCACAAAAAACCTCCCCACTCTAAAATGAATTTACTAAAATATAATGTATGAATCTTATGACACCCTGTTCTCCGGAAAACGGGCAAAGAGAATTTTACAAGTGTACATAAACATGCACACACATACATAAAAGCTGTTAAGAATGATACAAAGCAATAGAAATCTGATGTCCAGCTCAGGAAGAAGCATGACCTTGCAGGCCACGTACTAATAGCAACAAAAAGGTCAGAACGATGTGGGTCTTCAATGCATCACAGATAGCAGTATATAAGTTGGGGACAGCAGACTAATGAGAGCTTTAACATAACTTTCTTAAATTCAAGGGTCATTTTTCAACACAAACATCAACACTGCTCTTTCAAAAACCTGAGACAGCTCCACAAACTCATCTGGAACTCCACTGAGTTATAAATTATTCTAGGGCCTCACTGGTTTTCTGCAAGGAGCCAGAGGGCAGAAATTAGTTTTCATTTATGTTTACAAGAGCATAAAAATGTAGGTACCCATCTTTTTGTGAAGTTACCTTGGCAGAGAAAAAGAAATTGCTTGTTGTCTTGAAATCACACCTCATCACTTAAATAAAATACAGAAAACTTACAGGGTCACTTAGGTTCAACCCCCAAAACAGCTGTCACTCTGATTTCCCACTGACTTCAGCAATCTCCACCCAGAAGAGAGCAGCGGCTGCCAAAATCTTAACTATTCAAATTGCACTTCTATGACTTCTGTGTTACTAAACTACAACATAGACGATAAATTTCCTTCCAGTTGCACCTTCATCACTTCAATGTGATAAACTTACAAAAATGGGTTGTCTGCTTTATATTAATGGTTCTTTCTAAATAAACACAACAGAGCAAAGAATCGCCATGCTGCTCTCATATCTAGTGGACTAGAAAAAGCTGGTAATAACCTCTAGAGGTCATTATTCTCTTCCTCGGGTTTTACATACCTCTGGCCGACGATGTTCATCAACATCAACAGAGCCGTCCAGTGGAGTCACAAAGTGGCACACTGGATTCTTGCGCTTCTCCAGGTCTGAAACAGGAATGAAAATGTGAGTGCTCGGCACGTGCAGGCTCTGCAGAGAGCTTTGCCACTTCAGTGGCAAGATGTGGAAAAAATCTAGCTAGGGTTTCTTCCAGATAACCAACGGGAAATGGGGAGATCTTAGGCTGTGCTTGGACCGTTCAGCACAGCTTCTGTATGGACATCTCTAAGATAGCACTGATCCAATGCCACTACTGTGACAGTCTCCAACATCTGGGCCTTCAGCAGATTTTTGAGCTTTTCATTAGACAGTAATTTCAATTCTCCTGCTTTTTACATACATGTCTCTCGGAAAATATTTTATAGCAAGTGACGCAAACAACCGCGATACTTACACTGCATGTACCATGCCCTCCAGATGGCGTTATTGAGACGGATTTTATCTCTCCACTGAAGTTTCAAGCCTTTAAAGTTTTTCCATTTCGGTGAAACTAGTTTTCCACTGAAACAAAACAGACAACAAATCATTTTGATTTCAGTTTTTCTCTTCACACTCCTTTGAAGACAAAGCATCCTCCTAAAACTGCCAAACCGTCAACAGAAAAAAAGTACAACAAGCCACACTTGGCCAGTGACAACTTTTGCCATATGCTGTCCACAGCTTACTGTTCTAGGCGCCAGACACGAGCCCTAGTTTTCAACACTCCTTTATGTTCTCATCTGCCTTCTAACAATGGTCATAACTGGTCTCACAAGTATCTTCAGCAGGTCTAAAACTCATTTTACCCACACTTTTCTCCTTGCCATATCCCACGTTCTCAAATGCTAGCCTACAACCTTCCATCAGCTGAGAACACGACTGCTCAAAGTTAAGCCCAAAACCTGGCCTAGAGGTTTTTGCACATTTGGCAACATATAGTTTTGGCTTGGATTTTGCTGAGGAGCTGGATGAAGTCAACACAAGTTCACTTCTACAGTTCCATCTCAGTAACGCTGGGAAGGAAGAACAAGCTGTCAGTCTGGCCCAAGAAAAAACACCATCCACCAATTCCACAATGCTGGTAAACACAGACGGGTGCACAGGATCACCAACAGACTAGAATGGGTAACTTTTCTGCAAGGAAAGGGAAGGCTGGCAAGGGAAATGGCTTATGTATGAACAATCTTGGGAGGTGGGAGATAGAAGGAAAAAGGAAGAAGCAACAGGGACACTGAGAGCAGAGGTAGTAGGAAATATTCCTAATGTAGTATATTTCAAGCCACAAATTAAAGTATAGGTATTGTGCCTATCCCAGGATCTCCCTCTGATTTTTTGTAATTTTAGCCATACATCTTCCTAGTTTATGTCTCCTTAACGCTGTTTGGGCATCCTTGCTACAAGGGAAGTGGACCAGCAATACAAATTGCAATCAATACACCACAGGCAAAGGCAAAAGGTTCATCTTGAAACATTATGAGCATCAGGCCAAGAAGTTAAGGTCTTCTGTGGTGAAGAGTACACAAATGAGTGACAGGAGCAAGGTCACGTGCAAACACTTTGCCCTCTCAGAAAAGATCACCAAGCACTGGTCAATCAGCAGTGACTTCTACCATGAATTGCAGCGATACTAGAGAGAGATATAATAGAACCTGCCTTGCTAGGGCACTGTACATTTGCTGTCCCACACTCAGTCCAAATGAGCTCAAAGAGATTAATTATTCTTCCTTTAAAGTCCCTGTTTTACACTTAAGCTCTAAAATCACTGAGAGAATAGGAAATACAGCCTACAGAAGTGCCAGGCACTTCCCTTGGCTTGCCCAAGGCCGTGCAGGGGAAGGCCTGAAGCTGGAGAGCTGCTGATTCATAGTTTCCTACTTGGTGTCTGGGAGACCTCCTGATAGCAGCTCTTTGTAAAGAAAGCTTGTAATAAAACTTGAAATACTGTAAACAAGTAAAAAGCCCTCACAGCCTACACAAAAGCAGCCAGAATGCCAGAGCTACCAACAGGAGGATATTCAACCACCACTTTCTCCAGTATCTGGCTCACCATTTCTTTTCTCCCTTGCCAGCACCACAACTGCTTTTACCACCCAGGTATTCCCACAACCACAACAGGAACAGAGGAGCAAATGCCAGACCTCAGTCAAGTGACAAGTACAGAAAAACCAGCTCTGCTCTTTCAATTTTACTACTATGTATAATGTCAGTTGTAGGAATAGGGTAAATCACCATCAGGTGAGCTGTTACCCAACAGTAAAACGACACTTTTTTTTTTGCTCCTCTTCCCTCTTTAAAAATAAACTGCTATTCTTTTGTGCGTATGAGGAAGTGGGTGTAGAGACCAGATATCAACCGCACTGAAAGGACAATTCATAGCAGCCAGAGAGTAGGTAAGTGACAGGCTTGTGAGCCCTGTGTTCACTGGGGTCCGTGCCCAGCTGCCCCTTCAGGGTGTACGCTGAGCTCAAGGCGATGCTGTACACCTTACAATGCTGCTGCAGCCTTTGGGCCGCTAGTGCTTGAGAAGAGATGACATACAAACAAATTTTGGTACACAAAATAGAATGTTGGCTCCCTCTAAGGCAAGTAGACTTGCTGGAGCAAGCAACTTCACTGACTGGAAGTAACAGTGAACCATGTAAACTATTAGCAAGAAACAGGAAAAACAATTATCGATGTACTTGTGTTATTCTCTATAGCTGTGCTCCGAGACGCTCAGTACAACCACACTTTGTATGGTCACTGAAGCCTAGGAAAGCCCTTCTGATTTTATTTATTTAGTTTTGCTAGAGCTCCCATACGTCACTTCTAAACTTCAAGACTCTCTCAGTTTCTGGAAAGATCTCCACATTGAGTATTTACTCACTGTTAGGCAGCTGCTGTGGGTCAGGGCAGGCTGTGGATCTCCATCTGCTTAATATTTTCCCCATCTCTGCAAACTATCTCACCACCTTTAGCCCTCACTGCACAGGCAGCTCTGCCTCAAAATCACTGCATGCCTTGTCTTATTCATACCTTCTAAACCCAGATTAAAGCACATCTTTTTCCGTTTCTCGTATGTATGTTAACAGTTCAGAGACAGGAGATTAACATGCTGATGCATCACCAACACTGACAAAATGCCCACGTGCCTCTGACTAAGAAATCTGTCAACTTAATGTTCATCACTTTATAGCACTGTGTGACTGGACAGTTTGCCAAAGCAACAAATCTCTAATAATCTTCACTCAGAAGAACAAAACCAAATGCTTTTCTACAAAAAGACCTAAAAGAAACTATAATTAATTCTTGTACACTCCTTGCATCTTCAAAGAGCCAACTAAAACTGGAATTAAAACACATACAGTTTAAAACATTTTGTATTACATTCTTACAAAATGCTAAACAAAAGTAGAGCATCAAAAGAAGGAAGTGATTAAGAACCTATTCTTAAAATAATTATTATTTTTAGTTCCCATGGGAGCAAAGCACAAGTCCAGCTTGAGGTTATAAGTGAAATGACTTCAGCCTTGGTGGAGAGGAATCAGCATGAAGCTGACAACAATATTTAGACGTTATTCCACATTCCAAAGTCAATGGAAAGTCAATTACTTCGAACAACACTGTGACTGAGAACTGCTGCCTAACTGAAATCCATCTCCAGATTTTAAATCCGCAAAACAAAAAAAAGCCAAACGGTTTGGTGGCAAACACCCACTGGCTGCTGCTCCTGCCAGCTCTCTGTCTCCTAAGACCACGTCGACTCCTACACGGAACGCAGAGCAAATTGCTGACCAGCTGGATGGTCACGATGTACCTGTGAGCATAAAACGTCAGTGCACCCCTGGTCCTTGCTCCTTCTACAATGTCTGCTGCAAGTCTGCAGGAGTGCTGGGTCCAGAGAGGGCAGGAGGAGAGTCCCAAGGGAGGCTTGGACCAAATACTCCATGGTACAAGGCGGGACGGCTGCATCCACACCAGCCGGTGGCATGACCTGGAGGATGTCAGTGCTGCACAGACGTGCCCAAGCAGAGGAGCGCAGAGGGAACTGGGCTCCCGGTTGCATTCTGCAGGGGCTGTTGCTGCCAGAAGCACAGCCTGTGCTACCCAGGATGCGTTTGCTCACGTAAGCGATGCTGGATGAATATGTGACTTTCCTATCTTCATCCCTATCAAACACAGATCAAATCAAAGTGTCTGAAAACCATTTGGTGGATAATGTGCAACACATTCCAGCAGCTCAGTTCAGTCTCCCATGTAGAAATCTCCACCTCATGAGACCAAACGTCCTCAAGTGATTTGATCACAACAAACCAACTAAAAAAGCTTCAGCTGAACAGCCAACAGAGCTGGAATTCCCCTTGGACACTGGGGCCCCCGACGTGCTTTGGAGGAGTCGCGGTGTTTTCAGAAGAGAAGCTGCAGACAATCAAGGCTGCTACATCCACATACTGCAGCTTTCACCTATGAGTCCTGGATATGCCAAGTGAGGCTGGATTCCATTCCCAAGATATTTTTACATACTTTTTCCCAGCTCAAGAACTACCTCAGGCAACTGAGATCCAAGCAGGCAGACAGATAACACAGCACTGATCTGTCAAGAGTAACACAACTCTCCATTTCTAAAATTCCAGTGAAAGCTGCTGTGTTTCAGGGACAGCTACAAACCTTCAAACATCACAAGATTTGCAGCAAAGTACAAGAAACAGGCGCCCATTGTGAGAGCGTGACCCGATTCCCTTAAATGAGTCTGATTTTAAAATTCTTCTTCAACCAACTGAAGTGTAATTAGAGAGAAGGCATGTATTCTAACATGGTATAACACAGATTTTACCCTGGCAATGTCCATTTTTATGCAAAATTTTGCCTCTGAGAATGTCATCATTTTCTTCTATGTTAATAACACCCAAAATAAAGCACTTCAGGCACACGCAGGCAAACAGTATCTATGGAGGGTTCTTCCATTCTCCTATCCATAGATTTTTTTTATTTTAAAGACTGTATGTTAAAGGGCTGCCTTCCACTGATGATTAGCAATGAAGAGCATTTCAAGTGTATGGCTAACAAGCATTAACTAAAAGAGCAGTTAATGAATGATCTTACAGGATATTTTAGTGATGCTTTTGATCCAGGAGCGACAAGGCAAATGGGTGACCTTCTTCCTTAGCGGGTGTGGGGCACGTGAGATGCCATTCGCAGTTGTTAGGATGACTGCAAATTTAAACCAGTAGCTCTCTAACACTGAAAAACCATTCAATCCATAAACCCAAGGAAAAACTCCTGCCGACATCAGTAGAGGCATGATCAAGCTCTGATATAAGATGACTCACGACAGAAAAATCTCCTGTTCTCCTCCCTTAAATCAAGAGCATTTTAAGATGGACTTCGGTCAGCATAAAACCATGTGACGCAACCACCCTCTGGATTTGGACAGAAATGGACATTTATCTGTGTGCAAACCCAGAAGTAGTTTGGGGGTTTTTTCATTAGTAACTAGCAATGAGAAACACTAGCATTTTAATAAACACTGATTTCTACAAAGAGTACAGAAGGGGCAAGGAAGGAGAGTTTCAAATATTAAGATAAATTCCACCCAAAACAAGACAAACCCAGAAGGCTGATCTGGTCAGCTTACATAACCTCCATTTAAGAGGTGGTCTGAATACATGTTGATTAAATGAAAACTATATAGTGTAGTACAGTAGAACTTACGGGTTTTGTACAGCTCAAACACTTTATTAAGCTATTTCTGGTTCAGCTTGCAGCTCTTCATTTTCTGTCTACCTCAGAAACAGCCAAAACAGTACCACAGCATCATGTTTGAAATCCTTTTCTAACAGAAGACAATAGGGAAGACTTTGCTTTAAGTACCAGTCTGAAAAATCCCTTTCCCCCCATTCAGAAAAAAAATTAAGTTCATTCTCCACACCATGACACATGTAAATGTTGCTGAGCAAGGAACCTCAGCTGCCAAGCTATCTTGCTATTGTAGTGAACTAAATGCTCTACAAAATAAGAGGTCTCTAAAATACCCTGTGAGGGAAGAAACGCATAATCTCTTGTTTAAAAATAAGGAAACAGTGAGACTGAATTACATGCCCATGGCTAAGAAGTGTGAGAATGACGGCACTAGAAGTGGGACACTGATTGCTTAAAGATACCATCCCACTCTGCATGTAGAGCCCTCATTTCTACCCTCTCATCTTTCACTTGTTTTGATACGTACGGACAAGGAAAATCTGGCTGGAGTTGGCTCTCTAGCTCAGGAGAAGTTATTTTTTGCCTTTGCACTCAGATAGCACCTGGCTTAGATCTGTCGCAAATGGAATTTAAACATAAACCTCTGAGCGCTGTGGCTCAGATTCCATAGGCCTGACCCTGGTGCCCAGATATATATTCTCAGCAAACACAGCAAAGATACCTTGAAAAGCAGCTACTGCGGACCTGCAGGAATCACTTCTCACACAGATGACGGGGGTCTTGTGTACTATTGCTGTAAGCAATTTATTGTGTTTTCAAATCTGAATTCTGTAAATTCAGATTACAGAAACAAGCTACAGAAATGTATTGCATTTTCCTGCTTAGTTAACAGATCCCCGCTGCCCTTGTGCTAAAAGACCTCTTTTTTTGCCTTGTTAACTCCTGCCCAATTCCCTCCTGTACATGATCACGCAATTTTTGGGGGTAGACTAAGATTTTTCCGTTTATTGCGGGTGATGGTAATGAGGCTCTTCATTTAAACTATAAGAAAAAAATCTGATTTGATATTACAGTAGCTAAATACATTAGCTTTTTCAGCAATACAGAAAAGGAACTTTTTGGCTTCTCCCCAGCACTTTTTTTTTGGAAGGCGTGGTTTTAGTTTGTTTTTTAATCTCCAATCTGTTTTGTTGGGGAGTTGGGCCTGTCAGCTCAGCTCTCCAAGAGCCAAAACTAACAGTATTTCCCCAAACAATGGCTCATTCAGAGAATCAGATTATATGCATTGTGTGCTGGAGCAAAGAGGCAGGCAAGTGAAACAAAAACATTTCTACACTGAGTAAATGTGTGTAGGACTTGTGAGAAGACCACACTTTAGCATCTTACTATTTGTACCTACAAAATTAATCCCAGCTGCAGCCATAGGATGTTAATCCCAGACAGAGCTAATTTTAAAAGCAAGCATTAGGGCAGCTCACTTTCCCGGTTACCTACTTCATCCTCCTTACCCGAAATCCTCCTCCTGCAGCAGCAGACTCCAGCTTTGTGGAGGGTTGTTTTATTGCCCCCACTCCACAAACAACAGTAGGGAGCTTTGTGCTGAAATTACATCAAATATTTGAAAACAACCAAACCCTCCCCATTGTTTGATTCACCTCCTTTTAAAAACAGTACTTTGATCTTGAAGACAGAAATACTATAACATTCAAACATTTTTCCTCTATCACAGTATTAAGAAACATTACAAAAATAAAAAATGAAAATCAAAGCTATCCACTGGCAAAATGGAATTGCAACTCCTGCCAAGGAACACCTTAGCTAGACTGGTTTCACCCAGGAAAGCTGAGGTATGCACTTCCTGAAAAGAAACATTAACGTACAAGATCAGTCATACACCAGAAGCAAACATTCCTGCCCCAACGAACGCACGATAAACCTTCTCTTATTTATTTTACAAATTGAAGATTACTTTAAGCAAAGTTTGGATGTTTCACTTAATTTGCATAAGTGAAGGTTCACAGGGTTTGTGTTCTTGCTCTGATAAAGACCATGTCTATGCTGGTGACTCACAAATGGACCCAGTAAGTGTCGTGGCACGCTGAGCGCTACCCGGCAAGGGCCTGGCTTATGCCATCAGACCCGTATTTGCCAAGGCAATGTACTGCAGCTGCCCCAGAGAAAAGCAAGAAAGCTGAAAAACTCACATTTTGAGAGTATTTCGCATCTACACTGACAGCTTTTTATACCACCATTACACCAATCAAGGAAAGGAGTTTCACGCTGTAGATTTAGCCAAACCTAATATGGCTACGAGCTGCTATACGAAGAGGAAAACTTGCAGACAGCTGGGGACGACCACTGGAGAAATGCTTTCAATGGAAGCAAGTTTCATTCAAGTTATGAAAGGGTGAAAAGAGCACTGAAACAGCACAGAGTGAAGGGGAACATAAAGAGCAGAACAAACATCAAGGAGACATGGAGGCTATGGTGTCCTTCAGCCAGTGTCTATTTAAAGACTCAGAATATTTAGATAGTTTCATTTCCACTCAGAAATCAAAGGATATTTCTAAATATGTTCCCACTCTCCTGACATTTGTCCAACATTGACTCACTGTACTACTGAGCTGAAACAGCAAGAAAGCAGAAAAAGCTTTGTAAGTTACATCAATAATATTTCAGTCAAAAAGCTGAGAAACGGGCCTCAGGATCACCATCTCTTGCTGCTAACTCTTGATCAAAACCTCTTCTTCATCCCTGCTGTACTGAAGTGTGCCCATCTACACAAGTCATGTACTTTATAACTGAATAAACATTAATACTTTATAAAATGTCACATACTTCAACTGTTAAAAATCAAGACCTTCTTCAAAGAACTACTAGATACCATCATGAAAAAAAGGCACCGACATATAGAACTTACACAGTGCCTTGAGATCCATGGTCAGAGGCAAGTATCACTACTTTAATTTGCCTAAATCTGGAATGCCAAGATGGAGAGCAGGTGCCCATGGCCACAAAGAATGTCAGTGGCAAAGCGAGGACAGAATGACAGTGATCAATCATACCCCAGCCACACGCCCCATACTAGAAATACTATTAGAAAACTTAAGTTTTAGCAGGGATTAGACTTACATATGTCAATTTACACTTTCCCCAGCATGAGAATAATTTATGAAATATTTTAATATGCTCAGTATGAAAATGGTATAAAGGTAATGCTGTAAGAATCAAGCCGAGCTGCACCCACTTTATCATTTTATTTGGCATTGCTGTTTCTCAGCTTGTGTTTCATCAATGAAAAAGAAGAAAAGAGTCTTACTTTTTCTCCCACTTGGCTGGAGAATTCAAGACAACATAGAATCCATTTTTATCTAAGTTTATAAATAAACATTAAAACATTCATATTTTCTAAACACTTTCTGAGGTCTTCTAAGAACACATTTGTTGGTCAGATATCAATGTGGGTAAAAACATCAGATCTCCTCAAACCTTCCTTTAGAAGAAAGCACCATTGTAAAAACATCATCAGCAGCTAAAAATCTTACAATTAAGAAAGTTACAAAACTTTTGCAGTAACACAGCCTTATTTAAAAAATAAATCGCACAGGAAATAGTTCTGATTTTTGTTTAAATAAACACTGCAACTCCAAGTTTCTATTCTGGTATAAAATGTTAAGAGACAGGATCTGTCATTTTATTACTGCCAGATTAGATGTAGATGTAGATGTAGAGAGCATACAAAATGAAGACTATCACAATTTCTAAGTATTCAGTTTAAAAAAAAAGTTCCTTTGAGGTAAGAACCAGCAGTTCAAGCTTGAACTTGACCCTACACTGTACAGATTTAACACGTACTCTATACAGCAGAGTTCAAATCTCAGTTGGAACTGGCCACCAATGCATGGTTAATATTATCATTTAATCCTACATAAAAGGAAAATCATGGTAGCATATACAATCACTACAAAAGGCAGGAAGTATCTGAATTTATACGTAGCTATCTTTGCACATTTATGCTGAAAAGCTGTTATTACAGGATCACAAGCAATCTGTCCACATCCTTAGCCTCTGTGTACAGAGTAGATGGTAAGCAGCACATCCTGAATATTCAGCACTTTCATTGGTGGCCTCTCACACTGTCTGTGTTTCAGTGCTCACACCTCGACTTATAGATTGTTACTTAGGATTAACAAAGTCCTCACAAGCTTTTCTATGGTGCTTTCACCCTCGGCTTGTAGGTGGGAAACTGACTTACAAACATTTCATTATCCACTTCTCTGATCTGGCCAACGTGAGAAGTCATGCCTGCATTTGGTTGCTAAACTGCATCCAGTTCCCTTTCCTTATCTCTCACCATGCCAGACGGACCTCCAGTCCTCTCTGCAATCACTGCTTTGACTACCTGCTACCACCAGTTTCTTGGAAAATTATAGTCTCACCAAGTTTAAAAACAGTTTTGTGGGACAAAGCACTGCACTCAAACATGGGCCAACCCCTCACCAAATTTCAAGACCCTGCTCCGATCCTTCGGGTTATATAATCTTTGAAAAATGACTGGAACGTCTTCGTTGAGGTTTTTTTTGGTTTTGGGGGGGTTTTTTGTTGTTTGTTTGTTTGTTTTTTAATACGGGCTATACATCAGCTTTATTAGTGAAACAGACTGAACCATTGTCAAAAACTTTTCATCCAAAAACCACAGGCTCAGGCATGGGAAAGTCCATATCAAATGGTGGGAAACTTTAAGGAAAGGGGGTGCTACCAGTCTTGCCAACAGTAAGGGTGGCAAGTCAATTCTTTTTCACATTTTCTGCAGCGTACCATAACGCTTCATTTTTTAAAGGACTCACCCTTGTAACACAACAATCACATCATCTCTGTATTTAAAGCAGTAAGCATGAAACCCTCTCACAGAATTCCTGACAGCTGTTTCCCACCTGCAAGCTGCCAGCCAAATATTGAAGTCAACCTACTAGAGATGTAAAATTTCAAATCCAACCCCCTCTCCTGTTCCCCTTCTCTCTGGTGCTAGGTTTGCAAGCTTCACGTACCTCAGTCAGTGTTGTACCCTGGGCCAGAATGCCCAGAAAATGAGTATCCAGCATCATTCACAAAGTTGTCAAAACTATTTTTAACACATCCAGCTTAAGAACTTTCATTTGGGGAACACATGGTCCCTGAAAGGAGCAGAAGAGAGGTAAGAGAGAGAGGAGCTTTCCTAGTGCTATCAACTGTTATGATGATGATCAACACATTGTATTGACAAACATATCAACAAAGTAATTCACATCAGATCAATACCCTTGAAGATCAATTTCCTTGATCAGATCAATTTCCTTGAAGTCTTTCTCGTGCTGTCTCGTCCATGGCGAAAAGTTAGGAAGTGTCACTTTTAGAGCAGCTTCAATATAAAGGAAGTGGAAGTGATCCTACTCGCTTTTGTAATTGGTCTTTTGAAATTTTCCCCTTCTTCCTAAAACCTGACTTCTGCTGCTGGCTTTTGCTCAAACGTCTCAGAATCGGAATATCCATTACAAGAGCTGTTTTCCAAGACAGATGATCAGGAACTGATACAGTTGTCCAGTGCACCTTCTTCTATAAAAGGATGGCTGTCAGCAAGGAACCCGCTGTACAGAGCTATGCACATGTCAGGATCCTTTGAATGTTAAGGCTGTAGCCTACACTAACAAACTGATCAAGATGTGATGATCTGGGCCCTTGCTTTAAGCACTTAAATTATGCTTCAAAGACTTTTCACACACAGAGCTTCTGAAAAACCCAAACAAACCGTATCAGCGCGGCAGATCAGCACAGCTCTCTGAGCAGCTCATACACCGGCAGGAACCCAGAGCTGTTTACCACGCTCAACAGAGCAACCCGAAACCAGCACTTCTGCCACAGAGGATAGTGTAACATTCCCTGCACAACGTTACAAGCCTATAAATATACTGCAGGACTTCGGGAATCTTATTCTGAATGCGACTTAAGTGTTTTAAAAAGAAGAGACGCTCCCCCACCTCTCCCCTTCTGGAACAAAGCTTTCATACCAGCTGTCTGCAACCAACTCCCTGCAGCATGAAAAACACCAGACTTATTACCAAATTCAGTTATTAAAGACTCAAGACTGCAACAGCACATCCAGTTTATTCAAAGTTTACATAAAAGCTGAACCAGAATGCACAAAAGAGAGAAGCAGATTAAAGGCACCATTGTGTTACTACTAAGGCTACTGAAAGATCAAAAACTCCAAATCCCATAGAAAGATAGTGTAGGGAGAAGACCCCTTCCTGAGTTAACATAACCAGACTGGAATGAGGAAAAAAAGGAGTTTAAAAATAAAATAAAATGAAAGCATCTCTACAAGGCCATGCACACCTCACAGGGAAGTCTCTACTTAGAGTTTTGTTAGATCTAAGTGCAAACTCTTTGACAATGCCTTCACCAAATCCAGCCCTTCAATTACAGGTGAGCATCACATGGACCTGTGAAGCAGCAGTTCCTCTTGCCCTTGCCACAGGAGCAGACACATCTCAAAGCATGGCAGCAGAACTCCCTGGGATTCACCAGTCACAGACCACAGCCTCCTAGGAAGGTTGAACATTCAGAGAACAAGTAGTGGGAAACAGACCTTCACCTCTGGGTCACCAGCTCAAACAAGAGCTGTGGAAACTTGTCTGCAGCATGCAGGGAAGTCTATGCAAGTGACCCTTCATTAATTAACTGGGACATGGCGGGGAGCATACTAATGCTTGTGACATACAATCCTCATCACGCTTTTCCCAGATGGCTCTGGTTGCCTGTTTAGGACTGGACAGGCCAATGGAGGTGCCTGGTTCCCACCCACAGATGGAGAGAAGATCACCCTGTTCTTAGTAAAGTGGCTCCAGTCATACTGAAGAGTTTGTTATTTTATAATGATGGTGGTTATGCTCATGCTCAGCACAGGGCATTGATGAACGCTTCACAGCAGTTAACTTTATAAAGCAATATTTAATCTCACTATATGTGGTGAGTGTCAGAGAAAGACCTTGGTTTTACTGCAGCATTACCTTATAAAGTCATTCCTTTGCTCACAGTAACCAAATGCTTAAATGTCTACCAGCAAAACCATTCAGAAATCCTCACACCGTTCACCCATGCACTAGTTAAGTCACAGTTGGACTGACGTAACCCCTTTCCTTACCTAGAACACATTTTCAAATGGAGCGAGATGGTCCCAGAGCAAGAGGTGACTTCCCAAGTAAAACAAATTACAATATCAGCACTCTCCTGAACCGTACGACAAAAAAACCCAAACCCATAACTCAATGACCCTCACTCACAAGTCTCTTCTTTGAGCCATGTGTTTCCCATGTTCCCAAATAAAAAGAAGCCAGCATCAACTTTCACTGTAGAGTCCCTTAGAATGCTCAAAAGAAAAGGTAAATAACATTTCTCATGGGTTTATTGATAGAGGGAGAAGCAATCTCTCTAACTCTCCTAGGATCTGTCTCCCTGTTTGGAAAAGCCTGCTGTATCCACACAGCCTATAATCACCACATGCAGAGGCCTGAGCCCAAGCCTACTAGTGTGCTAATAAAAACCAATAATAAAAATCTTAGGCTCTTTAAGCTCTGCTAAGATTTTTACTAGAGATTTGAGTGTTCTACTTGTACGACTGGATACTGAAAACAGATGGGATGCACGCTGGGCTCCTAAACAACTACCTTCACAGCCCAAAACTTTATTAAAAATGGTAATGAATTGGCTTTTATGGCATATTTTTGTGCATCTACCTACAGAGTCTGTAAGTTGAGCCATGCTCTTCAGTAACATTTGCTGATTTGGTAACGTAACCGAGCTAAATTTAATCACATGGCTCCTATGAAGGGTTAACTATTTCACACAGCAAGAGAGACAGACCAGAACACAGGAATGCCTCTTGTTTCCATGCAGTTTGATTACAGATTACCCCTCAGTCATACCTGGAATGACTCAGATCACAGAGTCATTCAAGTCACAAACATATTCACTCTCTGCTTTCACAATCCAGTACCTTCAGGCAGACAGTTAGGGAAAGGCAGCAGCATGGAACTAAGTTGGTATCACAGAAAGCAGCCACGCAGCAACACAAACTGGGCTTATCTGCAGCTTCCACAGACCAAATGCCACTGACACATAGTCCCGTGCTGCTCTGAAAAAAACACATGCTTCTGTTCCAAGTGAAAGCTATAACATGAGACCACTTTAAAGCTGTAGCTGTAGTTTTTGTAAGGCAAAAGACAAATCTCTTACTTAGAAGAAAAACCATTAAGACACAGTGAAAGTGCTACCTGCAATTCTTTCACAGCTGGTACTAAAGCACTGTCTAGCTCACTCTAGTACTTGGCACCAGAACTCACCTGCTTCAGCAAGAGCTGTAAAGAACACCCATCCCATACAGGTTGGGCCAAAGGTCCGGCTTTCTCAGTACTGCATCTCCAGCGGCAGACACAAGCCAGTGCTTGGGGAAGAGTGAGAACGGGACGAGCATGTTTGTACGACACTCCCTTCAGCCCTCAACAACCAGCCCCCTACAGCCCCTCTCAACTGTAAAGGAAAATGATACTAACTTCCCAAAAGTAAATTGGAAGAACTACATAGTTTCTCCTTTTGCTGTGCTTACAGATACTGTCTTTCTTTCCTCCCCCCTCCCCGCCCCATACCTGAGTGAGTCGAGTATGTGTTTTGATTTGGCAGGTCTCTGCTTTGAAAAAGCAGGGATAATAACATTTCTAATAGAGAACAGACACTATGGTGACTACTGCAACGACTCAGTCAGATGCCCCAGCTTTTGGATAGATTGCTTCAGGCTCTCAGCTATTTCGCAATCTCTGCTTTCTATTTTCAACAGGTTTTAGGTGTTAAACATGGTTGCTAATTACCTGAAGTAAGTGCAGTTTCCTCCTTGAGGATATCAGTATCTTTGATCAAGTCAGTTCTCCCATCCCAACACTAGGTTCATTTGAAATAAGCTGACAACGTGCAAACAACTTCTCTGGCTCTGTAGCAGATGTAAGTATTTCACAACCATATGCAAATCCTTTGACTTAATCCTTTCTTTCTAAAACTTCCATATCCTCAAACGCAGAAAAGTAATTTTTGCGTGTGTTCCCAGGTCACTAACCTGGTCCCCATATTACAACCCCTCCTCCCAATTTTCGTTCTCAAAAGCTGTGTTATAAAGAGATAAAGCAAGTAGATCATTCCCCTTCGCTGCTTCATGCTTTCCCACATCTGGCATGCCACCACCGTATTTTCTACTCAAGTTCTCTCAACCTCCATCCCTGCCAGGGACAGACGTTTACCAAGCAAACAGAACGCTGGACTAAGCTGAAATACCTGTGCAGATACTCATATGCAGGAGCCTCAATGTACAGGGAAACATTTATACCTTCTCTAGACACTGTACAGAACGAGCTAACATGAGAAGCATGGTATGTAACATCCAGACCCTGACATGCTGCTAACAAACAAACAAATTTCAGAGCCCATTCCTGAACCTATAATGCAGCTTAACAGAACCAGGACTTCATTGTGCTGCCTCTCACTCAAATACAGTGAGTTCTCCTGATGCAGGCAGTTGTCACTGTAAATATTATTAGCAGAGCTTGACTTGCCGTGGAGAAGCTTACTTACACTGCTACAGCTTCTATACAATCATTCAGAAATTCATCAGAATGAGCAGAGACCAACTATCCTAGAAAATAATAAATTATATTGTTCTTTGCTCTGGAAGAAGTGGCAGCAGATAATATCCATATTCACTGATTGGCAGATCAGGAATGCAACACGATATTCCACTGGCCTCTTCTGTTTGGCACTTCTTCTCTAACAGCTGCCAAGCCCACAGCCCAGGTATTTCCTTTTTTACTTCTTTTTTTTTTAATTTTTCCTTTTTACATGCATGCCTTTCCTTTTTTACCTTGTTGACCACTTCTGCCTCTGACACACTGCAAAGTAATCATTTCCAATAGCTAACACAGGCTACATCAAGTGTTGTAACGTGGCACCAAAAGCAAATGTCTGCACAATAAGAAGATAATGAAGAGCAGTCATGGACTTCAAAGAAAAATCACAAAGAACTGAGAAGCATTTCCACAATTCATGCTCCATTTGGTCCCTGTCCCTTTGGGAATGGTGTCAATAGAGAAGACTGTTACGGTTTGAGAAACCCACAACAATTTATTGTCGTTCAGACAATTATTCTATCACCTGATGACCCCTTCCCACCTGGGAAGGAGTACAGGGAAAAAGCAAGGAAACCTGAGGGTTGAAATATAAACAGATTTAACAGAGTAAGACTAGATAATTAACATTAATAACACTAAAGAGCCAATACTGATCCCAATACCAATATAAACTATACAAGGATTATACTCAGCCAATTATATCAGCAGGAAGCTGTGCACTCCCAGCAGAGGACAGCAAATGTGGGACACTGCAAGTGCTATGGCCTCGGGAGGAAGGGAAAGCCTTAGGAATCCAGGACGGGGGCAAGAAGTTCTCTGGGCCGCCACCACCAAGGAAGAGAGAACTTCACAAACCTTCTCATTTATATTGAATGGGACATTGTTGCTCCTGTTGGCAGCTTGGGTCAAGTGCCTGGGTGTCGTTCCTCCTCATCCCTACACCTGGCCAGCTCTAAAACACTGACTTTGAAATTCATATACCATAGCTGGCTATAAAGTAAGTATTTTCACAAATTCAGACACTAGAGTCTTCTAAAATTGCAGTTTTCCCAAGCATTAGAAAATAAATTAGTCCTGCGTCGCTCTAACCAGGATAAAGACAAACAGTGAATAAATTTAATAGCAGCCTAAAATCTGGATGCAAGATGCAGCAAGGAAAATTTAGCAGAACAGCCTGTGATGGCTCACATGCACATTCACACGAATGTACAGTTGCCAGATAGCAACGAAATGCAGCGAGCCTAAGTTATTTTTAAGTCTATTGTGCAACCCCAATGTCACTTGGTTCCAGCTGCTCCGAAGACACAACAATACCAGCACAGAGGCCTGGGCTCTGCATCATCAGTCCTGGTTTGATGGTGTGAGTCGAACCCTTGCCCTGCATTAGAACTTCTCTGGGTCAGAATTCAGCGATGAAGCCCCTGGCGCAGACAGGGCGATGCGGACGAGAAGTGTGTTTTGGACAACTAGCTCAAGTGGGCTGGGAAAGCGGCCCAGCTGTTGGATAGAGAAGTCACTGCATTCGCTGCAGCCTCGATAGAGACCTCACAGCCGTGCTGGCCAAGGTCACTTCAGCTGACGTGTCCTTCCTTAAACTGCTGCAGGCAGAGCAGCCGTTACTATGAGACCTTGAGGGAAGGGAGAGTAAACACAGCGGCACAGGGTAATGGAGGCCAGGATTTCGAGTAAACATCGCATGCTAGAGAGTTCTGAAAAACAGTGAACTTGACAGATTCCAGCAGCAAAAGTGTCCTTCGTGCCTCTGCAGTGTTTGCTTGTATCTTGTTATGCAGACCTATCGCTTAAAAAAACCCAACCCTGCTGATATATGAGGACTAACAGGCTCACTGTTGGACGTATCAGTGAAAAGAAAAGGCCTCATCCTGTTTATGCATGGTTCTGAGGATCTCTTCTATGCAGTAGTGCAAGATACAACACAAACTCTTCAGGACAGAAGAGTCTTGTACGCCTCTTGCAGCCAGGCTGGTAGGATACAAGGGTTGGAATAAGATGATCTTTAAGGTCCCTTCCAACCTAAACCATTCTATGATTCTGTAACACAGCCCCAGGACCAAGCTCCTGTATTCACCACAACTATTCTAACGGCAGTAAGGCGCTGGTGTTCACACAAGCTACCTCTGAAGTGTCCACATAAGCAGGACTCTTCTGGAAGAATACCAGGGTAGGTACAGCATAGGAGGCAAACGGAGCAGAGGACCACAGGTATACCACACAGAGGGTTCAGACTGGGGCAGGCTGGCAAGCTGCCACCTTGCCCCCAAATTTGCAAGACAAAGGTATAAACAATGGAGCTGCTGTCTCACTTCCAAAACCGGCAAGGACAATCCGCTTTCTCAAGAAGGGCGAAACTATTACAAGAGCAAGGCTATCTGGATCTTCTCCTTACCTCCTCAGTCACCCTTAAGACTCAGCTCTTTGATTCTTGCTTTTATTCACAAGCCAACCCTAGTACAAGTAAACCCCATGGAACACCAGGAAAGACAAGACCATCCTTTCATCTCCCAACTTAGATGGAAGAAACCTTTTCACGCTCATGCAGGAACAAAGCCATAGTAAGCATCAGATTCCTGTACTTCTTAAGGACCAAAGCAGGTAGCTCTCTAAAGCTTTCCTCCTTTGGTCCTTCAGCTGAACACAGCCTTTATTTCTGCTCCAAACTGTCCCCCCAAATTCTGTCCTTTGTTTCACAAATCACTGAGAGAATGCACAGGGAAATACTATTAATCTGCAATTAAAGAGAAGCACAAACAATACATATGTCTTCTACCCATAAAGATATCCTTTGCTTGCTCTAGGGTGGTAAAAATGAACAATATAGATACCTTTGGAAATCCAGAAATTTCCCACTCATTAAAAAAAGCATTTCTCTCTGTATGCAGCAAGACATTCCCACATATAAAAAACTCAGGTAAGAAAAAGCATTAAATTTAGTACACAGGACTGCACCCACTGCTTCCTTGCACTACACCGTCAGCTGAAGTAGACGTAGGGAGATGAGAAAGCCTCTAACTGTGCATTACTGATGTAGATAACGTTGTGCTGTGAACACAAACCCAAGGGTCAAAAAGCTAGGAAGTCATTAAAATTTAACAAGCCATTACAATATTTCTGTGCTTTTCAGAAAAAAAGTTTAATTCATTAAGTAGCATGCTTAGCTACTTAAAGAATGAAATCTTTTCCTAGCATCACGCTATACCATAAAACATATCATGTCAAAAGGATTATCTGTAGGTCAGTACTTGCATATCACTAATTAAAGAAAATCAGATTCTTTCACTAATACCCTGCTATATGATAATCCAAGTGGTAGCTGTAGGCCTTTCCCATCTGGCCTTTTGTTTTATAGTCTCTGAGGAGATGAAGCACTCTAAGAGTCACTCATAACACCCTGGGCTTTGTACCTCTAATGTACCTTCCAAGTGTCCAGAATCCGGATAACTGACCAAGGGAAGGAATCATTTCGCTGTGCCTTGGGCCTAGATGGCTTCCTGTGGTCCTCTCTGATCTCATTTTCTATTATCCATCTGATGGCCCAGCTAGACAGTCCAACTTTAAAAATACTACTGTTTCACAAAGGTAGCTGTTGCTGAGCATGCTCTTAAGTAGCACCCAGAGTTTGAATACCTTAAGGCACAAATTGAAATCTACTTAGCCGGGGGGGAGTAGCGATTACGCTGCAGCAAACCATTCCCACCACAGCAGAATGGCCAAGGTGTCATTCCGACTCTCCTTAAACACTCCTCCCTCAGAGGCATCAAGCCTGTAAGAGACCATGACACGTATGAGAATGACAGTAAGATAAACACCATCCCCACAGGAGTTTGAGTAGTCAAACATCTGCTCAACCCAACACTACATTTAACATAGCGAGGCAGAGTCCAGCAACTGCAGCATATCAAGCCAAGAGAGAACAGCAGACACGGAGCCCTCATCACTCGTGCCTGCAGAGTAAAACCAGCTCCCTAACAGGCAGGGTCCTTCAGCTGACTGGAGCAGCACATTCACCTTCTAAACAAATCTCTCTCGCAGAAAGGGGTCATGCCTCATGTGGCAATTAGGTGTTTGACAGCTCAGGGAAGCTGACACCATTTAGACTTCCAAGCCCAACAAAACAACTCTACACAGATGAAAAATCCAAATTCCTCTACGAAAAATACAGCTTCTGTTTTTTCTGAAAGCAGGAGGGTTTTCTAGATTCTCCAGA
The DNA here is from genome assembly GCA_013400135.1 of Rhinoptilus africanus. NCBI lineage: Eukaryota > Metazoa > Chordata > Aves > Charadriiformes > Glareolidae > Rhinoptilus > Rhinoptilus africanus. The sequence continues at coordinate 203,718 of VXBO01003255.1, forward strand.
AAGCCACCATTAGCAACACAATCCAGAATCCAGAGCTGACGCTCCAGATACTCAAGCTTCCTTGGTGACTGCACAGCACAGACCTTTCATGAGGAGTGCGACCATGCTCCTCGGAACCACAACTACCAGTCACAGTGGGGAGTAGGGGCTTCTCGCAGGCAGTTCAATGAATGCCAAAAGCAGTCAGCAGAAAGAACGCTGCCTTCCAGAAGCGTTACAATTACCTTCAAAATACCAGCCTGGTTTTATTACCCTGTAATTTTCAACTGTAGGGTCCCTCATCAGTTACAACGGTCAGTAGCTTTTCTAACAGAGGTGTCAATAAACCGCACATCTTCCTCTTCCCCTCCTAAATCTTTCTTCCATTTGTCTCCTTTACTTTACTATTTAAGTTTGTAGCTGAAGTGTCATCTTTTATACAGCCTCCTCTTAGACTCACTATGTTAACTCACTTCTAAACTTCACGCCTTTGTTTCCCCCTTTCAAAAAGACCAGCACACACATGTGGGTCTCTGAAGCGTTGGGACTGTTTTGGTCATTTTTAGAAGGGAGAAAGGGAGGAAAAAGCAGTCAACTGATTTATCTAAGATCAACAAGCCAAGAAACTAAGGGCTAGCAAAAAGCTTTGTGCTTGTGTCACAAAGTAAATAAGCTGTGGCAAATGCACACTAGAACATTTCCGACAGCTATTACTGCTTAACTTACAAAGAGATGGCTACATTAATTATATTATGAATGGCACCAAGGCAGCGTGTTTTGCGTTCAAAACAAACAATCAAAAATGACCTTCCAACTCCCATTTGAGCAAACAAACAAAAAATTGTTTTGAAAAGACCATGTTTAGAATTTCTGGTTTAGTATTACAACTGTTAGAAGCGATTTCTGGAAAACCAAGGTTTTCCTAACCCCATTTTTCAAGCCTTCCTGCTTCAGAAACTGTGACAATAGTGTAACTCTAGCTTGCACTAAAAACAATCAGATGCAGGTTTTTCCATCACTGTCTGAAACACAAAGAACCAACTCTATTTTCTTTGGAGGCAACTGAAACAAGTACTTTTCCTAACCATCTTCATAATTGTTTTATAGACATGTTAAAGGTTTCCTTCCCTGAGTGAAAGGAAAATTATATGAAAGCTGTAAAATATTTCAATAGCCATCAAAGAGTTTAGAAAGCTTGTCTTTTTCCTCAGAAGTAGCTTAGAAGTTTTGTCTTTAAAGTGACTGCTTGTGCCAGTGACGTTAAAATATCAAAGGACAGATAAGGAAAACTGTAAATGCAATTAATTTTTGCATACAAAGGAACGGAAGTAGAAAGCATATAGCCTGAAGTCTGTTAATTAAAAATGAAATATCAGATTAAACCCAAACTGGCCCAAGTTTCTAAACTGAGGTGGGGGTTTTTTATGTTGTTGCTTTGCTTTAGAAAGACAAACCTTCTTTCTAACAGTCAAAGGAAGCAAGGCAGCATTAGAAGAGCCAAACCAGGAACCCTAGCTCTCCTGCTCCCATTTTACTGTATGATCATCCATGACTTCCATGTCTGGGGCCATCTAGCTCACAGTCTCCCCTTATCAGGTACATCCTCCTTAAGTGCTTCCTATCTAACGCTCCCTTCACAGATCAAAGCACCGGGAAGAAACGCTGGACTTCTCTAACTCCAGCCACACCTTCAATCGGCTACCCTTACTTTCCACATAATCTTCCCTTTCACATCTATTTCTCCTACCCTGAACAGCACTGCACCAGCATCCTCTTTCTTCCCCAAGTCATCATTATCCATTCACATTAGTCCTTTTTATCACATCTCCTCCAAGTATAACTCCAGTCTCTTCTCCACAACATCCCTATCATCTTCAGAGAATTCCCCTTCCTTGCTGCCGTTCCATCCAACCCTGCTGCTGAACACTTCCTCACTCACATTGTTCAGTGAGTTTGTAACCCAGGCTCAAACCCACCCTTTCAGCTGAAAGTTAATTTGTTTGACTTGAACTTCACAACACCTATTTTCTTTTTTCTCTTCCTATTTCCAACTCTGTGACCTCCTCTCTCAACACCATCCACCCCACCACGTGCCTCTATCTTGGCCCTTCTAATTAATTCAATGCATTCCTCAAAGATCTTCTTAATTCAAATCTCAGTGAGCTTCTCACCTCGCCCCCTGCCCTCTCAACTCTGCCTTCTTTACAACACATCTCCAAGTACTGGTATTACAGGAAAAAATTCCACTCACACCTAACAACTTAAGAGATTTCGCTCTCTACTTCAAGCTTTTCAATTTCAGTGCAAACTTAAAATGCCTGTCTGACATCTCAGAAATGCCCAGCCATCAGCTCAATACGGCTCCAAAGCTCCCTTTATCCTCCCCACCACTTTCCAGCTTACTGCACCACTAGATACCCCTTTGTTTGATTCGGACTAATCACAGCTTAAGGACACACAGACAGATAAGCAGCTGCTCAAGTGACTGTGTATCAACTCTGCCTTCCAAGGGAGTGGAATTTTTTTTCCCCACATGGGAGAGAAACAAGTAAGAATGATTCAGTGACCTACTAAAGGAGCATGTGGGAAAACATGAGTAAAGCTAAGACCTGAATTTCGGGTTTCTTGGCTTTAATTCCTCTCGCCACTCAGCAGAAATTAAAACAGGTAAGGGGGAGAGAACTGGAAATTAATGTGTTAATTTCTGTTGCCATCAAACTCTACTTCATTCAAAGCACATCATAACCGTGCAACACGAAATCTTCACTAAAAGCAATTCCAAATCTCCCAGTTCAGCCAAGCTTTTTTCAGACCACTCAAAAGTTACTGAGAACTGGCAATCTGAGGACAAACTAGCTCCCTCTTCCCTATTTCAGCAACACATTGAAAAATATGATTATGAAATCCACGTTGTATTTAAGCCAAGGAACAACATCTGTTTGCTGTGTGAAAACACAAGACAGAGAACTACAACAAAACATGCAGATTAAATGGTAAATCAAAAGATATCAACAACGTGGCTTTTTTATGAAAAACGTGACTACTGTGCACCATACTTCTGTAGTAACATCCTACACAGCCAGGTCCACAGAAACCACCAAAAGCTTGTGACCTGCAGAGCCACCAAAATAGCCAGGAGCAAACAAACAAACAAAGAATTCACCTACAGAATTTGTCTTTTCTTCCTATAAGTGGTGTCTTCAGGGCTACACACTAAAACCTTAATTTCAACCAAGGACTTCTTACACTACCACCACTAAATGTTTACTCTGGCAAGAGAAATGCATCTTTGAAACAAGAATAGCTCAGCAATCTTTCTGCAAACTTTTCTGAGGTTCAAGGTTGTCAAGGTGGAATTTAAAAGCGCATCTTACATAGAGCTTAAAAGCTTGTGACTATATCGAGCATTTGCCATAAGCAAGGTAAGAGGCTCAGTAACAATGTCCTGATTCATACGCACTCTGAATATAGACAGCAACCTTGCTTTGAAATGACCCATAACCATGAGTACTTGTGACCTAGCAACTCTGCTCAAGTTAGGCTCATTTCATAGGATGAATACAGGTGGTTTTATCAGAGCAGTTTCTACAAGCAACATAATAAAATACGTAACTAAATTCTGGAAGTTTTTCATCTCAAACCTGCTATCACCATTGCTAAGAACTTCACAAAACACACGGTGCATTAACAAAGAATATGGGGCAAAGGTGCTTTGGTAATAAGCTGATCCCTAATGTCAGTGCACTGATGAAGGGAATATTTTTGTCTTACATCTCCACGAAGTGAAGGGGTCATATTGCTAAAGACGAGAAGATGAGATCTAGAAATGACCTGGCAAGCTTTTCAAAAGGTAGCCTTCGTCGCAGTTCCCGGACCCCACTCTCCTGTTCTGTGCAACTTTAACAAGCAGGACCCAGCAGGGTTTAGAGAAGTATCTGATGCCAGTGTTAACACTCTTACCTAAAGTACATGATCTAGCGTGTACCTTAAGCTCTATTAGGTGAGAGAACTCTGAGGCTACTTAACAACAAACGAGCCCACAAAGTCATCTTCATTTACCCTATCATACCCTACTAAGCAAGATGGACACTGACTGACATAATAATACATGACAGAAGTTTAAAAAGAACACCACCCACACTAAGGGTATCTTTAATAATTCCTAAAATAAAGCTTGTGCTTTGCTTATATGGTGTACATGACCACACACAACTGACTAGCCCATATTCCCAGCTGCAGAGATCTTCTCCCCAGCACTGCAAGAGGGGAACCTTCACAAAGAAAATGAGTGACATTTATGGTCCCAGAACCTCATCAACCTCTTACTTCCCTACAGGTCATGGGTAAGACACAGTGGGCGAGTACTAACTGAAGCCTGCACTGTCACTTATCCACTTTACACCTAGAGCAAAATAACTGAAAAATTGACTTAAATCTACTTTTTCCAGGAGCAATACATTGTATTTCCTACTCCCGGCAATGATTACATTAGTTGTTCCAGCATGATTATACCTTCTACCACCTCAGCACCAAAACCCTCGAGACAAACTAGCACACCACCACTGACTTCTGCACGTTTTCCAGAGCTCCACATGCAGAGTTCAGAATACACAGATCTGCCTTTCCAAGTGCATATTTCAGGTTTTGGATCTTAAACAAACTATACATCATTGTTCCCAAAGCAGAGCTTTCCACAGGGAGGTCTAACGTCCCCATATTCCAGCCTGTTCGGGCAATAAATGGTTTACAGTGCCCTTTTGTAAAGCATAATTTTCACTTCACGTAAGCCTTCAGCCTGCATTCTACAAAGATGTGAACATCATTCTTCTGCTGAAGACAAGAGCCCTCCAAAATGAAGAGAATAAATTCTTCTGTCCCAATCTCAGGGAAAAACTTCACGATCCACTGTGGTCAGAACACTTCAGAATACAGTTCAGTTTGGGGAAGTTACTTTCGAGTAATGTAATTATTTGGATAACCATAAAGTTATTAAAGGGCTTTACTAAATTAAGTATCAAGATTACATATCGTTTAACTTAATTCTGCTTAATAACCACTGTAGGCCATATAACCATTAGCATAGTTTCTCATTAGAATGAAGAGCGTCAAAGATCTCTTTCATTTTGGGAAGCCCATTTTTTTAAATCTTTTTGCCTTTAAAGTGTCCTGCCTGCCACAGGTCAATTGCAGCTACCTACATACATCCAGACCTGCAAGGTCACATTGTTTTGAAGGGCTGAAAGAGGAAAACCAGGGTTCTTTTACCTTCGTCAGCGTGGTACAGTTCCCACAATCAATCTCACAAGAAAAACGAGTGACATTTAGATAAAGCACAGCCCTCGTGATACCTGTTGTAAACCCTAGTGTTTATAAGTAACTTATTGATTTAGAAGACTGTTTTAATCTCCTAACTGTACAAAGGAGTATGTTGCGGTCACATTTTCCCCTGTGAAATGGCTCGTCTGAAATGAGGATTTCTAACCTGCGCAACTGGATATGTGACTGAAACAGCTGTGACAAAAATTAAAATCAGGTTAGCTTGTACCGCTTAAAGGCAAGAGGGAATCACTTCCCTCGTGTTCAGAAAGAGCTTTTTTTAAAAAAATTTTTACACAATTAATTAGCACAGTTAGAAGAGCCCAGGCTACACTGTGCATCCCAACGAGAATGTGATTCTGCACAAATTTGGTCACTTTCAAACATAAACCATCCTAGGTTTATGGACCTGGGTAATATATAAAAACTTAGCTTTCTACCTCATTGGTAAAGCTAACAGACACCACACAACTTAGTGCTTCTTTTTAAAACTTTAAACACTGAAATACTAGCAATGGGTGTCAAGTGTAAATAAATATTACACACAGGGCTCTGTTACAGCAACTTCCTTGGTTTTGTATTTAACGTAGCTGTATTACCCCAGCTCTAGAAACATGATGAGTTAGCTCATGCCCCTCCTTGCTGCTTCTGCAACAGCCACAAAGCGAAAACCACACTTCTTCACCTTTTTGTTTTACAGTTTTTGGTGTTGGTTTCCACACCTCCCAGTTCTTTTCTAGAGTGAATTTCTATCCTGCAAAGGCAGTACGAAAAATGTAAACACAGAACCTGCATGCTTTGTCAGTGCTAGATCAGACAGACAATAATGGAAAAGGCACAGCTGGGGCAACAAACTAGACTTTCTAAAATTATTTTAATCCTTTTTAGGCCCGAGTTTACAATTGGTTTCTCAGACAGATTTAAAACATTTTTCACAAAGCCATACAGCAAGCAGGCTGAATCTGGGCAGGGTGTTTCATGGCTGCAACTAAGCAAACCTTAAGGTATCCAAGTACAGAAGTATTAAGAGTATGCTTTTCTTTGGTAACCTCTAAGAAGATATTTTCTGCGCCTTGCCTCATACTGCCACCAACAAGCAGGATAAAATTATTTCTGCTAAGCCAGATTTGGTGCTCAATTTATGCAGCTACATCAGAGTTCAGTACTATTAAACTGAGTTATTCCTTTGCATGAGATGTGTTTCAAAATCCCAAAGATACACTAGTGGAAGCGTAACACAAAATAAAGCTGATAAAGGGCAACGAAACACGTGGGAAGCCTAGTTCTGTCCCTGTCTGTGGTTCCTCTGCAGGTCCCTCTCACCTTGTATGATAAAGGCAGGCTAGTTAATTTTTAGTTAAGTTTTACATTTTTATTTCTTTTGTAAGGGCAAAGAATTTATGTCCATTATTGTACACACCTATCTAAGATCCGGTCTTTTGCCCGTAACTAGTAACTTGCTTGGTAAAATGATCAAAATTAGAAGATTACTCGCATTACATTTTCTCACTAATCATACAGAATGGATAGGTCTATTGTTTCCTCTTCATTGAGCAATACTTAAATAGAAGAATTTGGAGGGGGCAAAGTTAATTTTCTTTTAACAAGCTAACACAGTTCCTATAAATGAAAACAAGTATTTCCATTAGTATGCTCAGAGGCGTTTTCCATCATTCCTTTTAATCAACTTCCAAAATACGCTCGATAGAGAACATCAGATTGGATCCAATTTCTGCTTTATCACATGGAACAAAAGACTGGAGCAGGCATACATCTTCTCAAAACACTTCTATTCCATAGCTCTGCCTCCATTTTGGACGACAGACAAAGGGCGTAAATGTGAATATAAGGCCTTATTTAAATAGATGAAAAGCAAAACCTACGCTTGAGCAAAAGGCGCAGATAAACCCAGGAAGTGCTGCTACCAGCTGCAACCACTGGAACAAAGGAAACAATGACAGATCCCGCTTTCTCGAATTTGTTATAAAAATAAAATTGTGGGGGGAGGGAATAAAAGAAGAGTTGGCCGATTTTCACACAGAGCACGCACAAACGGCTCCTTTGCCCTTTAGGGGTTTCTCCAGACGCTCTTCAGCGCTGGATGTTCCCACCAACTTCAAGCCTTCCCGTGGGATGCTGAGGGTTTCCCAGCAGAGGCAGGGGGTGCTCCCACGCCGGGGACGGCGGCCCCGTCCTCCCCAGGGGCCCACCCCGAC
>VXBO01003255.1:211744-236156 GCA_013400135.1 Rhinoptilus africanus
GAGGCCGCTCTCTGTCGGCGGCGTCCCCTCAGGGAGAGCCCAGGCCGCCCTCACGCACCCCCAAGGCCGCTGGAAAGCGCCGCTGAGGGCGTTTCACCTCAGCGGAGGCAGCCGCCCGCCGTCGCCATCGAGGCTGCTTTCCCTCAAGGCAGCCCCCGAGGCCCGTCTCCCCCAACCCCACTGCCCTTCAGTTAACGGGAGCTCCTTCAGAGGAAAGGGCTCTCCTCCCGCAGCCCCAAACCCACCACCTTTCACCCTCGCCCCACTGCCCCCACCTCCCATCACCACCTCCCATCACCCAGGAAGGGGAAGGCGGCGCTGCCACAAGGGCGGGGGTGTCACCCTAGTGCTGCCCCGTCCCCACTGCCCCAAGGACCGTCCTCACTCCGCCCAGGGGCCACTGGTTTAACACATTCCAACACGGCACTGCCATCCAGCAGGACAGCAGTGGTCTTGAAAAAGCCCCCAAGCCTAAGGGACTCACGAACATGAGAAGAGGCAGGGGACAGCCCAGAGCTGGCTGGATGAGATGGTGGTGGTGCCAGAAATATTTCATGGATTTACACTATCTTTAATACACTAAATTGCTTGTTATTTTCCAGAAGGAGTCTGCAAAAAGCCAGGGCAGGGACAGAAGCAGCAGACAGGCTGCAAACACGGCTGGAGACCAGCCTGCAATGGCAGAGAAAAGCTCGGGACGCGGAGCTTGTACGGCCAGGCTGCTCACACCTAACCCACGTCCCTGCTCAGCGGCACGCGTAAAGTAAGCACAGCTGTTCAGGGGAAGTAAAGATCGGATTTCATCCTTCTCAAAAGCATAAGGGAAGCAATGGATCTGTAGGTCAAGATGAAAGCACAGCAATAGGGCCAGTACATCTATTAGTCTGGGGAGAGAACAGCATCTCACAGCATAAAACCCCATATACATACACAAGTATGTAGAAAGTCAAAAGAAAAGATCTATAGCTTGCCCTGTAGAGCAAACTTCCATCATCAAGAGAGCTATTGTATTCTAGGTGGCACACTCCAAAGCATTTATACTAAATACTTACATTCTTTCAGTTCTAGGACCTCGTACTTAAATTAAAAAAAAAACAGGCTCTTCTACATAGTCATCCTCAGGAGGGAGGAAAAAAAAAAAAAAGACACATTAAATTGCCACATGCTTTCTGCTTTGTAAAACCAGAAATAACATCAAGGGAAACAAGGGATGAGATAGCAACTCTTGGGCACGGAAGGAAGAGGCATTCCTGCAATATCACAGTTATCCAGTGATCTAATATTCTCCATTAGAGAGAATGAAATGAAGACAGATCCCTGTGTTTACGGGAGGAGCGGTAGGTCAAATCCTTCCCCAAACATGAAAGGAGCAGTAAGGCACGGTCACATCATGTGAGGGCTCTGTTTAACATTCAGCTCTTAATCAGCATCACATATGACTAAAATTCTTACGAAAAGCTTCAAAGCTGGTTATTGCTACCTTATATTAACACCGTTTTGTTGTTTGGTTGTTAAAAGCAGCAATGCTATCCTCCCAGCAAGGCATTCTGATAGGAAGTACTTTAAGTAAAAAAAATTCAAAACATTTCCTAGTTTTACATCATCTATTTTAAGTCTTACGTGTAATTTGTTAAGAACTAAACTTGAACTGAAAAATAGAAAATCATAACCACACATCATTAACAGCACTGGATACAGTACTTCCATGACAACAGCCATACATTTACCTCCCAAAATTCCAACATTATAAGCAAGCCATGCTTGCTTTTTCCTGTATGAAAAGATGGGTAACTTGTTAAAATAAAGTCGCTAGGTAGCAATGCAATTTTCTGAGAAGAGTTAGCAGCACAACAAACCATCATTTAAAATAGGGGAGCAGTCTTAAGCTATGACTAACATTTGATGCATTTCAGGGTTTTCTCCTCTAGTCATCCTCAGTGCAAATACTGCGGATACAAGGAAAGAGGCATCCCTTAAAATAAATCGTTATTTGGGGGACAGACCTCTTGGTTTGCCTTTTTAAGATCAGCACTTAGATGATTAGCAACAGGTCAAGACTCCTGGCTATCCTCTCCTCCTCCACAGTAAGGAATTCCAGGAGGCATAGGGAAACACTAAGGGCCACAGCAGCACCTTTTGAGTGTGCTTTTTCTTACTGTTTCTTTTTTAGCAATCTGCGGTGCGAGGTGAAACGTAGGCCACCATCTTCTGATGATGTTGCTTCAAGAGCACAGGCTTTCGGCACAGGAAGAGACAGCCATTTACCGACTTAGAATTCAACTGTAATACGCACTGAACAGAGAGGCATTCAAGCTGTTTAAAAATATATCCACAGCGTGCTCCACAACACTTAGTGGTAAGAGATTATCCTCCTAAATCTACAGACAGGAAGATAAGCATTTCCGTTTTGATGAGGCGCAAGAGCTCAAAGAATCTTACTCACAGCCTCAGACTGCGGGGCCGATTGCAGGTGCTGGGAGTCCAGCCATCCCATTACCGCTCCGCTGGCTCCTCTGCCCCTCCTGCTCCCAGGCAAACCACAGGGCCAACCTCCAGCTCCGTACCCTGCTGCAAGGCTCGGCTGCGGCTCACTCCTTCACCCTTTACTGGCACAAGCCTTACCTGTTCAGAGGTCTTTACTTCTGGGACTCGTCTGGAATTACATCCTCATTTCTACATGTTCTTTTCTCTCTCTCCCCAGTTCCACTCTCTGTAACACTGCTGATCTAATTCACTAATACAGAGAAGAGAAAAAAAAAAACCTAACTAGAACGTGTGGGTTTCTTCCCAGCTTAGCAAATTTAAGTTGTTGGCGAGAGGATGCTACATGCATCCCAGTAAACACAAGGGAGGCAACACCACCAAGCTGGGAGCAGGCGAGCGGGCTGTGGCTGGCCCTTCTGGTAGCCGTGAGCCAGCAGAGCGTCTCAGCAGTTTGTTAAACTGCAGGCTACTTTGGGACAGAGAAGACAGAACACTAAAAATAAACTGGACACTTTATATCCATCATGAACTTAAAGAATCTTTCCAAAACTCTGAAGGAGTTTCACCCTTCCTAACATCAGACTCCAGCATGTTTCCAAACAGAAGCATGTTTCCACACTGTGCCCTCCTCCCTCCAATTGAAGTTACCACAACACATTAGCCAAGCACCAAGCCAACAGCAAGTCCCTTAAATTACCGAGGTTTTCTGCAGGTTGCTGTAATTACATTGGCCACATCTGTTTGTTTGTTGTTGTCACAACAACCACCAGGACCTGCCCCCACCCCGCTCAGCGTCCTGCTACAATATCAAGACACCTTTGGTCCACTGAAAGGTGAATCATCTTACACGTTACCAAATGAGACAACACCATAGAATGCACATTTAAAAATACCACTTGTAAAAACAGAAATTTATTGTAAATTTAAAAAACAAACTGAGATTAAGTTTCTCGATAAAAATTATTCACACAGCATTCATGTTGTGATTTTTTTTATTTTATTTTTGAAATGAAACCATTGTACATTGTACAAACCATAACTACCGATGGAATAAATAAGTGAAAAATTATACTGCTGTACAACACACACACACACAAATCATAAGATGGAAAACGATTAAGTATTGAAGAAAACAAAATTCTTTACACCTTCTACCAGGCCCTTAGATATAAAGAACATTCCAAAACATGACAATGTTATGTATGAAGATAGCCACCCAAAACCAATATTTTATACTGCCTTGTTGATTATTTTTTTTGTTGTTTTGTAAGTGCCAGCACTTTTTGGAATGTTTTAACAACTACTTTCCCAAGCATAAAAATTCCAAGGAATAGTTCTGCTATAAAATGTTTGGCTGAGTAAATCGCTTATTCGGAAGGCCTTCCCACATGTTCCACAAACTCAGCTAATTTACTTGCTTCTAGTTTCTTTTTTTTTTTTCCTTTTTTTTTTCCTTTCTTTTTTTTTTTTTGTATTTATTTGTAACTGAAGCTCCAACATTCAGCATTGTAGCAAGGAAGCACTTCTTGATATTTGCACTATTTCTAAAACATTAGCTGTATGAGAACTTTCAGTCATCTTGAAGAAAATTACATCTCTCCTTCTGCTCCACGTCTCAATGCTTTCAATAAACCCTTTTACAGTGAGTTCATAAAACAAGTTTCTGGTAGAGATAGGTCCAAGCCAAAAAAAAGATGGATTTAGATCCGGTTTCAAACCTCGATTCGATGTTCTGGTTTGGTCCCATCTGTACTTTCTGGCATTAAAATGTGTTTAATCACATCCATTGGCCCATAAATGTTATCAGGCACTTCAAAAAAAGACTAATAACAGTCTTATACACTATTTTGGATTTCTTCATACCAGATAATGTCAAAGTCTCTTCCCTTAGAGACTGACAATAACAGGTCTAAGGAACCCAAATCAAACTGCTTGTTCAGTTGTCTGTTGTCACTAGAATCTCTGGTTACAAAAAAAGTTCTGAATGTATTCTGTATAAGCTGTAAATAAAGCATTACTATTTTAGAAATAAAGCCTCTAGGAATATGGTTATGATGCCTTGTCTTGTAAGCCACAGAACAATGAACAGTTCTGAGCAGAAGCCACAGGAGAGAAAAGGAAGTTTTTATAATTAAACCTGTTGATGTCAATAATGCCAATAAATGCATCTATCTAATGAAAAATTTGAGGTATTTTTAGTGCTATTTATATATTTTATTTCTTCCTAAAGTACAGGAATTAGTTTCTAAATGAAAAGTCTATTTACTCCCTTGGAAATGTCTACAAAATTAAAATTAAAAACTTGCTGTGATGCACCTGAACATAGGGATTAGTAAACATGACTACTTGTCAAAGGTGGCATCAGATTTGTTTTGTTTTAGCATTAAAACAACAAAAAGTTAGTAAATCAAAAATATTTTTAAGCTTGAATCTTTCTAAATTTGCCCATTTAATATATCAATAGAACTTCTCACAAAATATCACTTAAATCTGAATGTAATATACATACAAATCAATCGTCATTAACCAGTTATCCACATTTTAGGCATACACACAATTCAAGAGAGAATTCTACCGTTTCATTGCATATATCGTGCAAATACAGTTTTTGGCTCCTCATTTCCTTATTTTCAGAGTGTTAATGGACTCCATGATCAAACCAGAAATCCCAAAAACTTATTAGGGAGCACACTGTTTTCATTAATGATTTGCAATCAAATTTTATTCAGCTAAAATCCAAAAAGTTTTATTTCAACATAAAGGAAAAGTTCCGAAAGTGAGTGTCATATGTTACTCGGAGTTCAATCCTACAAACGTCTTATGGAAGGTCAGTATTGGCTCCCCACTCCTCCCTCCCTCCCTCTATTTCCCCCCCTCCAGCAATTTCCCCATTGTTTTTCATAATAAAGTGGTAATTGCAAATGCAATGCAGTAGTCTAAGTGCAAGCCATTTTCACTATTGGAGAATTCAGAAATAAATAAGCTTCATGAAGAGCTAATTATGAAAATGTTTCAACTGGAAGCAATTTTTATTTTTTTTCATTTAAAAAAGTATTTACAGTTCTTAGCTTACAAACTATATGCAACCATTTTCATAGCCATGAGATCGTATTTAAAATTACAAGTTCCATCTCCTACACAAAGCGAAGAAAGACTAAGGGCCCAACCCAGCAACAGATGTGTACGTACGTACATGCGCGTGTACTCAAGTGAGAAATAAGCGTCTCCCAGCGACACCAGGTACTGCTAACTGGGAGCTCGCCCTGCAAGTACAGATCCCACTGGAAGCTCAGGCCCCCAGGACCTGCCATCAGCAGACAGTTCTGCACTTCTACACGCCAGGAATTTGAAGGGAGTTGCACGTACTTAGTGCCTTTCACTCAAGTTTAGCATAAGCACACTTCAACATAATTGGAAAAGAAGGAACGTTTCTAACAATGATGTAGGGACTATGGAAACAACGAGGCTTATTTACGAGACCTGCTGAAAGAAAAAAAGAAAATCCCAAATACAGTATTAACCTGGAACATGGAAGTAAACACCTTATAAAGAAACAGTACAATGAAATCCAGTTCAGTGAAAACATGATATCAAAAAAGACCAATTGAAAATAAATTCATTGTGCATCAATCCCTTTGATCCTATTTATGTACATAGTGGAACTTTTCTGTAAAGCAAGTTGTACCCAGTACAGAGATCTGGACCTAATACGCAAGTATTTTAACTGCTGTGTTATAGCATATATTCAGAGCTGGACTATAAATGGTAAACAGATCATGTTAACTTCTGATGAAGTTAAGTATTTAGAAGACCAAATTTACAGTTGCGAATGCCATGCATTCAATAAAAGATCTCCACTATAGATGCTAAAATAAAATATCGAGCTCCTTTTTCTCCTTGGACTCCAAGAGTGAAAATGGCTTCCTGATCTGTGTTTGTTAAAAATTTAAGCACCAGGGATTTAAAAATCAAAAACAAAAGAAAAACCCCAAAAAAAAAGGAAAAAAAAAAAAGAAAAAGCCTTACTACATGGCATTATACAAACATAGGCCACTTTGCAAAGGAGACAGTTGCAAAACAATTTTTAAAAGTTAGCACTGTTTTCAGAACACAAGGCACAAAACAAAAGCAGACATCACGCCAGAACAATGAACTTCACATGAAAGCTAATACCTGACCTGTACCATCCTTAAATATCTTACAATGTTAAATAGATAAATGAAAAAAAAAAAATACAGCAGCAACATAATTGTAATTTTGACTTTAGAAACAGTGCGTAGACCCCTCCTGAGTTGTTTACTCCAACCATTTCAGAAACAGTAACTTAAAAGTTCTCAATGTTTGTTTCACAGGAAAAAGTTTTCAGTGTCTGAGAAGTTAAACCTTTGTTAGGCTTTCTTGGATTTTTGCTTGGTAACTTGAAAAGTTAGGAGTTCTGTCCTCATCCAAGAGAAGATGCTTAAGTAAGGTTGTTCTATAATTAAGCCCACTGATGTACCTTACATAAAAACTGACCAGAAAAATCTATAGTCTAAATCTCTTCAACATTTTGTTGGGAAGCCTCTACTTTCATCTTTTTAGAAGGTGGCACTCCTTCAGAGTCCTTCATGGCGGGGGGGGGAAGAAAAACAACCATGTTAACATTGCACTGAATTTAGGGCATCATAAACATCAAACAAAAAGCACAAACAAATTCCCTGGTGTGTCATTTGTAAAATACAAAGCATCTCTGGATATGAGAATGACGTGACCAAGTACATTTGCCTCCTGAAATCACTCCTCTACTCACATCTTACCTCAACATCTTTACACTTCTTGTTGTCTACTGACGAAGGGCAAAATTCTAGTTCTGGGCTAAAACCCACAGTGAATATTTCAAGCAACAGCCTTGACGCATGGTTATACAAGGGCCCCCCTCGGTTTGCCCTCGACCACAACCCACACTGGGCACACACGAATTTTCTCCTGCTGTAGCCAAAGAAATCTCTACAGGCCAGACCACGCAAGGTTTGGAAAGCACAAAGTGTGCATTGAAACAATCCAACCTCCCACAAGGAAAACCAATGGACTGAGCGGTGAGTGCTCTGCCTGAGGATCTCGGTGTGAGGGGGACGACTGCAAGGACAATTTCCTCCTCTCACCCACCCAGAATTTTTCAGTATACCAGTGAGTAAACACCCAAACACCTCGCCCACTGAATCTACAAAAATTAACTCTCCGAACTGCTATATGCATTTACTTCTACAGAAGGCTTTTTACTTCTGAACAGTCCTCCAAAGGGGCCTGTCCAGTAGGTTAGGTCCAAGCAATTTATTAAGAGGAAATTTTAATATTCCCTGAAAAAACTTAACACAGACTGATTTAGGAAACTGCAAAGTAAATCAGACCGATCTAGTCCTACTGTTGAAATTACGTGAAATGCAAGAAGCCAATCAAATTTACCACAAAACCAGAGATATGTTCATTTAATACTCTACAGCTGCTTTCCTGTCATCATCTTTGGAAATGAGTCTAAACACACAACTGGCCTCCTTACATTTGCTTTTTGGTAAAAATACTCTTTTCCAAATTCCAAGTAATTGGGCTTTTGCACTTAAAGTTACCTGAGAGTTTTTAGATGCCTCTGTAATTATATCGTTTTCTCCAGAGGACTGAATTTCTGCTTTCTCTGAACTATTCATGGAATTTTCCATCGAAGACTGTGAATTCTGTTCATCGGAGGTATCTGAAATGTCAAGAAATAATTTTAAACAAACAAATGAAAGCATTCAGCAGGAGCTTTTAGGATGTCTTCACATTAGCAACATCCCACAAATAAACATAAATTTCACCCGCATGTAACCCTTAATGCTAACACACATAACAACTGTTATGAATATAACAAACGAAGCCCAAACTCTGCCAGAAGACCTTCCCCTTCATGCTGCCAGGAGTGCTCCATTGCTGGGATCAATCCCTAGAGGGAGCCAAGCTCCCGCACACCCCGCGACACAGAACTATGTCGATTTTCTTGGCAAACAAGTTTCAACATAAACTTTGCAAAGGGTTGACCACAAGGAAACTTGCTTCAAACCAGAAGTAAAAGGCAGCTACAAGAAGGGCTGGACTGCGATAGCTTTATTGTCTCTCCTTAGCTACACGTTTTAGATCCATTCGTCATCTGAATTGAAGTTCAGCCATATATTTAAAATCCACTTTTTTGCTTGATACTACTTTTAAGATATAATTTAGAAATTCTCAACCGTTAAGGCTGTAGAATTTTTAATTCTGGTGCATGCTTACAGAGAAGTCTTCCAGCTTATAACAACTCTTAACGGCTTCCAATTTTCATGGTTTGGGGTATTTTAGTTTTGTTGTTTTTTGTTGTTCTCTCTCTCTCAAAGCAGGACTTACAGAGGACTCAGGGCTAAAGCACCCATTCACTTGAAGAGGGGACAGGGGCCCTTAAAACGTCTTTACAGGTTAAAGATCCCTGGAAGTTTAACACGGTATGTCTAGAAGCAGAGACTCAACAACAAAAAAACCTGAAAACCCAACCCCCTTTGTTTGTAAAAGGTCAGCTATATTTATTTCAGTATCCACATCAAGAACAGTGAGGACTGGAACCCATTCTTTCCTTTGCCTCATTTAAAAATCATTTTTGACCTGAATGAATTCTCAGAAGTATGCATGGAGTCAAGTTTTATGAAGTCATCCCTCCATAGGTCCCTGGACCCAAGAAACATATAAATTTATTCTAGAGGAAGAGAAATGCAAGATCAAAAGGGTTTTTTTGACAACTCTGGTTAATGAAGATGACACAAACAGTGAGTAATGGATATTTTTGTGGTATACTGTACAAAAAGCATCACAAGCATTTCTGAACGTTTCCCTGACTGAATTCAAGATAAAGTGGCACCTCTGATGAGCAGTCTCAAAGATCATATTCAGCAAACTCAGACAGAATCGCCTTCCTTCCCGTGTCTCACCAGAAAAGCATGTTCATACTGATAAAGAAACAAGTCCCAAGGGTCAGAAGGAATTTCGATTTCCGCGGTGTATGTCTCAGCATACATTGCAACTTCAGCTCAGGAGCACTCTGTGATGTGCCCATCTCCCCACGACAAAATCACACCTACAGCAGCTTCCAACACGGAGAGCTCATAGCTGCTGTTTTCCCTTCCAGATGCTGCTGACCACTACTGGCCACTCAATGCCTGCAATGAGTGCTTGTTTGCACAGCAAAATGTTTTGAATGCACCTGTGTTTCTCTGGGTTTTTTTTTTGGTTTGTTGGGTTTTTTTTAAGAAATCCACATTAGGCATTCCTGACCACCCAAACTGTCCCCAAGCTTTAAGGAACCTCCCTGATTTCCGTGTAGGAACATGACATGGACATACAAGGTCATTAACCCTACCCAGCTGAATAATGTCACAATTCCAGCAGTCTGATTGATCATAACGCTTCGGTGGATAAATAATGATTCAGTAAATTTTTAAACACAGCATATAACCAATAAAACCCCACATTAATAACAGGTATTTTTTGCCATTACTTCTCCCTTTCATTTTACAGTAACTGGAACTAATCCAGAGAACTTGGTATGATTTTCCCTGAGCCTAAATTTAGTCAGGGGAACACGTGTGCTATGTAACAACTTCACACAAGCAGGTACAGACAACATCAGACCTAGGAGTAAATCCTTACCCTTTACCATGACTAAAAATGCTAGTTGAAATTTTTCTTTGAAGGATATGGCATTCTGATTTATTTCAATTTGGTGATAATTCAGCTGTCAATTTTTAATGCCATTTAACAATGACAACATTTAACATACTTAACCATTCTGGTATTACCAAGATAAAAGCTCTAAATTTAAATTGGCTAGTGGATCTACTGAGCTGAGAACTAAATCAGGAGGGTATAATTTAATTGCTTTGCTATGGGAAGAATTCTGCAGCCAAATCATTAGAATGGTGTTAAGGACATCTTTTATCTGTTGTAATAGGATGAAGAAAGCTATCTTTGCAAGAATATAAATACAGAACATGTTTCAATTACCCAAAATACCATTTAAAGAGCGCAGTTCAGAACAATCTCTTAACCCACATGTATTTTTAATCTGTGCACAACTGCACTACAATATTGTTACACTTTTAGAAAATTAGGGACAGAATTCAGAGCTAACTTTTAAATAAATAACTAGCAGGGTAAGAAAAAAGAAAGCTTACATTATAGTTACACAATTAAAAAAATAATTTCAAAGTATCTCACCTCTATTTTACACTAGATAATGAACACTCAGGGATGTACAAGAGTAACAAATTTCCAGGATTTGTATGATTAAATGGTAGCAGCCATTTTAAAGATGACTTAAAATTATTTCTTCTTTCAAGACTGAGATTTTGACAACAATTAAGACAAATATTTCGTTTGTTTCCTCTCTGAAAAGACCCCAAATGTCAATCTGACCTTTACAGTTGTATGCAAAGATCACCAGTAGGCCAGAGAGTTTATGCCCATTTTCACATAAATGCTGAGAATTCAGAAACCATTTATTTCAAATTGTTATTATTCAGTTCTTAAAATGGATAAGCAAATAAATGAAACACTAAAAGATAACATTTTTTGTTTGGCTTACCTTCTGAACCAGGCTGCTCCTTTGCTTCTGTCTGAGTTTCATCAGACTTTACTTCAGTGCCGTCTGCTTGTGTTGCCAAGTTCTGTTCTGGTGCTGGACTTGAATTGCTACTGTTTTCTTGTTTTATTGGAGAAGCATCAGCTATTGAACTCTGGTTGCTATTGTCATCTGTTAACAAAAGAGTTAAAACCAAGAAAGTCTGATTTGACAAGATAAGAAACACACCTTAATTCTTCCATAGTTTTCCTGTATTATTCCCTGATAACACACAACACAGCCTAGCTTGTTGGGGATCAAGTCCAAGCATTTAGACTAACACGACATCTAACTTTTCCACACCACTACAATTTTTGCTCTCGCAGCCTATGCTGTAATACAGGAGTTTTCTAGCAGTTACTAAAAATCAGGTAACTTCAAAAAAGGTGCTCTAACTAATATTATACAATAAAACCAAAAGTGGTTTATTCAGAACTCTTCCAAAAGAACCCAGAATTTTGTAACATGAGTAAAACAGACCAAACGAAGTGACAGTCTCATTTCATAGGTCATAAAACACAGGGCTAATTAAGTGTTCATGCTGCAGATTTGCAAATACCCATCACTACAACGTTCAGATGAGCAAGTAGTTTTTGAAGTGTGTCCTGAAGGTCACAAAAAACCCAAAACAAACCCAAACCAAAACCCAACGAAACCCTCAAGGTAAAATTTAACATCCAGTCCCACTATCAATAGTTTCAAAGTGATAATTGTCCAGAATACTCTCTACTCTACAAATACTTGGATCACGGTAACTTTCTGCAGCAGAGACCACGTCTCTGCAGTTAACAGGAAATATTCTGCCTGTACCCTCTTCCTGTAGTACCTCAGTTAATACTTTATGGATAGCAGCAAGGTGTAACTTCCTGTAATCTTTAAGCCAGTCTAACAACCATGGGGAAACTAGAGGGAAGTTCCTGCTCACTAAAGAAAACTAACCCAGCCAAACATTATTAGTTAAATTACTAGCATGCAAGCTGATCCACCTCCCTCTGCATCTGTACAATCATTACATCCTAAGGACTTCAGAAAGGACCAACTCTCTTCAGAACAGCTTGAAGCCAGATCAGATTAAGTTTATCGTGAATTTGTACAGTATGTCTTAAAAACACAAGTTATATATGATAAAAAACTAACTAGTATATTCACCCCGTAGCTGGGAGAAACAAGACTTGAGAAAATTAAATGATCTGACCAAGACAAAAGCTCAGAAGTTTGAAACAGATGAAAAATTAATCCAGATCTGTGAAAATCCTGCTCAATCCTTTAATTGCAAGACCACACTTGCTGTGAACACTGCAAAAACCAACCAGGAGGCAATACAAATGCAAATAAAACTGAAATGAAAAATTGACAGCCCACTGAAAAGTGATCCCCTCTTATCATCTCAAATAGTGCTGCATTCTCAGCCATAACTGTTATCCAAACACCTAGAAGGTAAAAAATTGAAACAGCTGAGCTGTGCAAGCTCCTCTGTAATAAACACCGGGTTAACACTCAACAGTTCACACTTTAAAAAACCAAACTAAAACAAAAAAACACTAAAGAAAAATTGACCTAACAGCTCCTGACTAGCAAGGAAAAAAATGATGTTTTCTTAACCAGTTAATTTCATCAAGCTGAAGCAGAAGGAAGACACCACAGAACCAGAGCTCACTTTCTTCACTCTTGCAGAATTCTTTTGACCTGAATGACCTAGAGAGTTAAAAAGTACAAAACCAGCACAAATCCTAGTAGGTACCACTGAAGCTTTGGGGGTGTCTTTTGGTTCTCCAAGCAGCAAACTTGACAGAGTTACGACTTCACCCGAGTATAGTATTTTGAATGGTACATATTTCTATTTTTATTTTCACATTTAGCTCCACTAACAATTTTTTCCCAGCACATAGCCCTAATAAAAATGGTATTTAAACAACTGTTAATAGATCCACAGAAAAGAAGTCCAAGGTACCAAATGAGTACCTGATACTGGTTTCACTCTTACTCAAGCATGCTGCCCATACATCGGAGCAATGGAGAATCTGATGCTGTGAGCTTACACTTTCACAGCAGTGTAACAGGGTAACTGGGGCTGACCTTCTCCCACTCACCATGCATGTCCATCATCCCTGGAGAGGAGCTGTTCTCTGGAGTGGTCACTTCAGAGCCACATTTTTCATCTTTTCCTTTTTTCTTATTCTTATTTTTCTGAAAAACAAAAGGTACCGCAAACAAATGAGACTATCACCACAAACAGAAATCCATGTTGCAATATAAAACTCTTCCCACTCATTACTTCTGTAAGCATCTCTCTTAATTTCAAGTGAGAAATAAAGCCAATGTAATAATAACTGACATTATCAATAATGCATTAGTCCCCAAAACTGCAGGACTGGTTTTCTAATTGTATTCTTCATGACACAAAACACTAGGATATATAGGGTTTTATCCAGAAATTCTAGTAATGGTTTGCACTTAAACATGTTTTTCATCTTCAAACTACTGCATGATTTTTGTAAAAAAGTACACAAGTTTCCAATAATACCTCTCATTCTACAAACAGGGAATCTGAGGCATGATGATTAAACGGTTTGCTGAAACTAAGTCGGAGAACTTGGGAGGTGCTGGCTGCTAACTTTGTACTCAGTCCAAAGAGCTACAAAAGCAAGGTGAAAAGAATCTCTGCTACACCGGGGAAAGCTAAGAACATCGCTGATCAGAGGCAGCGCTAAGATTCACGAAACTACCCTATTTCTGAGCTCGTAACTCTGCTCACTGCATGGTTTACGCATATCAACACACTGCTACAAAACTCAATACATTCTCCCTTCCATATCAGAAAGCTCGTAGAATACACTTAGACAATATGCATGCATGCACAACAGGAATGATGACAGATCTAGAATTTTAACACTAAAGAGACAGCTTTTTACCTCTTTCTCAATGACCAACACTGCAGAGACCTCCTCCTTCTCTACAACTAATGCTGTTTCTTCATTAAAACTAAAAGATGGATTAAGAAAAATCAGATTGGCCTAAAACAAAGAGCATAAGCAAGACAGTCCTACATGAACAATAGGTCACAACATGCTCATGACCAAACAACAGTACGGACTGCAAGCATTAAAACAAAGGAAGAGACAGTAGCATCCATCACGTGGAAAATCTGCGTCTGCTAAGGGATGCAGCATTTTCAATTAAGAGGTGACGTAATCAGTCTCAGGAGAAAGAGCCAGCTGCACTGCTTTTGGAGGATCCTGCGTGCCTGCTGAGAAGACAATTAAAAGCCTGACTCTAGGATGAATGCTCGGCAACCCATCCGTTCAGATAAGACAGTGTCCTCCAATGAGGGAAGGAACTACAACCACAACCAAACACTGTCTGTGACTGCACAAGAAATTCAACAAGTGATACCTGGAAGGGCTTTTCCCTCTATTTTAAACATTATTTGGCTTATTTTTAAATTGTATTTTTAGTTCAGACAAACCAGATTTTATTCCCTAATACGTGAAACAGAGGTGAAAGCACATGGACTTCCTAACTTTTGCAAAATCAAAGTTCAGAGGGGACATAATCTCTGTCAGGTTTAGTGTTGGGGGTTTTTTTAAAGGTAAAAAGGACACTTCTCCCAGAGGAGAAATACTGAAAAATGACTGCAAGCAGTTTAAGCTGAAAAGGTTTTTTAAAAAATGTTTAACCATACAAGTGGGGAGGTTCTACAACAGCCTTACAAAACTGGTAGGAGGAAAGAGCCTAGCTAATTCTAGTTCAAAGAAATGTCAAAGGGTCTCAGGAACAACATGTGAAGGGGGGAAAGTAATCTAATCTGGGTTCACTAAAATCAAAGACAACTTTTTTTTGAAACATGAAGCAGTAAAAAAGATCCCATTCTCCTATTCTAGTAAAAAGCAGGTATACTGTCTGCTGCTTCACAGGTGGATGAAACTGGATATAAAAGGACGTCCACAACAAAATTAAATAGCCAAGATGACCCCAACCTGATACTTGGTTTTAAAATATATACACTTGTTTTAATTGTGAGAACTTCCAGAGCAAAAAGACAGAAACCTTATGACATCAAGCCTGCAACAACTGCAGCTTGTAATGAACAGAATGTGACTGTAGGATACTAAAGTAACTAGTCTTGAACAAGTGTCCCAATTTCAGCAAATCTGTAGCCTAAACCTAAAGACAATGGCTCAAAGAATACAATTAAACTCTGCACTCTTATATAAACGCGTTCTTTATAACAGGGAAGCTGACTTCAGGTACCAGTCACCTTGAAAAATCATTCAGAAATTCACTAGAAATTCTATCTCAAAGTTCTGTGTGACCCATCATGCAGGCATACCTTAACTGTGGGAAAACAATTTTCTCAAGCCATGAGCCTAAATATCCTAAATCTCTCTCTCCCTCACACACAAAGATAGTACAGCTTCCCCTCTCCTACTATTACAAATAATAAAATCAAGACCAAACATTTGACAACTAGAAAGAATGAACCAAGTTTCTGTAAAGAAACCAGGAAAAGTTTCCCAATTCACAAGGGGTTGTTACTTCACAGAGATGCTGCTCAAGCACTGCAAGGATA
Source organism: Rhinoptilus africanus (assembly GCA_013400135.1). Lineage (NCBI taxonomy): Eukaryota > Metazoa > Chordata > Aves > Charadriiformes > Glareolidae > Rhinoptilus > Rhinoptilus africanus. The sequence continues at coordinate 227,455 of VXBO01003255.1, forward strand.
CGAGAGGCTTACCACAACTCTGACAGTCACGGAAATCTGTGGTACAACCAAAGGTACAGAAATAAACAAACTCAGTTAAAACACCACCAATCAAAAATAGGTCTTGAATTTGGACTTTGAATAAGACAAGTTCATGATATGGTCTTGTCTGAAAAGCCATTATTTTACACATTTATTAGCACAGCAGTTTTCTTCCAGATAGGTCTTAACTTGTATTTCAAATAAAGTAAAAGCACGTGACAGCCCAAGGAAGGAGTACCAAACTGAGGTCATATATTCTATCATATCATTAATTTACTCTGGTACCATGGATTCGCTTTCTCTCTAGAACAGTATTTCATTTCATTAAATGAAAGCAATGTTCATTTTGAAAAACAATACGTAAGCCCTATCAACTTTGATTTTTACACTTATTTTTACGCCACATGATTGTATCATGGCACACGAATGGTGCACACTAAGAACGTAAACACGATTCATACACAAAACACTCATCAAGAGAAAACACACATTACAATAGAAGCATGTCTGCTGTACTGCTTGAGCTGGGCATCTTAATACAAGTGATCTCAGTTCTACAGGATTTTTCTACCCTTACTTCAGTGTTTTGCACCTATATTTGAGCAAAACAGCAGCGATGCACAGATAAAATACATTCTCTGCATGGTTCCAAACCAGCTACCTTCCTTTAAAGCATCAGGCAGAAAGAGGGGAAAAGTAATGGATGTTTCAGCTTTCTCTCCCCGCTTCCCAATTATTATGATAGAGAAAGGTTTCAAAAATCAGTTTCAAGCCGACTGTTTAACAGTTATCTGAGAATTGATCCAAGTCGTCTCAGGGAAGGCTGACACCCACTGAAGCATCAACATCACCTTCTGTAGAGATCAGCATCTCCCGAGAGCTCTTCTAGTCAAACAGTTGCAAGACCCATACCAGTCTTAGCTTAAAGGCTCCAAGAATAATGAGCATATTTCTTTCAGCTTTCCCTAAACACAACGTTTCCCTGAACATCTTGAAAAAAGCAAGACATCTGCAGGATACTTACATCATCGACTTTAGGCTCTGTTACTGGCACCCATTTGTAAATCCTTAGGGATGTGTCGCCAACTGTCACCCACTTCTTCTCCCTATAAAATTACAATGCAGGAGAAGTTAAAGTTAAACTTCAGATTCAAAATAAAGTGATCTACTATTGTAAGTTGTCAAGGATTTAAATAGGCTATTAAGTAGGATGATCTCTATTACATCGTCTTTAGTACTGCATTGTGCAAATTGTTCTCTGCATTTCACAAACTTGTTAGAGCACTGCTAACCTCCAGATTTCTCAGGGCTGTTACTTGACTGGGTGAGTAACTGCAGTAGCAGTAATAAGATCTGGATTAAAGATACAGTTAAGAACAGCTATTGAAAATGCAGATTTAATGCCTACAATTTTCACTTAAGTTTCTAGAGAGCAGAAGAGGTTTTAGACAGACCAGCATGTTTTGATTGTCATGAAGCTGTTTAATGGTATTAGAAATCTAAGTGCTTTTTGACCATCTGAGGTTTATTTTTGTGTAGAAATTTGCTGCTAGCAATTTAACATTCCCTCAATGCTCCTGTCAGACAGCTCTGAAATTCCAGCCTTGGAACCAACAGCCTTATTGGTAGCAATTATGTGCCGCGATGCAGAATTCAGACTCTGGAGAGCCTAGCTCTCTTGGAAAGGAAAGGCTGAGGCTATCAGAGAGGGGAAAACCTAGGGCACTCTGTGCAGACCCCCACCAGCCAGCCATAAAGTCATGACATTGACAAATTGTGAAGGGAATCTGGCTGGAGGGCATCAGTACATTAGGGGGTCACGCAGTCACAGAGTGAGGAGATGGAAAGGACGCTGAACACTTAGTGAAGGGATGAATTCCTTGAGCTCTTTAAAGCAGAATATTAAGAAAAGGTCCACAATGCCTGAGAAATTTCATTGCATTTCTGTGATCGGTTTTCAGGTCACAGATTACCACTGCTAGTTCTTGGGTTTGCAATACAGCTCTGCAAATGGATCGATTAAAAGTTAACAACAAAGACCAATTCCATTAAATATTCAGGAACATCTGAAATTAATTTGGCATGAGATCTCAAGCATTTTTCTTTTTTAAAAACACATATATTTGGGATCCATTTAGAAATTTAATTTTCTTTAAAAAAATGGGTTTTTGCAGGATGGGAGAAGCTGGATGTGACTCCAAATATCTGTATGCGATAGCTCCATTTTTAGAAAGGGCTTCCAGAATCAAAAGCAGCCACATTGTACAAATGCCACAAACATCCTCCTGACTATTTGCTTTAGCTACTAAAGCCAATCTTATTTGTTTTCTCTTTAGAGGAGACACTTTCCTGTTTTTTAAAAGAAAAGCTATACATAGCAATTTGATAAGTTTTGGATCTGTCCACAAGGATATTTTACTTAAAGTACAAAACTATTTCAGATTCATTTCTTTCCCACTGTTCTTCCTGGAGCTCAGTGTGTTCAGATGCATCCATTTGGGTACGCTAGATGGCTAAAGTATGTCAAAACCCAATTTTATGCTAATTATGAGCTCTGCTGCTAGATGTGATAAAAATGACAGTGGAGATGAGGGCATGTCAATAATGAGAGCATATTTAATTGTGAAGAGATGATCATGATATCATTTTTTTTTTCAAGGATACGAGACAAACTAAACTTACTTCTACTTAGGAAAACCTTTGCAATTATGGAAATAAAACCAGCTGGGGTTTTGTTTTGGGTGTGGGGAGAGGTGAATAAATGCTTTTAAAAAAAAATAATAATCAAGATTTTAGTCTTTTCCTACAGCAAAATATTACTTAGAGATGCTGCACTGGAAAACCAAAAGTTCAAGATACCTGTTAGCATCTCAAAGCAGCCTCACACAGCATCTTCACTGGACAGACTGTAGAACACAGGAGGAAACCTATATTAGTAACTTTTTCCTTCTAGTATTAAAGTTAGCCCTGACATTTTAATTCTTTTGAGCTTCTTTACGACTTTAAGTTTTGATAACCCTCAGCTATAGGGATTCTTTCACTGAATTCAATACATAGTCATTCAGACAACAATGGGAATAAGGATATTTTGTGATGGAAGTACACCAACATCCCAGTCCTGCAAACACTTAGGGCTAAAAAAGAAAACCCAACATCACACTGTTATTATTCAATTATTTTACATGTGTAATCATTTACAATATTGAAGGTTTAAGACCATAAAAGAAAAAAGAAGACAGCTTCCCCTAAAACTTAATAAAATCATTGGCAGCACAAACACAAATTTGTCAACAAAGAGACATAATGACTTTCAGACATTTAAATCCTGAAGTTATTTTACCCTGTTGATCTTAAGGTGTTTATTGCAAATAAGGCTTTGAATATTATGTGCAATACTTACTGCCTTTCCATTTCAAATCAAAACCCAAACCCAGCAAACAACAAAAAAATAATCACCAAACCCCCAAAACCACTTCTACCCTGAACATTCACTTTTTTGTGCAGACACCATCTCAACCCACTGATCAAGGGCTTTCTTTTTCATTTAGTTAGCGTTGACAATTTACTGATGCTGCCCATTACAATAAGTTTGCTAAATGCTGCACAAACTACAAAATATTCTCGCTGACCAAATGCCGAAGTAGGAATAAGGAATTAATCAACTCCTGTGCCCGTTCTGTTGTGAAACCATAAGGAGTTTCTTCACGTTCTCCTGTCTATAAAACGGATCTGCTGTTGAACCGACCCATCCTGAGACCCTGAGCAGAATTCGACCACCTTTGTTAAACAATCACTAGGCAATATTTTTTATTGCACCATCCCCTGTTATACTATATAGGTTGATCTCTGTATTGACTGGTGGATTGGAAAAGGTGGTTGATGGAACACCATCAACCTGAGAGTTAACTGGGCTACAAAGATGGCAATTGCCAATTTCACTTGCCCATGTCTAGCTGACAAACTCCATAGCTTTAAAAAAACCCCATTTTTTATGGTTTTAAACCTCTCCTGCTCTTCCATGAATGACTCAGGAGTAACACTGGAAAATGGCAAGAATTAAAATTAGATACAAGAATATTTTTTTCTTTTAATCTTCCACACTGAAAAATATCTTAAATATTTTAGTTACAGTAAATTCAGAAACTAATCAATGCAACAGAAACAAACCCTTACATTTACCTGAAATTGTGTTAAAGCATTTTTAAATTCTGAAGTGCATCTGCACAGCATTTAAAAGATAGGCAAGGATACGTTGGGTAAGCATTAGTATCAACACTTCTTTAGTGCTTATGCCTGAGGCATACTAATATCATAGAACTTCCATAATGATATACTCCATTCCCCATTCTAAATAGCCCAAGATTCTTAAATATATTTATATTTTGTCTATTAACACTAAAGCTCCAAAGATGAGTATCAAATTCCAGGTATAAAAGTAATATACTGGTGAGCAAATGCAACAGTGTATATTACACTTATACTTAAAAGTGCCAAGGCAGCTTCTGCAGCAGCAATGAGTGCTAGAAACATTGGATGGCACAGAAAACAGAAAGCCTTTACTGCCAATATATTATCATTCAAGAAAAGGCTTTCACACTTGTTTGGCTTTTTACCGTGACTATCATTTATCACAGTGATCTGTATTTACACAAGGATTTGCACCCACATACCCCATCTTCTGTTGATGATCACGAAGTGACGTCATAATGCTGAATTTATCACATCACACTCACTTGCATTGCAACAGAGTTTGGTGAAAATCACAGAATTATGACCTCCCTGTGGGATCAAGCAAAGGAGAAAGGGGAATGGGAAAGAAAATGCCATTATTATACACAAAAAGTGCTGAAAGATGCACAGAAAAAGATTTTTTTGAAACGTAGGCTTGCTTTTCAGAGCACGCCTATTGCTTGTAGATGTTTGTCTAGTGACTAACGTGAAGTAGCACCAAACATACATGCTGTTTCTTGACCACACTGCAAATACAATAAAATACCATGTAGCACGAATGGACAAAGACTAATGGTTAAGGACACCTTCTCTCTGAGTTTATCTAAATATGGTACATTATGAGAGTCCCCTTTAACTTACACGGGCCAGCATGTTTTTAAGCAAATTCTGCTACATTCCATGTTGCAACAAGCATCTTGTCTTTTTTTTTTTTTTTTTTACAGTAAAGGGAAACATGGCTCATGCATGACAAAACTCTACCTTTTACACCCAACTTCCACTGAAGTCAGAGAGCACATCCTGGCTCAAAAAGAAATAATCATGAGCTAGGAAAAAATGTATCTTAATTGAAGCATGGTAACGGTGTGTTTGGGCCACTACAGTACTTCAGAACAGTTCCTGCACACACACTGGGTATTTTTACTTCAACTGCCACTACTCGAACTACAGTCTTAGCAGGAAACCAAACACAGCCAATGCAGCCAGACTAAACTAGGGTGGCAATCTGGTAGTAGCAGTCTTTTTCCAAAGACATCATGTTAAGAAGCTCTATGGCATAACTACTTTTCAGAGTAAAAGCCTATTTTAAGAAGGAAGCATGAGCAGCAAAACCTGCCGAGGCTCAATCTCGGAGCATTACACACCACACAAAAATTTTTTAGCAAGTATGAATGGAGACATTGAGCAGAAAAGCTACAGCAGCATTGTCTAGAAATTGTCCTCTAACTAGCCACAGCTAGTGATCCCAATCAATGGTACCGGGTAACGAGTAACGCTGCCCGTGATGACTTCGCTCCTCAACTCTTAACACAACATGCTTTGTTTTAAGCTACATCCCAAGTCACGTCTGGCTCCACCGCCGATTCCCTGCCACAGCAAATACTTAGCACTTTCTGTAAGTACTTTCATCATTTGTCCAGGTTCACCTCTTCTTCATAAGGTGCTATCACTATCCCTAGATCAGGGCTTTGACAGGTCAGAAAAAGGTGAAAGGACTTCTGCAAAGTTACTGCAACTCAAAGACAAGGCAACACAACGAGATTTCCCCATTCCTGGTGCATTCTCTAAATCAGGGTACCTGTCCCCCATCAGCCATACCACAGCTTCATCCTTAACTGTTTGCACAGTTGTCCAAAAGCTCAGCAGTACTACGTACCCATGCAAATTATTTCACTGCCTCCCAAGATGTCCTACCACTTACGCTTGCCTCCTGACCATTACTTGCCTTTTAGTAAATGTCCACGTTTTCTTTCTTTCATTTAACAAATCAAACTTTTATAAATAGTGTTTCCAGTATTTTTCTAATGCTGGTTAAGGGCACAATAGTTTTGCCTCTCTCTTCTTGAGAGCCCATTTAGAATCTACACATACCCATTAATCTTTAAAGACAAAAACCAATCCTGTATCTTTCACAATTCATTGAGATAAATTTATCTCAGAGGATTTTTAAAAATAGACTGAAATAAATATTTTAAGTAGTGTTAAAAGACCTCAAAATTTAACGTTTCTGCCACACAAATACAACACAACCATGTACTCTGTAAGGCACGTGCTACATGCTTTGTAAGATAGATGCTCATTCACAAAAGTGGTTTAAACAAAGGAGATACATTTTTATCTTTTGATTAACATAGCTGTAACAACTTCACTGTTTACTACTAAGTTCCAGTGACATGAGAAGTGCTAGGTGCTCTACAAACGCACATGAAGATAGGGTATCTGCCTCAAGGGCTCACTGTCTAAGAAAGAACACTAATTTTCTGAGGAACAAAGTCTGTACTGATGGAAACTCCTTTCCAACAGGCACGTTCATAGACGTGGCAGTACCGGCACTCAGTAATACTGCACAGAAGGGCTGCTGCACACCTCCACAGATCGATAAAGCCTTGGGCAGTGCACACCTTTCACTCTGAAGAGTTCACAGCTCAGTGTGCCTCTCTACCCATCCTCGGCACGCAGCGCTCCAAGCACGTAAGTCTCAGAAAACTCTGTTCCATGCTGGATGCAAGGTATTTTACTCTTCAGTGGCTGCACTTCCACAGAAGAGCTGTGGATGGCAACAAATTGCTCCTATTATGCAAATAAAACTGCACACTTGGAAATTGCCTATGTGGCTCTTCTGAAGATGCGGGAATTGCTAGTGTGTAAAGTTAAATTTAACGAGCCAAGTCTTCTCAAAACATTTAAACCGCAAGACACAGAATCTCTCTTTCTAACTTCCCACTGTACTTGAATGCAGGTAGGGGGGAATCATGCGATTCACCTTCAAATCACGATTCCTTTAAAAACAAGAAAAATGATTTATGTAAACATTTGTGAGATGCACACACAAAAAGCCGTATGAATACTCATGACAATAATCAAAAGAAACATTTCATGATCCTGTACAGGAGCCTTTTAAAGCAAGATGTCTCTCATGAAGGTTAAAACACTCAAAATCTATTTATTCCGTTAAGATTTCTGTTTTATAGAGGAAGCCATAGCAACTGACATGATGGCAGAGAGCCCTTGCCAAGACAAAATAAAAAAAATTTAGACATTTTGTTGAATGGCCAACTTTCTGCCTCTACTCCTCTCTGAAATCCACAAACTAGGATTCAAAGGAAGTATGCTGCGCTCATGAATGAAATACCTACAGACAAAACAGTCCCACACGTCCAACAACGCTGCCGTTTGAACAAAAGTCCTGTCACACCGCTATACATTGTCCTGACCCTTCAAAGCTGGCCCACCAGTCAGCAAACAGCACTTAAAAACACCACCCGAGTAGAAGAGAGTTCCTGAAACCAACTGAACTGCGGTGTTCAGGCTGCTCCGGCTCCCTACACAATGGCTGGATTCTTTGAAATCCCCATCTCGTGCCCTGCGTTATTGGACACACGTCCCGATTCTTTGTCCGGCTCAAGCCAACGGGCCCATTCATCTGCTCGAGGCCATTTAAACGCAACAATCTGCTTCACCCGAATAACCAACACGTTTAATTCCGTATTTCGCTTTTCTTTTAATGAAAAGGGAAGCGTTAGCTATGGATTGCAATAGAAGTGCCCCCTTATTTTACCAGGTTCAAAAGAAGACGCGTTATACAGATTAATACCAACCCAAGGGATTTCCCAGCAGATTTCAAATATTTAAAGAAAGTATTTTAAGTTACATGCACAAAGACTACTGAACAGTCAACTTGCTGGAAGAAGGAAATTCCCCCTGGAGTGACACTGGCACTGCTCTTTACCCCATCCGAAAACCCTGGGCCGACTGTGCAGAACACTGCAGTGACTGTTTTACTGTATTGTTTAAACCCCTCACGTTTTTTCCTAACAAAAGCAGAAAGAAAAAAAAAAAAAACCACGACAAAAGCGGTAAAACGCCAAAACACGTTTAAGGCCTAACAAAAGGGAATTATTTCACCAGGGGTACAACCTTTAATTATATAATTTAAAACAAATTCCAGCGGCAATCAGGCTCTCTCTCCTGCTCCGCTCAGGGTTTACAACCGCCGGAGCGTCCGTGGGAGACGATCCCGCTTACGTGCGAACCTCGGGAACTTGAAAGGTGAGGGAAATTCATACAGAATAGACTCCTGGGCGCTTTACGGGGGCATTTTCAATGCTTTCTAAAAAATAAATACCAACTTCCTTGAGCTCGAGCTCCACACAGACCCGGCGGGGCTCCCCCAGGCCCGCTCCTCGGGGCCCTTTGTAGGGGAGGGCGGCGGGAGGAGCCGGGCCCGATCC
>VXBO01003255.1:236509-264134 GCA_013400135.1 Rhinoptilus africanus
GGGAAGGGGATGGCGGGCACCCGTGAAGGGAGAGTTTGGCTCCGGAGGGGACGATGGGCTCCGTGAGGGGAGAGTTTGGCCCCAGAAGGGGATGGCGGGCGCCGAGAGGGGAGAATTTGGGCCCGGGAGGGGATGGCGGGCGTCGGGAGGGGAGAATTTGGGCCCGGGAGGGGACGGTGGGCGTCGGGAGGGGAGAATTTGGGCCCGGGAGGGGATGGCGGGCGCCCGTGAAGGGAGAGTTTGGCCCCAGGAGGGGATGGCGGGCACTCGGGAGTAGAGAGTTTGGGCCCCGCGTCTCCCCGGAGCAGCTCCGCCAGGGACAAGCCATCCCACCCGCTGGCCCCTGGGCTCGGTGCGGGGATGGCGGAGCAGAGCCCCGCTGCCGGACAGCCGGCTCAGGAGCGACAGCCTTCCAGCCCTTGTGCAAGTAGCTGTGACAGTGTCGCGGACCTTGGGCGTGGGGGATTGGCAGTGCTTCCGGTTAAGCAAAACATCTGCTTGTTAAACACAGTGCTTAATAAATCCATAATATGCAGATTGATTTTTTTTTTCTCCAGTGGTTATAAGGTTTCTCAGCTGCCTAAAATAGTTCCACTAAATTCTGTGGAATGAGCCTGGTTTTAAGTAGTGGAGGGTCTCCGACACAGATTCATGGAAGTCCATGAACATCGCGGTAAATCAGAGTTACAGGCAAAGTGATGTCCTGCGGGAAATGTCACATTCCCGGTGTACTCCGGTCATGGGGCTGCTGGACTTCATTAACTTCCACCTGGTACACACCTTGCAGTTCGTACTAATTGAACAATCACAGCTCCTTTCAGAGTAGGTAACAGCGATCTCTGTTTAAAAAACATTGCCACCGAGAAAGGAATGCTTCTTAAGGGCCTACATTATTATTCAAATTGATGCTGAGGATGATGTAAAGAAGGAAGCATGTTCAACAGCACTTCACTGATCTTTCTGCAGCAGCTTATATCAGTCTCATTATGCTGTTTACACAAACACAGTAAGATGCCGTCCCATTGGTATTACACTGCTAATTGGAACTACTACTTTCAGACAGAAAAAAGTAATTTTAAAAGGCCAAAATGGAAACCTGGCTTTAATGTATAACACAGCATTCCTTTCTTTACTGAGGTCTGTCGAATTTATAATTACAAATCCATTCTAACCCGTCCAAGCATTTTGTACGCTACATTTATCAATGTACTCGATCGATATAAAACTTTTACATAGCTCTTTTGCTGTCAGGTTTCACAAATAAATTCTGTCTTAACATAATGAAAATAGACTGCATCTGGCATAAACTGAGATGAGCTCTAGGAAGGTTCCAACCAAGGATTGGGTGGCCAGTGAAAGAAGACAGTGTGGCAACTACTGCTTCACTCTTTACAGCCACCTCAGTGTTGCCCTACGTAGGTTTGATGCCATAGGTTTGTTCTGGGGGCTTGTGTTAGAGTTCGATTAATATGAAACTACGCGATCTTCACTTTTTAATAAACACAAAATAAATATTTTGAAGATATTTGAGGAGAGGAGACTGGAGAGTAGGAACAAATAGAAAACTTTGTGGCAGCTATGCCTCTGCGCCTTCATGGAGCGAAGATTCATCTCTTCCTTCTGTTCTTTTTTTCTGATTCAGCAATGGGTAAGCCAAGAATGTCAGCAGCAAATACCTCTGCTGTGATTTCTGCTGGAATTTCTTCTTCAGTCAAAGCTGCTGCACCTGGAGAGCAGTAACAACGCCACAAAACACACAGTAAGCAATGTAAAAATGGCTTTCCAGATCAGTAAAATTTATAAGCTGCAGCAAGTGGATGGAATGCTTTTAAAGATGCACAAAGTAATCATTAAAAAGTACTGGTTTATTAGGAAATACTTTATGCGTTTGTATCAGGGATTGAATCTGTGAGGCTGCGAGTCTCACCTTGCAGTAGGTCCCTGCCTTGGGAGAGTCAAGAGGCCAAATGCAACTTTTACACCCTTTTTGATGTGATTTTAGGATCCCAAGGAATCTGGGGATTTCAACGCTGGTTTGCAGTGCTAGCCACTTCCCTTCAGGAGCTGCACCTTCACTGTGTGTGCCCCATTGCCAACGGCCCTAACTAGGTGCTGTTCTGGACTGGTGTGGACTGGGATGGGAATTGCACAAAATGCGGCACTTCCCACCAGTTCCAGTTACAATGGGCAATGCCACTTGGCTGCAATCAATGTGTAATTTGCTGTTCTGGGCTGGTGTAGACTGGGACATAAATCATAGACAAATGCGGTAGTTATCAACAGCTCCCTCAAAATGGGCACTGCCGCCTGGATGAAATCAACACTGTAATTTGCATATTGTAGGATTCCTTTTTGCCTGTGGACTTTGGCGTGTAAACCTTCCACAGTGTGTTTCTAATTTCAGTTCCAAACCAGCAGATAGACAGAGAGCAATGCAATCTTGTCAGGTCCCAGTTATATTTCATTGTCCGTTTATTTTCAGACACACCCATGTGATTGCTGCGTGGAGGAAGGACAATCTATAACTCTGTGACTATTTTTGCAATTCCATCTGAGCGGTTTTGACAGCTCGTGGCCTAACAGGGTAATTGGCATGCGATTTAAATTACTCTGTTTGGGAATTGAAGCAAGCCTGCTTCTGGGCTGTGTGGAATGCTAATCTTGTACCCGAGGCATCGTAGGTGTCCGGATCAGATCCTCCTTCCCCAGGTTGCTTGCCCAGCAGGGTGGTCAGACACCACGCCAGCTCCTCCTCTGTCATATGCTCTCCTGTACAAAACAAAGCAAGAGCAGCCTCTTGGGTTATGGTGTCATTAGCACAAAAACTAGCAGGCAACTCAAAGAAGAATGGTGCGTAACAAAACGGGACAGTTTGAAAGAGGATTTGGCTTCTCTGAGATAGATACACATTGCCGATCAAAACGCGTGATCCCAACACAGGAAAATGTTGATCCTAAGGAAAATTGTCCTTGCATGTTGCATTTGGGGCAAAAAAATATTTATCAAAGGGAGAAATTCTCATGCAGGCAGCTCCTTAGGCTACATTGCACTTGCAGGGACTTGAGCTTCTATTCCCACTGAAGAGTTCCTGGCACAGGACAGACCACAGTCCCTGTCGCCCCTTGCCCATGGCTGTAGCCATTTCCACACAGAGGAGGAAGAGAAAGGTGCAGGAAAGTCTTGATCTGGTATCCTGGAATAACCTGCACATGGCATTTGTTCCCAGTTAGCGGTTGGCTAGTGCCCTGAAGCATAATGGTATAGATCTGTTATGGAACTGTTCTAGCTGATGTGTCTATTTATGTTCACACCACTCGTGTGAATAACTAACCTTTCTCACGCTGGTTAAATCCTTGATTTCCAAGCATCTTTGTGGCAAGGAGTTTTACCAGGTGATGTACTGAATAAAACAGCATTTCCCCTTACCTGTTTTAATGCTTAGCTGTACTTTTACAACAGGAGCAAGACAATAGAAGTTCGTTATTTACCTCTTGTGGCCATAAGCATATTTTTACACACCTTTACAGTGTTCTCCCTGATTCGGCTAAGTAAACCATCCCATCTTTTTAGATTTTCACACACAGATTCAGTCCAGGGCTGACCAATTTGATCCCTCCTTTCTTGTGCCCCTCTTTTTCAGTTTTATACTACCTTTCTGGAGACTGTGTGACTGGAGGAGAGAACGATGATTCAGATATGGTTATACTGGAAGAAGGATACAATTTGCCAAGATCCGTACTCTTCATTTGACAGACAAGATAGCTCAGGCCAGCAGAGATTTCCAGAACAGTAAAAGAAGTGCAGCTGAGACAATAGATGTGATTATTCAATTTAAAATTCTGAGACAGGTGGCTCCACATGCCTGCCCTGGTTACCAAGCTATAGTTCCAGATTAATTTTTTGCTGCAGTGAATACGTGCTGAAATTGAAGGCAGAACCAGGAAGCATAAAACTAATATTAGAAAAGAAATAACTCACCTCTGCACTGAAGCAGCAACAGTAAGTCTCCTCTGTCAATAACTTTGTCTCCATTCTCATTATCATAACCAAGAACCTGAAACGCTCGCTGTATTTTTCTCATTGACAAGCCAAATGCAGGTCGATGATTTATATAAAGTTTGATAAAATCCCCGAAATTGATTTTTGTCACTTGTTCTCCGGTATCCACATACTTGCTGAATTTTACTTCATTTATCATTTCTTCAATCTAAAGACCAAGGCAAGACAGATTGTTACACGTTTTCTTTTTGAGGAGCACCAGGCTGGTTTCTGTGAATGCCACTGCACCACAATCGTGTGTACTGGTACCACAGATGTCATGACCACATCGCAATAAGGAGCTAGGACTCGGCAGATGAGGATGGACACGGCTAACGGTTACGCACTTCTTGTTGTGACAATATTAGGTAAAGATGGGGGTAGCAGATATGTAGTCAGTTTGGATTTCCTCTGCTTGTGTGACAGGCACTCGGCAGCAGTTACCTTTACTGCAGCTGTGTCTCCACCTCTGGGGACAGTGGGCAGAAAAGCCACAAAACAGTCAATATACCACCCTGCTACTACACGCATGAAAGTCCCGACGCAACCAGGCTGCACAGAGTATGGTCAAACCCCAGCAGCCACCAGCGCTCTCCCCCCCGACACGCCGCCGGTGCAGTTCTGCCACAGCGCAAGGCAGATCTGACACTTGCTCAGAGGGGCTGACATCCTGCACGGCTGGAGCGCTCTGCTCTTGGGCAAACAGGCCAGCACCGCCCGAGCTGGGTACCAGTGGTTTTCCTCAAGTCCGGTGCTGTGAGTCAGCCCAGTTGGCAGCTGTGTGTCTGAGAGGCAGGATCTGCTCCATGCCTTTGTTGTACTCGAGCTCCGAGAAGCAGCCCCCTTGCAGATACACGGGCAGTGGGGAAATGCCGGGAGAATTCCCCGTGCCAACACGTACCAAGCGTGCTACTCCCCGGGAAGGGAAGCTGATGCAAGATCTCCCTGGGGAGGGCTTTGCATTCAGCCTTGGGCCTTTGTCCTTGTGTCACAAGTTTTTCCACTGAACGAAGCCTGGGGAAGAGGGAAATCTCAGCCTTAGATTTTTCCTGTAGCGAATGTCACGCCAAGCAAGAACAGTCATTTTCACTCTGCTCTAGCTGATCTGGGATTAGGTTTTATATCAGCCCCACTGAGCTACAGAAGAAAAACACCAATTCCCAAAAGCTTTGCTAGTCAGCCCAAGCTGCCTTTCCTCCTTCCTGCTTTTTCTTTATTAAAACACTCTAGAGAGAGATGAACTTTCTCTCTGGATTTTAATACTGTCCTGCCTGCTTTGAGAAGCAGATTGTAAGTTGCCTGGTTTCACAGCAGCTTAGCACCTCTCTTTCCATGCTTGAAATTCTATTTTCATTTTCATTTGGGGCAGGGGAGGGTTAACAGTTATTCTTCCAGAGACATTTCCCAGGGGAATATGTTCTCTCTGTCCCCAAGAGGTGAACATGTAATGAGCCAAGGAAAAGATCTAACAGAGTACGAGGGGATAACGCTGCAGCTTGACACAAGGGCAAAGCAGCCCTGGTTTAGACGAACATTTGCTGGTTGCGGGGGCTCCAAAGCAAGTCTGTTAGGTGGTGGCTGTGGCAAAGGTCCTGCCTCCCATCTGCTGGCTCTCCTGGCAGGGAGAATGCCTGGGCAGATGGGGTGGCACTGACTCACAGCACCGTCTCAGCAGCCTGTGGGGTTCCTGTGCAACCGGCAGGGAGAAACGCAGCCTCCCCTGCAGAAAGATGAAGGGAACGCACAGCGACGTACCGCTTCCCTTGGGAGAACCCCTCCTGCGTTGAGAAGGGCTGTAGCTGGTGCAAAGAGGTCGTTATTTAAATCTCCTTGCATCAGATTCAGTAATTATTTTTTTTTTTGTCTGTGCTTTAATTACCCTTTTTGACAGGTTGCAACATTACAAATGAGGTTTGTATACAATACAAACTGCCTTGCAGAAACAGCCACAAAAGAGGAAGCAGCAGCACCCTTATTAAATCCGATGTCTTTGTCTGCTGTAAAATTTGAAGCTAAAAAGCTCTTGAGAAATATTTGATAAGAAGCTCCTCTGCCGCAACCTGAAAGGCGAGCTCAGAGAGAGCTTCTGCAGAGTTTATCAGTTATGAAAGAGCTTTAAGTTCCATGGGAATAAAAGCTGCTGTCTCCATCTAGAATCATCCTTTCATCAGTCCCAGGCAGAACAAGAAAAAGAGGTTCTGTCAATGTCCAAATGAGTGATTGCATGGAGCTGGACATTCCCACCCATGCTGGTAACACGTGTAGGATGCTCTGGTCGAGTCTCCGTCCGACCTGGAGGGATTCAGCCCATGGCCCCCCAGCCACATGCTGCGTGTAAAACAGCTCAGCCACTAGTAGAGGCCACAGAGAGACCAAAGCACAGCGCTGCCTGCACATGGGGTACTTCAGCCCACGGGCTTTGGGAAGTTGGAGGCTGCCGTCCTTGGGAGCCGAAGGAAGATCAATTTAGCAACTCTCTCAGATCACCTTTTGAAGAAACCCACCTCCGCAGTGGTGGCAGAGCCCTCAAACTCCAGAAGACCCTGAGGTCATCTGTCCTGATTTGAGGTAAAACAGAATCAGTTTTCTGGTTTGTAATTTTACTTTTTGTCTGGNAATATTTTTTATTAAAGTAGTTTAGTTCTCTTTCTAAACTCGTAAATCTCCTTATCTCTTCCTCTCCTCTCTTTGGCAGGGTGCAGAGGGGGAAGGGCCAATCCAGCCAAAACCATGAAGCATCTTTTGTTGAACTCTCCTGAACCATCAGGCTCCAGGTTTGCTCAGCCTGCCCCGGCGGTCGCCCAGCTCTCCCGTGAGGAATCACTGCTTTTTGAGGAATTTGCTGCCAGATTCTGACCTCTATTATATTGATGCAGACCAGGCTAAATACATTGAAAGCTGGCAAATATACTCTGGAGCCAACCAGCACGACAATGGTCAGAATCTGGCCCTCAAGACTCTTGGTAAATGCAATCTGTCTTACTCTTTTTTCTTTTAATAACAACAATAAAAACAACTGACCGACCTTTTCCTCTGATGGATAAAATCCCACTGCTCTCATTACAGAAGGAATTTCCTCCAAGGGAATATGCGTTGACACCTGTCTGGTCTCCAGCGTATCGATACCGTGGCTGCGCAGCTGTGCATAGTAAAAATAGTCTTCCAGCTCCTGCAAGGGGTTCAAACGAAACTGTAAAGTTCAGTTACCAACAGGCATGGAAGATAATGCTTCTTCTAAGATTTGCTAACAGGCATATCAATGAGATTGCTGTTAAAGGCGAGCTGGACAAAAAAATAAAGAAATGTCAGGACTGTATAAATGAATCTTAAACTCCAACCAGATGTTGCCAGAGAGCGTTCACGGTAAGCATAATTACCCTGAAGAATTCCCCTTCTTTGCCGCCATCCAGTAGGTTGTAGAACGGGATCAAGTCCTCCCCGCCCAGGGAAGCGGCAGCATCCAAGGCACTGGGAGAAGCAGAGAAAAGAAGGCACAAGAAGGGTTCATGTGAGGCGAGGTTCCACGTTTCCCTTTCTAGTCATTGTTCACAGACACTTTCAATAAATAAATTAAATCCCTGGGCCTCAGAATTCAGGGAAGAAAAGCATTGCCTTGAACCGTGTACTATTTTATCATCAGCCTGTAGTTCTACAGCATATTTCATACCCAGGTTTTACATACAATAGCACAGTGTGGGAATTAATTATTACTGAATGGCCCTCTTGTTTAGTGGAATGAGCACAGGGCTGGGAGCCAGGAGCTTTTTCATGGACTTGAGCTTGGTGTCTGGCATTTAGCTTCTCTGCTTCCTTATAGAGACATTGAGGGAGATGAATTAGCTAGATCAGCATTTTGAACATGCAGAGAGGGCTGGGGCTTGGTCTTTGCAACAAACCGCACAAACCTAAGCTCCCTGCTCCTTGATCTAACACATTCTTCCCCAATAACTCAGTCCAACCCATTACGCCACTTCCTCTGCCGTAGCGGGTGACTGCCTCGCAGGTGCAGCCTACATTAAACTGAAAGCATCTGAGTGCCACCTCTTTGTTTCAATTTCGTAGGCAGTTGGAGCCAAAAGAATCTGTTCGGCTTGTGCGGATGAAAAAGGAAACCAAGCCTGGTAGCGCAATCACGGCGTAGCGTTGCCACATAACACCCTGCGCCTGGCCGCAAGGCTGCAGCTTTCACGCACACCTCTGTAGCGCCGCTTCCACTGGGTTGGGGTTTTTTTTGCAAGCTTCATGCTTTTTTCATAATTAAGTTATTTGGGTATTAAACACAGTGGAGATGCACAAGATGCCAGAAGCAGCAATAAAATGATAATTAGCTCATCAAGAGCTTCGCTCCGAAAACAAATTACATAGAAATTCAATGTTGCCTGGACCCTGGCCAACCATTATAAAGAAGGATCATTTATATTCTATTGCCTTCCTTAAAATGTTGCTTATTCTGACCCCCGACTGCTTAAGCCACACAAAGTGGAAAAGAAAATAAATAAGCCCATTGCTTTCCCATCCAGGTTTCCTTTGTTCTGGCACATGAAGGTGAGCTGGCTCAGCACCCTTTGGGCTTCCCTCTGAGCATGCAGTACCTGCAAGAAACGTTTTACACTGGACCAGCGCGTCTCTTAACCACGAAGCCTTTGTCCTAGGAAGGTGAGGGGCAACGGTGTGTCACAGGTGCCCTCTAAAAGGCAAAAATAGGAGCGAGGGATAAAAGCCATCTCCCATGGGGTTGATTTGCCAGGAACCAGGAGACATGCTCTGTGCTAGTAGGGTGACACGCGGGATAAGAAACCCCAGTCACAGACCAACAGAGACCGTGCTACGCTATCCATATTTCCTAGCTCTGACACGCCCTAAGCTCCCTTTCCAGTCCTCAAAGTGTGAAGAAGTTGCTCCCCTGGCCTGGCAATTCCCAGCTCCTTGGCAGCTGCCTGCTCCCTTTTGATGTCCCTTTTGTGTGTGTACGGGCATCTGCAGCCACACTCTGGAGGGGAGAGCCCTCTGCCCTGCACACGCATTGCCACAAGCAGCTTTGGTCCTTGACATGCAAAGAATCCAAAATATATATCCTGCCTTTGCCGCGTTACCCGCCTGCCACAGGGGAGCAGGCGTCTGGCACGGCTGCCCACGGGAGCTGGCAGAGGGAAATGGCACACTTGTGGAGAAAGGCGGAAGAAACTCGTCAGGGTTTACCGCTGATGCTCCGGGCCAGAGCCTGGAAATCCTCGTTTGCAAAAACAGCCTTCATTCCTCCAGCCACCCCATTTACTGCAGTCCATTTACTCATGTAAGCAAAGCTTTATAGGATTAAGGTGGCTTGTCCTAAATCCAGTCTTCAAATGCAGGGGGGATTTCCTGGCAAATGCCAGCCTATCCCATTTGGAGAGCACTTTTGCATCAGCAGCCGCCCCGTGTGCTCCTCCTGCAGCCGGTGCCGCTCCTCTGATCCCCTGCCTAACCCCGACAATCCCCCATCACGCTGGCCAGGCCCTCACAAGCACCAGAAAATCCTCTGCTCAGCTTCTTACCCTTTGGGTACCATTTCCCAGACTGGAGTATTTTATAGATGCTACAGCCACCGCCTGCGAGGTCTGCTGGTTCCATCCCGGCTATCGACTATGTGGCGACATCACACAGAGGGGAGAAAAGCCCCCCCAAAAGTGTGTCCCTCCTGTTTCCCACATACCTACTTGGGACCTGACAGGTCGCTGCGGTCTGGGCTGACGCCGCTGCCACGCCACCAGCCCCAGTGTGGCACGTGCCCGCCGTGCTGCGCTCTCTGTAGGTGCTGAGGGAGGGCTTTTGGAGAGCCCGTGTGAGCGTGGGGGGTGAGGGTCCACTGTTAACAAACCCAGTTACAGACAAGGCGTCTGGGAGCTGGCAGCCCCCAGGGCTGAGCCGAGATGCTGCCAGCCTCATGCTCCTCTCAGTGAGCGGTGGGTCTCCTGTTCGCATGAGTGCTGGGACCTGTCCTTCACGCCATGACCCCCCCGCCTTGGCAGATGCAGTTTGTTGGCCTGGGCAGGGGCACAGTGTTGTGGAAGGAGAGTGAAGCTACAGGGCTTTTTCCCTTGCCCCAAAAGGGACACTTGCTCAAGAGCATCCTGCAAAGAAACGCTCCCCAGGCAGCACCCTGCTGTGCTGCCATGTCGGTGCAGCACCGCCCCACGCACCGCGATGAGTGCGGAAATAGCCGGGACACCTGGCTTTAACTCCTCTGGACACAGACAGAGACATTTCAGGACAAAAGCCCCATTCTCAGTCTAAGTGCTGGGGAACACTTGCTTCAGCTAGGTTGGCCAAGCAGCTGTGGAAGACCCTAACAAGGCTCCTTCCCGCAGTACTCACTTTGTGTTGACCTCCCATTTCATAACAGTGCGGTCGCTCCCCCCGGCTGTAAAGATGTAGCGTCCGTCGTAGGAGGTGGCAAGGTCGGAGACACCATCCGGGTGGCAAATGAATGCTGAGGACTTGTGGGGGTTGCCATCCACAGGCAAAATCTGCAAGCCCACCTGTAAGGAAAGAAGGGGCCTGGGAGGGCTGGGGGTCCCACGGGAGAGCTGCACGCCGGGGCAGCACTGCATCCTCCGCCCAGGAGCTCGCTCAGCTCTCACTGAAAATTCCAGTGAAATTCCCTCGGGGACCACCACCTCTACAGGTGGGGGCTCTTGTACCGCTGGGGCAGATGGGGCTCCATACCTTGTCCTTCGTAATGTATGCCAGGTAGCATTTCTGGGGCTCCGTAGCATTTGTCATTGGGAGGATTTGTATCTTCTCCAACGGGGAGCCATAGGTTGGTCCCAAAAGGGTCTTTCTAAAGGCAAACAACATTTTCATCTGCTCTAGGGCTCACTGAACATTACCCCTCTCTGGCTGGCTGCTGTGCACAGGGATGGGTAGATGTGGGGAAGTGCAGTGGGTGCAACAGCTTTGTACCACCGGCTGAGAGGACAGGATAGGACAGAGTCTCCGGCTAGAAGGAACCACACTGGGGCTAAGAGAGGAATTTAGTGGTCAGGGATCATTCATGCCTTGAGCTTTGCTCATGTGGGCTCCACTGTCTTTATATGATGTTCAACTGCTGCGTCTCAAGTCCAGCATGCTGGGCAGACCAAGACACTCCTGCATGGAGTGGACAATGGATGGAGCAGCATGGGGGCCCTGGAGTCATCCCAAGAGCTGCATCACAGATGGGCGAACGCACGCTCATGAGTGGGAGTACAGCAGGCATTAGTCACAGGAGAACACGGAATCAGGATGGGGCTCCTAGGCAGCAGTGGGCATGAATCTCTCCTTTACCTGCACATTTTGGTTGTCGAGTTGTAAAGCTTCATTTTGTAGCAGTTGTTGGCAGTGAGGATGAAGGACTCCTTGCTGAGCCGTGGGTACCAGGCCAAGCACAGGGGCACAGCAACCTGCTCTATGCGGTGCCTGTGCAAGACCACCAAGCGATCCTTGCTGCTGCTCTTCAGGTCATATTCAACCTGGAGGGAAGACAAGGAAACACGGCAGCTCCCCTGTGGTCTGCCAGCACCCTGAGCCTTGCAGGTTAACTGCATCTGGCATCTCCTGCAGCAGCCGGGGCGAGCAGCCGGCAGGAGCAGAGCCTCAGCCCTGAACCCTGGGCTGAGACCAGGCTGAGAAACAACCCCCTGCCACAAGGCTTGGGGGGGAGGATTAGGAGCAGCAGAACAAAAAAATGAGTCTTCCTCGATGCCCTTGTCCAGCTCCACGCTTTAACCACGGAGCTCCGCTGCCCTTTAGACTTTCACATCGACCTACCAGCTGCCGGTCCTCCCCAAGGCTCAGGAGCCTGGGCTCCTTGCTGTCTAACTGGACCCCAAAGAGGATGCTCCGGATGGGTTTGTAGTGGGAGTGCAGCCCCGCTAGGTGTTCCCAGCATCTGCTCCCGTTTCGCAGGACTCTCTTGTAAACAGTCACCGAGTATTTTTCATCCTGGAACGACAGCGCAAAGGTCAATAAGCCACGATCCCCGCACATGTCCCCTGGTTGGCAGCAGGCAGCTGTGCGTGTCCCCTCTGCTCTGAGCTCGGCCCTGCCAGTTTTGTGAGTGGGCAGCACCCGCAGCGGTCCTCAGCCTGGCTGGAGCATCCTCGCTGGCTGGAGGGCAGTCCCTGCTGCGCTCTTACAGCAGAAGGGGCAGTAAATCAAGTTCAGTGACTCCCCAGAAATCACAAGGAGAATTCCAACTGCTGTGCTCTGGCAACCCATGCATGAAGGGGGAATATTTTTCTCTGTACAGATCATCACCAGTTGCTACAACCTCTGTGCCAAACTGCTTCAACGCTGCCTCGACACTTCTGCACCGAGGGACCAAGGGAGCAACCCTCCCCGTGCTGCAGCAGCCAGGGGGAAATCCCTGCTCCAGCCCGTTCTACAGATGGATGCAGAGCTCAGGCTTGTCACTAAAGTTAGCGGCGATGGGATGCTGCCAGCAACAGGTCTGTGGAGCGGCTGTGACTGGTGACGTTTTTACAGAGTGACTCTTCCAGCCAGGAAAAGCATTTCGGAGTCACAAAGCCCTCCCACACCTCGCAGGATGGCCAGCAATTCCCAGTCCCACCAAAAGCTGTGCCACGAGCTGCGCACGGAAATCACCGAGAGGAAAAAACAAGCTTACAGCAGTTGCGAGGTACTCTGAGTCATGGGAGAAGCCAATATGAGTTACGGGACCGTGCGAGAACTTGAACTCTTTGCAGCTGGACTGAAGGGAAATGGCATCGAGGATGTAAACACTTCCATCAGTAAAACCAGCGGCCAGGAAATAACCTGAAAAGCATGCCAGAAAAATTCTCACGACAGGATTGCTCCTCCCGGGAAGCCCAGTGCTTGGCACATGGGGAGGTCATGAGGCCGGGATACCTTCAGGGTCATAGGACAAGCACTGGATGCCGGCCTCGGGGAATATCCTGCTAAGGAGGTACTTGGTCTGCTGGTAGTCCCACAGCTTCAGCAGCCCACAGTGACTCCCCACGGCAACGAGTGCCTGCCGGGGGTGGCAGGCGACAGCACTCACAGCTTTCCTCGCCTCTTCCATGACTTTTTCAAAGTTTGCCCTGTCTGTTGCAACATGGAGCACGGTTGCATCAGAGGTTGAAAGGATAAAGTTCCTGTTTAGCGTGAGAGAAACAGAATTTGATGAATCAGACTAGCTGGCTCACATCCCTCCAAGCTACATTACACATCAGTCTCTTTTTGGCAACTCAGTTGGACAATCACTTATACTTTGCGATATGCAATATGCAGGCACTTCTTGACCTGGATGGCAGGTGGCACTTTGTATTCATGACCTGGTAAATCTCCCCGGGAAGACACTGGAGCCAGTTCCATTTTCTACTTGGGTAGGCAAGCCAGAAGATGAATGACATCTGTGTAGCTTTTGCCGCTTGCAAGTCACTGGTGTGTGAGATGGACAAATGAGCAATTGAAGATACTCTGAATAGTCTTTTCACATGTCTCCATGCCACCACCACTGTCAGCGGCTCCATGTTGACCGCGCTGCCAGGGACAAGGTCAGAGGACAGTTTCAGTCCCACCCCGCAGAGAGAGCGGCTGCCTGTCTGTTCACTCAGCCGCGCTGACCGTAACTGCTGCTCAACTGGTGATGCGTAAAGGCGATATCTGAATAATTATGCACGTTACAGAACAAATATGTATAGTTGTCAGTCCGCCTGAGGACCGGGAGTCTGTGCCCAGTTAAAGGGTCAAGAGAGGACCACACAGACATCTAAAAGTGGCAGAGACAGAAGCGTGTGTGGGCAGCGCGAGTGGGGAAACGGCAGCCTCTTTGCTAGCTGGCCCGAGACAGCCATCACGTTATGCACATCTGGGCCGGGAACTGAAGGATGCTGAGTGTCTTGCATACCTTAGCTGGGCTCTTTAGCCACACCTGATCCCACCAGCCTGGTCGGACAAGCAGGATCAAAGCTTCCCGTTTGGTTTTTCTGCTCTTTGAGCTGCCCAGAGTGGCTGCAAGCGGCAGGAGCTGCAGCAGCGACCCAGAAAGAGGGACGGGACAACAAGAGACCGACAGGGAAAACCAAGCCGTTCCCCAGGGCGCTGCTCCAGGCTGGAGAGGAATCTGTCCCACATGGCTCTTTGGAAAACACGTGCGGCTGAGGACAGACATTGCCAGCAGAGCCTTAACAGGAGTGACAGACATATGGTTTGCAGGCTGGACTGAGCCACAAAACAGCTTCATCTGGCCTGCAGAGTCCCTGTAAATCCTCGGGCACAGCTACGTCACGCAGAGGGGCAGAGAGGGGCTGGTGACCAGCCTGGGGCTGTCCTCAGCTCCTGAGCTGATGTGGCACAACCCAGCACTGCTGCTGTCGCCACCGGGGCAGTCTCTGCAGCGCCACTGCCCCGATTAACTTGCCCAGTCATGATAAAATCTAACTGGAAATAGCCATCCACGGGAGGGGTTTGGGGGGGGGGGATTAAGGGGCCCAGTGGGAGCTGGAGGCTCGGCATTAGTGCTGCCTGGTGTGCCGGGTACGTCACAGAGGAGCTGCGCGCCCCAGGACCAGCTGATCACCTCCCGCCTGCATTAACGCTTCTCTCATCTGCACCAAGGCATCACATCAGTTTCCAAATTTAGGGTGCGCTGGAGCCCACCTGGGTTTTGGCAGCCACTGGGAGATGGCGGGGGGCTGCAGGCAGAGGGGGGCTGCAGGCAGAGGGGGGCTGCCCAGGAGACACCCTCTGCTTATCTCTGTTGGGCAGGTGGGACAAATACCCAAAATGAAAGTCTGTGGAGAAGAGGAAGAAAGGGGCACATTCCCTCCCTGTGCTGCCTCCGTGTCCGTGTCCTGCCCAGAAGTCTGGGTACGGGGTTGGAACCTGCTCCAGCCAAAGGGGGATCTTTCAGCTGACCACCTCCCCAGCCTTCAGGATGCAGGGAAAACACAAAGAGCTGGGTTTGTAAAGGGGCACTCACCTGGGCACGAAGGGCTGGCTGCTGGGGGTGCAGGAGGTGGAGCAGGCTGGGGAGGCACCAGGAGGGTCCGGAGGAGTTTTGGAGAAGGAGATGGACCGAATGGGACCCACTTTGCTGTGGCTGTAGCAGGCGAGAAGCTGCAGCTCTCCGTCGTAGAATTTAACCCGGCCTTTTACGTCACCTGTTACTATGCAGCTGCAAGGGAGGGAAAGCAACGCACTGATCGAGAACTCCCAAATATTCCTTGGGTAGCGTCCTCGGGCAGAAGCACATCTCTTCCCCTTTTCTCTGCAGAAGATCCCAGTTGCACAGAGGGAAAGCCCAGGGCGGCACAGAAAACAGCAGGCTCTGCTGGGACCCTGGTGTGTCCCCTTCCCTGTCCCCAGGGCTGCCAAGGCGTTTGGTGGCTGTCTGCTCTCTCTGCCGGCAAAGGCCAGGAGGCTGAGCAAGGCTCATCCCCCATCCTCCCTGACCACGGCCACCCCCGCGTCTCAGCTACCCCAGCAGAGCTGCAATCACCGTGCCAGGAGTTTTCAGCCTCCTTCCCCCCCAGCCAAATTCATCGCTGACAAAAGCCGGAGCAATGTCTCATAAATCGGCAGCAACCAACTGACTTAAAAATGCAAAGCTTGGCTGTAGTTCATCCTTCCGAGGAAGGACTGAGGGAACTGGGGTTGTTCAGCCTGGAGGAGGCTGAGGGGAGCCCTCATCCCCCTCTACAACTCCCTGAAAGGAGGGTGGAGAGAGATGGGGGCTGAGCTCTTCTCCCTGGGGACAAGGGATAGGACAAGAGGAAACGGGTTCAAGTTATGTCAGGGCAGGTTTAGATTGGATATCAGGGAACATTTTTACACTGAAAGGGTTATAAAACATTGGAATAGGCTGCCCATGGAGGTGGTGGATTCCCCATCCCTGGAGGCGTTTAAGAAAAGGGTGGATGTGGTGCTGAGGGACATGGTTTAGAAGTGGTTTTTGTCAGGGGGGGTTAATGGTTGGACTTGATGATCTTAAAGGTCCCTTCCAACCCCACCGGTTCTATGATTCTATGATCAGCATCAGCTCTGTGGCTGCAAGGTCTAAGGAACTGTACCTATGGCTACTGAAAGCTACTGTCCGGTACCTCTCAAACACCGTGAGCAGGGTAAGGCTGTCCTTCTGCATAGGCACCACTTTGGTGGCCTTCACGCTGTGTGGTTTGACTTGCAGATCCTTGGAGGGGGCGCTGGGACTGGCCGTGTCCCACACCACCAGCTTCCCAGCCGAGGTGCCCGTCAGAGCTTGCGAGGTGTTAAAGTGAAAAACCGACTGGCTGAAGTGTCCCACCACACCGTGGAAGGTCTGCAGAGAGAGCGGCGAGGTTGTGCGCTCATCCTGGGTGCTGGCTCTTCCCTCCCCAAGCTGAGATGATCCTGCTTGGTCCCTCCATGTTACATTCCCTCCCTGTCCCATGGCAGGACCACCAGAGGCAAGAGCCCTGGGAGAAGATGCAGTGGGGCATCTCTGGGAGAGAGAGAGCCCCTCCTGACCTCAGCTCAGGCAATCCTGGTTTGTGCCCTTAGGAGCCCGAAGGGGACAGGATGGGGATGTGGCCACTGTCTTTGCTCAAGGGGATGGGAAGGGACAGTGCTGCTGCCAGGAGGAAAGCCAAGAGGGTGACATGCTGTGGTCCCCCCGTGCTCACCTGGTTGCTCAGGAGCGGTGCTCCGTACTGCAAACCGGCATCGCCCTGGGGAAAGCAGAGAAAAACGCCCAGGACAAACATTCTGTAACTGCTCTGCAGTGCCAGCATGTCCCTTCCCCATTGTCTGGGCACTGGCCCCACGCCGTGATGACCAAAGCAGGACTCCTGGGGCAAAAAGGCTCCAAGACCTTCCAGACCTCACAAAACACCCTCCCTCCCCCCACTCCTCTCCCAAAAGCTGCTGACCGGCACACTGCCTCCCTAGTGTGCAGCCCCCATGCCACCCCCCAACCCTCTGGGAGTGTGTCTGGCACCAGAAATACAACTTCCCGTGGCCCTACTTACCCACAGGTAAAATATCACCTGGGTTTTGCTGTTGCTGACAAACTCATAGGGATTTTGGGGGTTAAAAATGACGTAATCCTGAAATTAAAAGGTGAGAACATCACTAATACCAAGCCGAGCAATGCTTTCTGGTTATTCTTTCGTGAAAAAACATATGCTTTTATCCAAAATCCACTTCACCACCTGCACTGAACTGAAAACAGAGGCCAAATTCCCTGTGAAGCACCAGAGCTGTGCTCTCTCCTCTGTGGGTGGGGACAAACCGTCAGAGCCATGGGCTTTTCCCTGGCCGGTGCCAGGGCTGCGGCGGAGGACATCCCACCAGGGTCCCCTCCACGGCCCATGGCTGTTGGGCAGCAGAGGAGCAGTGATAATGGCCTTGAGATGCTCCGCATGGGTGTGATCCTGCCTCCCATCTCCAGCGAGCATCTACCAGCAGCCCTGAAGGGGATGGGGCAGGGGGTGCAGGAGGGAGCAGGTGAGGACGGGGCTGCCCAGTCCAGCCCAGTCACGCTCCGCCGCACCCCTCGGCCACCGTCACTCACCTGGTGTCCAAACTCAGGCCTCAGCTCTGTGCTGCACAGGGGTTTCTCTGTGGGCAAAGTCCACTTCCAAACACAAACTCTCTGGCAGGGAAGGAAAAACCGAGGGACATTGGTGGCTTTCTTGGAGCTTGTGGGAACCAAGTGAACCCCATTCCCTCCAGCTGCAGGGGATGGGGGAGTATAAAAGACTGGAGCAGGATAAATCCAGCACAGCCTGGCAGCAGAGAGCTTAATTTTAGGAAAAAAAAAATTATAGAAACTACTTCAATGAAAGTACATTGGAGTCGGAAGCTTTTATCACAACTTATGATTGGTTTTCTCAACTCCACAACATTCACTTCAATGAAATTCAGATCTGTCTTCCAAGCCATCACTCTGCAAACTCGCTCCACCTCTCTTCTGCTCTCCCCATCTGGATTTCCCCCCTCCCCTTCACTGCACTAGGAACAACTTCCAGGGATCTATCCCACAAGGCTACAGAAGAGGAGATGTGTTCTTTACCTGCACTGTACTGGCACTAATGGTCGCCAAATACTTCGCTTTCTGGGAAAGAGCAATAGCACTGACCCCGTCCTCTGGATGACTGTCAAAGATGGTGCGCACTGGTATCCTACGGAGAAAAGTCCTTGTGGGCACTCACAGCAGCACAGGGGGTTCCTGGCGATTGCTCAGCAAAACCTGTGGCCCAGCCCAGCCGGGGCTGCGTGGCCGGGAAGGGGGGACTCTGCAAACACCGGCGCTGCTAAGGGAGCCACCAGCTCCACGGCTGATGCTCAGCATCCCCTCCTTCCTTTCCTCCCAAGTAAATGGCTCTGGGAAACAACTCACCAGTGGTCTTTTAGGAAAATACTACAGCTTGGAGAAATTATATACTTAGTCTGGGGGAGCTTGGCCCCATCTCGGTGTTCCTTGGGTGTGGGTGATGCAAGGACAATGAAACCCTCAGTTCAGTTTTGGCTCCTTTGCTGCTTTACCCCCTCCCCGTATTTCTCCCATTTCTCTCTCAGCTGAGGCTGGAGTCAGTCCTAAGCAATTTACCGGGCATTAGAGGTTTCCAAAGAGGAGGTTCCCGGGAGCTTACCCAGAGAAGGTGTCCCACACGATGATCAGAGCATCTGGACCTCGGTCAGCAGTTGCAACCCAGCGCCTGTCTTCACTCACACACAGGCAAGAAATGACATTTGTGTGGCCCTGGGGGAAGAGAAGCAGCCTTGGAGGCTCCAGACCCAGTGGCTGTTTAAAGCATTCACCAAACTGCTCTGCTCATGAGCTCCCTTTGTCTTCCCTCCCAAGGATCCTCTGGTCTCATCCCTCCAGCCCACCTTTTACATCCCATTTTTCACCGTCTCTTCTGAGCCTGTCCCCCTGTCCCCGTGCCTTGCTCTGGCTGTGGCTCCGCAGGCGGAGGAGCGGTGGAGATGAGGGGGCCATGACCCACGTGCTGCTCCCCATCATCCAACCCAAAGTGCCTCCCACCAACACACGTTGGGAACGGCAGCAGCAGAATGATGCCCTCTTTTGCATGGACTGCTCCTTAATTCAGGCATAGGTGACCGCTAAGCACCCTCATACCACAGACGTATGGAACTCCCACATGGCCACGGCAGCTGCGGCAAAGATCGCTCCAGCTGTGAGCACATGGAGGGCACCGGGAAAAGAGATGGAGGGAGAGAGTTTGGGAGAAGGAGGAGGGAGACACACAGGCTGTGTGCCAGACCTGCAGGTGGTACTGCCTGTTCCCCGGGATGTCGTGGATCACTGCTGTGTGGGAGGAGACGTACAGGAGCACCTGGTCCTCCCCGTCCATCAGGCTGTGCACGGCCAGGCTGCTGCTGTAGCCCAACACCCAGGACAGGCTCTGCGGGGAAGAGACAGCTCCTGGCTTTTAGCAGCCAGGACAAAAAAGCCACAGAAGTTGTCGGGGTGATGGAGGAGAGCTGGGCAGGAGCGCCAGGTGCTGTGCAGACCATCACGGTGGCACCGTGCCCATTGGTACTCACGAGGGGGTGAGCTCTGGTCTGCTTGTCCTCCTGGAAGAGCATCCCTGGCCTGGCTGCCCACACCAAGCTGGCAGAGCCGTGGCGCCGGTCGTCCTCCCTGCTCCTCTGCTCTGTTTCCTGCTCCGTTTCCTGCTCCCTCCGTGGCACGCAAGGGTTGGAAATGCCCCCCTTAGGTGCAGGCAGTGCTGGAGGTGGTCCAGGGGGTCCAGCACCCTCCAGGCATGACGTCCCAGCAGTGTCTTCCCCCGGGGCAGTCCTTGGGGCGGCTGTGTCCTGTTTTCCAGCCCAGGTGCTGGGCAGGGTGCCTGGGGTCTCCATCCCTGAAGGAGACCACAGGACACCCAACGGTGCATCTGCTTCAGTGTCCTCCGGTGCTCCTTCCTTCTCCTTGGCAGCAGCAAGGCGGTCCTTGGAAAGGGAGAGTGATTTTGGTGGATCCTGGCTCCTGGGCTGGTCCAGCTGGGGGCTGCCCTGCAGCTGGTGGGAACGGACCCCAGCACATCCCAGATCCAACCCACATCACCCTCAGGGCAGGCTCCAGTAGCTGGATACTCCTCTGCTCCTGTCCAAACTGCCTATGGATTTGTACCAGGGAAATAAAAAGTACCACGGAAAGCTTCCCACCAGTCACTGCTTCTCATTCTGCACATCTAGTCTTGTTCTCTTGGCACCTCCACAGCACCCCGTGTCCCTCTTCCAGACAGGTCCTACCACCTGGACTCGGATGCCCAAGTTTCTCCTCCAGAACTACCCTATAGCTCCCCTGAAGGCAAAAGTCTGGCCTTTTTGCTGTCCATCCCCCATCTATTCCCCACGCAATGGTTATTGATTGCTGCAACGGGGCACACAGTCATGGGCTGGAGAGGGAGTGATGGTAAATTGAGGTTAAAAACAGGGGAACTGGGTCCTGGAGCTGGGGCTGAGGTGGCTGCAAAGGACTCTCCAGCAATCCCCATCTGCTGCCCAACGAGCAGATGGGAAGTGAGGGTAAAAACACTCCCACCACCGCCTCCCTTGGCCCCTCATCAGGCTGTTAATCAATGTATTAAATAGCCGTGGGGTGTCAGAGCTCACAGCAGCCCCTGGACGGGCTCCCCCCCATCTGCACACTGGCCACTTAAGCTTGTTCTTGGGATCCACATCAGTTTTTGCCTCTTCCCATGGGGCTGGCTTGATTCTCTATAGCAATCTCTCATGCAAGGTATAAACCTCACTTGGACACCGCTTCTCTTTCCGAGGGAGGTAAGATAACAGATAACATTTCATTCGGCGCAGGGATGAGGCCGGGTTCCCTCCTGCTCACGTCACTCAGGCAGCTGGAGTGCTCAGCAAATACTGATGGCTGGACTGAGGCTACGCAGAGGTGCTGCATCTGCTGAGCCCCACCGAGTCCCTGCGCCGCCTCCCCGGGGACATCTCCTGAGAAACCATGTCTGGGAGACACCATCCCCCTGGGCCTGGAGCCGGGGGCTCTGCTTCCATCAGGACTTGCAGAGGTACTGCCCTCACCTGCTTAGGCAGCACGGCCGTCTCCCGAGCTGTCTGTCCATCCTGGGATGTCTCCGCGGCCTCGCTGCTTACTCCTGTTCTTCCCCCAGTTGGCACCTCTGCTGTAGCTTCACTTAACCCATCCATCCTCACCTTCACCCTCCTTCCAGCGAGCTGGGGCACGGAGATGCTCTGAAATACTCCGCTCGCCCCCCAGGGTTTGGCTGCCCAACGACCTGGAATTTGACACAGCAGGAGGAAAGGGAAGCTGGGAAGCCGGTCCCGGAGCCCATTTCCAGCTCCAGTAATGCTCCTGCCAAGACCAAGCCAGGCCAGTACAGCTCCTGCTACTCCAGCTGCAACCAGGCTCCCTCCCTGTCTGCCGCAGGCTGTGCCGAGCAAGGACATCTCCCCTCAGATGGGGTTTTGTCACTGTCCCCGTAAGCGGCAGGGCTACTCCTGGGCAGCAGCTGGTTCATCTCTCTCTCCACTAGTCTGGATTTGAGCCACCACCGAAACTTTGTGCATAGAAAGTTTTCATGGGAGTGGGAAGGGGGCCCAGGGAAAAACCCTCCCTCCGGCCCCAGCAGGCAGGACGGGTGCTCGGGGACAGCCGCAGCCCCACAGCTCTCACCGGGGCCACCGCAGAGCTGTTCCCAAGCCCCCTCCAGGCCGTGGTGGCTCCCCAACTGTCCCCATCCTCCCGCTGCCCTGAGGGACCCCCCTGGGGACCCCACCGCTCACCGTCACGCCGGTCCCTGCTTCTGTTTGCATCTGACAGCCGTTCCCAGGCAACGGCTGTGCCAACGGTCACACCGGCTGCCGCCAGCCACAGCCTGGGAAGCACCAGGGGAGATGGGGGGGCTGCACGGGAAGAGAAGGGAGGACCCTCCTCATCCCCACCAGCTGCCATGGAGAGGTAGCGCCGTCCCCCTGCCCAAAGAAGGAACCTGGTGGCAGGGGCGACGTTCAGCCCTTCGCCCTGCCCAAGCCTAAATCCTGCTCCCGGCTGTGACAAAGCCCCCCCCTTTACGTGGCTGGACACCTTTGGGACCAAACCCTTGCCCTGCTCAAGGAATGGGACGAGGGATCTTTTCCTGATATCCCCCCCAGGGGGTTGCGGGCAGCTTCTGCTCCCTTGGCACCCCTGAGCAGGATAAGCAGAGTCAAAGCAAGAAAAATACCAGCCTCCAGCCACCACCAGGTCCCCCCACCGTCCCCAGCTCACGGCCAGGATGGCACTTCCACAGGGGACCCCGTTCCCTGGGATCACTCTGAGCCATCGCCTCCGCCACCGCAGACAATCAGCTCTAAGCACTCCCAAGTCTTGACTTCAGCCTCGCTGTTAAGCTCAAATAATAACAATTTCCAAATCTAATTTGTTTTTCCTTCTGCCCAGCAAGAGCCTGGTACCCTGCTGGGAGATGAAAGGAGTTTTGTTATCAGCTCCAATTATCTCCCGGACCTGAAGAGGCTGCAGCGCAGAGGCGGGTCCTCAAAACGCTCCTCCGTGGCACAACGCGCTCCGTTGGATCGGGGTGGGGGGTTTCGTGGCTTCAGGAGCAGGGATTCGCACCCATCTCCGCTAGCTGCAGGGCGGCAGCCTTCCTCCCCCGTCAGCGCCTGCACACCCAGCTTGTTCAGACACGGGGCTTCTCTTCCCCGGCGGCATCATCCAGGCGCCGTTCCCTGATCATGTAGGATACAAGGAATCATCTCTGCCCTCCAGCGTGAAAATCCTGTTTCTTCTGAGCGAGAGCAGCTCCTCTTCTGCTCCGGTCCGACAGCAGAGGTTTGAGTGTGGTCTAAGGAAGAAGCTCAGACCTTACCTATCTACAGCAGGTTTTGCAATTTGACCTGTGTTTGTTACACTTGTTGGGATCATTCAACCTGTTCCAGTCAGGACACACACCCAGAGGGGCTGGAGATGCAGCGCTTGGGACAGAGGGTGAGGGACACACTTCTACAAAAGCCTTGCAGGGCTGAGAGCCCTCTGAAGCTTGTGGCCCCCTCCACGGTGACAGGGGAACGAGCTCCCCGAGGGCAGGGATGAACCTGGCTGGCGGGGCTGGACTGACCCCCTAACCTCATTTCAACAGCGGCACAGAAAGCTGGGATTTTCTAGACCATTTCATCCCAAGAGGCACAAATGCAAAGGCCTGGGAGGATGCGTCCTGTGAGCTTTCCTTCTCCTGGACTGGTATCTAGACCCAGATTCACTTGCAGCTCGGGCAGAAGCTATAGCCACAGCCGGGATAATGAGACACATTCCCAAATACACACGGCCAAGGCCAGGCCCTCGACGGTCTGACATTTCAGCTGCCCATTGATACCCAGTTTATCCACACACTTCCAGTCCATTTTACAGGGACAGAAGACGGGGGCAGCTTGCAGACAGACGCACGCTTACAAACTGCAGCAGCACCTACAAACACGAAAACCCCTTTCCCAAAAAACAAAGCTCCCAAACCTGAGAGAGCACACACTCAAGAATTCTTGTTTTATGCAAGTCTGTTGGCACTGCAGTCCCATGCGGAGACTCGGCCCTTCTACAGAACCACCCCACGGGGGCACTTACCTTTTAACTAGAGGCAGGGACATCACACCGCTGCCCAGGGGGATTTGAGAGCGGATTTGGGAGCCGCAGGGGCCGTTGCGTGTCACGGCACTCAGCAGAGGTCAGCAGGGCAGGCTGAGCCCTGGCACTGCTCCGGTAAAGCGAGGCAGGATGCACATGCGACAGAGGGTCCCAAAACAACTCCCGTTCTCAGTTATGCTTCAAGAAAAGAGATGGAGGAAAGCAGTGCCGAGTTTCAGTCTTTTTAAAATTACTTGAAAGAACAAAACACAAATAACTTAGACCAGGGTGAGACTGTGTTTCATGGGAATTATCTTGATACAATCCCATCCAAAGAACGCTGCCATGGGCTGCTACAGCAACGCTTCCTGCGCAGCACCGGGAAGCCTGCAGGGATGGCCAAGCAGAGGAGCTTTGCTCTGAAGCTTCACCATTTCAGCGGGAATCTGCTCCCTTGGACTGCAGGCTGAAACACAAACGCTTGAAATATCAGACAGGCAAACCTACTCACCGTAACACAGAGCCCTGGGCAAGTCATTTGAAAGTCTGGGGTTTAGTCCACTTTTCCAGTCTATTTCAGGTCTGGTTAATAACAATTATAACGAAGTTGCTCATCACGTGTGATGTGTTACTAATGCTGCAGCTGCTGATGAAGCACTAATGACGGACTTGTACCTTACCTGGGCTTCTGCTCCGGAAGGCCAAGGGGTCATGGCTTTGTGTCTGTGGAGATCTGCCTTTAACCCACCCAACTCAGCCCACAACTGTTGTCCAAAATAATAAATTCTACAAGAAGGGAGAGAGGTATTACTCCTTTATTGTTTAGGAAGAGTATCTTGAAGTTCAACTGGAAACAAACTTACAACAAACCAGCCATCCCAGAAATCCCTTTGAAGAGTTTATGCACCCAAAAAAAATTTTAAAAAAAAATCAACTACCACAAATAAAAGAACCCCAAACAAAATAAAAAAAAAAGGTCATCGAGTTAGGAGTATTTTTATCTTGACCATATAAAATACTAAATGTAGGCAAAGTCAAATCATAATCCTCATTACTTATATCATTAACTTAAAATAATTAAGTGTTCCAAAAATTCTTTCATCGTGTTTAGTGACTTCAAAAGTTGTGGCAAGGCAGGGAAGATAAAGTATCCAACTTGCATATTTCTTGACTGTGATCTACTATTATAGACACCCAGAAGTGCTCCAGGACTTTTTAGCACATATTACAAGATGTTCAGAGAAGAATTTGGGGGGAGTGGCACACACGAATGCTAATGTCACCAAATAAGAGCATTTAATGCTCTTTATATCAAGTGAAGTTTGGGTCTCCCAGTAGCCTCATTCCAAACTGACACGAGGTGTAAGAGATGAGAAGCCACATCTTGCACCTCCGCAAGCTACCCCTGATCAACCAGTGCAATTCTGAATTGCAGTCACTCCTTACTCTGGCAGGACTTCTTCAGACTCTGAGAGTCTGGCACGTAGAGGTCACAGCCCCCGAAACATTTGTTTCAGCAAAAAAAAAGGTAGGGAAGTTTTCAAATCAGATCAGAGCCCAGAAAGCAGGCACAAGCTTCAGCTTTATTGTTTTCCAAGCGATGGTCATCTTTGCAAGGGAATGATATTGCAGCTGAAAGAGAAGAGGGTAGAAGGAAACGTTAAGGTCTCAATTCTCAAAAAAGCACAGAAGATCAGACACGGCACGAATCAGACCCACCACAACCCTCCTCCGCTGGTTTCCTCTACCAGACAAACCAGCCGCTGAGATCTTCCTCCCTGTCCTCACGTTTGGTACAGCTCACCTCCCCACACCACTGTGCACAACTGCCAGCCTCCAGCTCTCAGCCGGTACCCGCCAGTGAAGTCCCGCAGAGCGGAGAGCGGGCCCAGCTGCAGGAAACCTGCTCCGGGCTGGGTGGAGCCTCACCCGTTCTGGTAAGCAAAACAGCAGCTTACCCCAGGAGGCCCTTCCCGGCCCAGCGCTTCGGAGTCAGCCCCACGTGCACTTTTCTGCCACTGCGGAGCACGGTCACGCTCAGGGGTCTCTGAAAGGGAGATAAAAATAAAATGTAAGAATAAAAGGTGGCAACTTTTCATCACCAAGTCAGCCCTCTTCTTCGTCCTTCTGCTGAAACACCAGAAGAACATTCAGTCCAGAGAAGCTTTTCTTCTGGCTCCCAGTCCCACCCCCATGGCTAGATCCAAAAGGAGGAAGCATTTGGTGTGGAGACATCTCCAGAAGAACGGTCACTTCCACCATAAAGCACTTGACGGCTGCGGCAGCTTCTTTAGCCTGTCCACGAGGATGGCACAGCAACACTGCCACAGGGAGTCCCCAGGGGAGAACAAACAATATTTGGCACCTCTTTGCTCTCTTCTGTCCCGCAGGAACTAGCTCAGTGCTGTGAGAGACCAGGGCTACAACAGCCCAGACCGAATCCGACGCTGCTTCTGTCACAGAAATGACGATCCCAGAGATCAAAGTTCCACAGAAAAACCCGTGGCTACCAGGGACAGGCAAGAGAATGCAGTTACAGCAGAAATGAGCTCACCCCTTCGCTGTGCTGCACCACTGTGGCGATGTTCTGCAGGTTCTGGAAGTTGTTTGCATTAACAGAACCAAACTCCACAATCTCATCATCGACTTGGAGTCCCTGGACAGAGACAGAAGAGAGAAGATGAGCATGCGCCTTCTCCAAAGACCGGGAATATCACAGGAGCATCACCCTTCACAGAGACACATGGAGAGAGGTGTGCTGTGACACTGCCCTCACCATTCAGGCAACTGAACTACTTTAAACCCTCTCCATGTCCTTAGAAAGAAGTTCAGCACTCACTCCTCTGTCCTGCTTCGTGGGAGGAGAAATACTGAGGTCAGACTGGTCAGGGAGGCCCCGCGGGGGCTGTGCCGCCCAATGATACAGCTGAGAAGAGAGTACTCATCTCATTCCTGTGCAGTGACTGGTCTGGCCACAGGACACCCCAGTGTGACAAAAAAAAAAACAAAACAAAGAGAAGGGGGAACACTAACCAAACCCCCAACCTATTCCCACTTATTAACAAGGGACAGAGACAGTTGTATGCTACGTTTTCTCTCTGGGCCCAGAAGCAGCCTTCCCGACCGGCTGCCAGGCCCCACCAACTCACCGAGATACTTGCAGGAGATCCTGGAGTCACCGCGTTCACTTTGGCAAAAGCCTGTGGCAAGCTCTGGGCCTGGCTCATCGCCTCGGCCAGCGCCTCCGCCTCATCCTTGGCATGTTTCTCCTTCTCCCGGGCGTGCAGCTGGTGAAGAGCTTCCTCCACCTGCTTCATCAGGGCCTTGTGATCGTTCTGCAAACCTGTGGGTGACACCGTCAGCACAGAGGGAGCGGGTCGCACCTAGGGGCCCTTTCTCAGCAGACGCTCTCCTGCGCTGCTGTGCGGAAAATGGTGTTCTGGGTGTCTCGGATCCCAGCTGTGGCCAACAAGAACCTCTGCTGGGGTACGTGCTGGCGCCAGCGCCGCTCACGGAGCCCGGCAGACGCTTATCAGTGGAAGTGAGACACAGAGAAAACCACCCTACAGGTTTTGGTAAACATGCAAGGAAGCAGAGCTTGGAGGCCCACGATCACCTGGAAATCACCGGGTCTTTTTTCCACCTAGTCACATACCCAGAGCAAAAGCCACTCCCAAAGACAGGGCATGGGGTAAGCCTGGGAAGGAGCAAATGCCACGCTATGTTTTACCCAAAGTGTATTCTACAAACACCACAAAAACGCTTGGCTGTATCTCACGGTTCCCAAACGGTTCCACCGCAGAAGCGGAATTTTGGGAACGGACGCGTTTTACTGACCGAGCCGACCCTCCAGAGCTCCCAGCGGAGCAAAACCGCTGAGAAACCGACGCAGGGCGAGCCGGGGTCCCATTTCCTCGGGGACCCGCAAGGAGCCGGCGGAAGGGCTGTCCCGGGACGGGCGGGGCCGTTCGCCCCAGCCGCAGG
>VXBO01003255.1:264141-325732 GCA_013400135.1 Rhinoptilus africanus
TCCGCCCACGGGGGCGGGGTCAGAGGCAGGGGGCGGGGCCAGAGGGGACAGCGCCGCCGCGGGGTGACAGGGCGGTGGCGGTGCCGGGGGTGACACAGCGGTGGCAGTGCCGGGGGTGACACAGCGGTAGTGGTGACACAGCGGTGGCGGTGCCACAGGGTTACACAGGTGTGACAGTGCCCTGGGGTGCCACCCTGGTGGCAGGGCGGTGGGGTGACCCAGTGGTGGCGGTGACAGCGGGTGACAGCGATGCGGCGGTGGTTGCACAGCGGTTCTACAGCCGCCATGGCACCATGGGGTGGCCCCGTCCCTGCTGCTGGCCCCGCTCCGGCCCGTGCCCCAGCACTCGCCGGGCTGTGTCCCCCCAGAGCAAGTGGCAGCGGGGGACACGGCTGACACCCGCCCAAGCCCCCCGCGCTCAGCCTCTCCAGCAGCTCCAGTTCACCACCGCTGCCAGCCAGGGGGGGCACGTGCCGGTGTTTCCCCCGGCAGGGCTCCCGCTGCTCCCACACTTTGGGGACCCTGCGGCGCTGGGCTCGCCAGGGACACAGTGACACGTGTGGCCTCAGGCCCGACGCCGCGTGCGTGGCCGCACCCTGCACACAACCGAATTGTCCCGGCTCGGCGTTGGCTGGGAAGGCGGATGGGCACAGGAGGGGACGTGTCCCCGCCAAGGGGTGAACGTCCCCGGGGGCAGGCAGGGCGGGGGGGATGTGCTGCCGTGGTTGCATCACCCCACCTCGGCCCTGGGGAGGTTTCGCGGGGGGGCTGGCGGGTTCCTGCACCCCAGAGCCTCGCGCGCTCGCACACGCGCCGCGTTTAGCCCTGCGGGGCCGGGGGCAGGAGCGCAAATGACCCCGGGGGACAACCCAGGCAGAGCCACCCGCGGGAAGGCGCCGGCACCCCGTTACACACCGGGGTGCTGCTGCCTACGCGCCTGTCCCGTGGTCCCGCAGCCGAAGTCACAGCTCAGCCCTTCCATAAAACACCCCCCGCTGGGTCCCTGCACAAACCCGGGCGCGGGGCTGAGCCCCCTGCCCCGGGACGGGCAGCTCCCAGCCCAAACCACACACAGCTCCGGCTGGCAAACGCTGTGGGCTGGGGGTGGGAGAAGGTGGGGACGAGGAGGAGCCTCCCCCGTCCCACCGCTATATTAAACGCCCTCGTGGACTCCCGCTCCCTTTGCCGCTGTCACATCACCAGGACACAAAAATGGTGAGGATGGGAAGTCATTTAACCGGCCGGGGCTCAACAGCACAGGACGTCTCGGGAGCTTTACCGGGTTTAATCTCCGCTTGAATTCAGACTTTTCAGCGACTGTGCTGGAAGTTGTGTAAAAGAGCTGTTCCTCATGCAGTGACCTTTGGATTCGAGCTCTCTGGGGGCTGTGGTACCTTCCCGAACTGCTAACAGCTCTCTTTTCTGATTCTCTCTTTTAGACATCTTACACGGACAAGGGAGAAAAGGTAAGAGCCGCCTCGTGTCCTCGGTCCTGCCCCGCTGCCTGGTGTGAAGCATCAGCCGTGTTAATGCAAATAATACGCCCTCCCGACTCCCTGATTACCTGGCAAAATCGGCAGTACAACTGCTCTCTGGCTGGGCCACACAGGACGTGGTTTCTCATTGCAAATAGCATTAATAATGGAAATATTTCCGTTCCCTTTTTCTTTGCGGTTTGGGAGGAGAGCGGCAAACGGGAGACGATGGGTATTTCCCGGCCAGCCCCGTTGCCTAAGCAGAATCCTCGAATATTGCAACCTTTATTTCCAAATGCTGCACCTATTCGCCTCCTTTTTCCCCTATAAAGTGCTTCCCAAACCACTGGTGCGCACCGTGGCCGGGTGCCCGGCTGGGGAGCAGAGCGAAGGGGGATTTGTGTTGTGTAAGAGCTTTTCGGGGCAGAATTAATCTTTAACGCGGCAAGTTTGCGGGTGGGCAGCCTGCGGGGAGCACCGGGGCACCGGGACTGATCCGGCCCCGGGGGAGCCGGGGCTTGGCACCTTCCACCCCGCAGAGCAGGATCCTGCGGGACTTGACTGGAAAGCACTTTGGAAAAATCGCTGTTTCAGGGCAGCAGCCGGGGATTCTCCTGCTTAATTCAGACACATTTGTAGGAGACACATTTGCGGGTGGCAGCCGCCGCTTTTCCCTGCTCCGAAGACGAGCAATCCCATGGGGAAGGCTGCGGCAGCGGCTCTCAGCCCTGTTTTCCCCTTCCCTTTAGCCCGCACGAGGCCGCTTCATCCATTTCCACTCCATCACCTTCTGGGTCGGCAATGCCAAGCAGGTGAGAGGCTGTGGCCAGTTGGGCACGTGTCATGGTGGTCGCCGGCCGCGCCGGGACAGGGCGGCCGCTCCGGTTATTGGCTGCCGGGGGGGCGGTTCGTCCCGGCAGCCCACCGGGCTGGGGCCGTGCCAGCGTCCCAAAGCCTGTCCATGGCTCGGTGCCTGTGGTCACTGGCACGGCCTCGGCCGATGGCCTTGGGGGGCTTGCGCAAGGCGAGGGGCGGCTGCCCGGGGGTGTGGGAGGGGGCCGGGGAAATGCCATCCGGCACACGCGCCAGGGCTCCAGCCGTGGCCACCGGCCTGCGGCGAGAAGGCGGCACGGTCACTGCTCTTCATCATCCGCCGCTAAACGGGGATTTAAAAATCCCTCTGCTTCAAAGCTGAGCTGCTTTTCCCGCCGCCTCGCAGGCGAAGAGGAGACGGGCAGAAATGTTTTCCCCGCGGCGGCGGCTCCAGCCACGCACCAGCCCTGTGCCCGCTGCGCCCTGCCCGCCCCGGCCAGCCGAGGGCACGGGGGGCTCGGGGGGCGGCTCGGGGGTTATTCCCCAATGTGGGCCCTTTCCCACCTCTGCGCGTTCCTCCCGGGCTGTCGGTGGGAAGCAGGAAAGCTCGGCCGCTCCCCGCGCACACACCCCCCACACACACACACGCGTGACTTGCACACGCGGCGGTGGCCAATCCCCACGGGCTGTTTGCCCTGTCCCGGCCGGGGGGAGCCTGGTGGGAAGCGGGGATCGCCGCCTCACCCGGAGCGGCTCTCGCCCGCCCGCAGGCTGCATCCTACTACTGCAACAAGCTGGGGTTCGAGGAGCTGGCGTACCGGGGGCTGGAGACCGGCAGCAGGGAGGTGGTCTCGCACGCCATCAAGCAGGACAAGGTAAGGGGGCCCACGCACCTCGCAGAGGTGCCGCTGCCGGGGCGGAGGTTGGGGGAGACAAAACCTGTTGGCGGCATTAAACCCCGCGGCTGCGGTGCATCGGCCCCAGGCTGGGGCTGCAGCCACCTCTCCATCCCTCACCCGTCCTCCTCTTCCTCACTAGATCGTGTTTGTTCTCTCGTCCGCTCTCAACCCGGGGAATGAGGGTAGGTGCCGCGGGGCGGGGGGTAAAACAGAGCGGGAAATGGCCGCGGGGGAGCAAAGCCCCTCTGCTCACGCCCGTGGCTGCTCTTGCTCTGGGTAGAGATGGGGGAGCACCTGGTGAAGCACGGCGATGGGGTGAAGGACGTCGCCTTCGAGGTGGAGGACTGCGACTTCATCGTGCAGGTGGGCAGCTCCTCTGCTCCCCCCTCAGCACCCCCAGCCGGCACGGGGAGGTGGGGAGGGCCTGGGGACGTCTTCCCCCGGGCCGGGGGAGCTGTGGCAGCTGGGGGTCTCTGTCCTTCTGCCCAGAAAGCCAAGGAGCGTGGAGCCGTGGTGGTGAAGGAGCCCTGGGTGGAGGAGGACAAATTCGGGAAGGTGAAGTTCGCCGTGATCCAGACGGTAAGCGGCAGAGCAGCTGCGGAGGATGAGCACCCGCCTCAGAGTGGGGTCCGTGGGACCGGGTGGGACCCAGGAGGTCCCCGAAGAAACAGGGCCACCACGCAACTGCTGTCCCTCCTCTTGCAGTACGGCGACACCACCCACACCTTGATAGAAAAGCTCAACTACAAGGGCCTCTTCCTGCCCGGGTACCACCCGCCCCTCTTCAGGGACCCCCTGCTGCCCAAGCTGTGAGTACTTCCCAGAGGGGCCCACCCGCCTCCTTGCCACCGTGTGTGGGTGGGATGTCCCAGCGAGGAGTCGGAGAGGTCCCCACCACCTCGCCCCGGAGCCCCCCGTGCCGTGGGGTGCCCCTGAGCCCAGCTGAGAGCCGCCCCCGGCTTCCCCCCGCAGACCAAGCGCCAAGCTCAACTTCATTGACCATGTTGTGGGGAACCAGCCCGACCTCCAGATGGTCCCAGTGGCAGACTGGTAAGAGTGGGGAGGGCTGGCAGGCGGTGGGACGGAGCAGCAGCACTGCTCTGCTGGTCTCATCCCCTCCAACATCAGCGGCTGAGGCTAATTAAGCAAGAGCAGAGGTCTGTTAATGTGGGGATGGAGTGAGGGACCTGAACGTGCCCTTCGTGGCCTGGGCAGGTACCAGAAGAACCTGCTCTTCCACCGCTTCTGGTCGGTGGACGACAAGCAGCTGCACACAGAGTTCAGTGCCCTGCGCTCCATCGTGGTCACCAACTACGAAGAGACCATCAAGATGCCCATTAACGAGCCGGCGGTCGGCAAGAAGAAATCCCAGATTCAGGTGAGCGGATGCCGGCGGTTGATCCATCAGGCTGCCGTTGCCTTGAGAGAGGCTTTGGTGAAGGAAGAGGGGTCGAGGGGGCAGTCATTCAGAGCTGGCACAGACGTGCTGTGCTAAGGTGGCTGCTCCCTGGCGCTGCTCGGGTCTGCCAAGGGCTGTCACACCCTGGAGCACTGCTGGGACAGAGCTGGTTTATCCCAGATTTCACCAAAACTCTAATTTTTTTTCATATTGCGGTCCTTCAGCCGATTTTGCTTTCATGTTTTTAAGCCCGAATTGAGCCCTTTGCACGCCGTAGCTGCACTGTCATTGACGTGGTGACATTTTTTTTCCCTGTAGGAATATGTGGACTACTATGGAGGGGCCGGAGTCCAGCACATCGCGTTGAACACCTCCGACATCATCTCGGCGGTGAGTGCAGCCCCGAGCAGCTCCTGCCCCGGCCCTGCTCCGCCTCCGCCCCGTCCCACCGGGAACCGTCCCCGTCACAGGGCAGTGGTGGACTATGACCCCCCTGGGGTGTGAGGACAGGGGCCGGCTGAGCGGGCTTGGGGCCGTGGTTGTCTTACAACCAGGATTAATCGCCCTGGAAAGGGACCTGCCCGCACCTGCGAGCTGCTGGGAGATGCCCGTCCCTCCAGCCTAAAGCAATTGGGGTCTGCAGGGACCCCAATGGCACGTTTTGTCCTTGGGGGGTGGCCAGGGGGCAGCTTGGTCAGCCCGGGCGGGGGGGCTGAGCCACCGTAGCACATCACCCGCCTTTGCCTGGGGCAGATGCTGGTCTGGATTGAGCCCCGCTGCTGCCGAGCACTTGGTTTTGGATGCCCCTCCAGACCAAAGGGCCTCCAGAGGGTGCAGGGGGCCGGGGTGGGATGAGGCATCCTTGCACGGCGGCCAACTCTCTGCATTGCTTGGCGAGGGCATCTCGGACCCTCCTGTTCCTGGTGGCCAAAGCGAGCGGGTGGTACAGGTCCCCATGCACGAGGTTGCCCAATGTTGTGGGAAAGTATCACTCTGCCCCCCGACATCGTCCGTCCCGGACCATCCTCTTGGCACAAGCTGCTCCACACACGAGCCCCAGGCCCGACCCACGCTGGGGTCTCCCCTGCCTTGCAGATCACCAACCTGAAGCAGCGGGGTGTGCAGTTCATGGACGTGCCGTCCAGCTACTACCAGATGCTGCGGGAGAAGCTGAAAACGGCCAAAATCAAAGTGAAGGAGAACATCGACAAGCTGGCGGTGAGTCAGACCGGCCCGAGAAGGAAAAGGTTTGCCTGGGGCTGGACTGTCTCCCCAGGGTGTTTTGCAGGGATGAGGGGGATGCAGAGGGATCCCCGTGCTCTCCTGTGGGTCTTCGAGCTGTCGCCGTTTCTTTTCTTCAGGAACTGAAAATCCTGGTGGATTTTGATGAGAAAGGCTACTTGCTCCAGATCTTCACCAAACCAGTTCAAGACAGACCCACGGTCTTTCTGGAGGTCATCCAGCGGCACAACCACCAGGTTGGTTTGTGGATTTCGTGATGATCTTGGCTTCGAGACCTCTGGGCCATCGGTGCCGTCACCCAGCCCGCTCTGGGCGCTGGTCCATCCCAGCAGCTGCTTCCGAGCTGAGGCACCCGCTGCCCGTCCCTGCCGTCCGTAACGCTGTCCTCTCCGCAGGGCTTCGGCGCCGGGAACTTCAAGTCTCTGTTCGAAGCAATAGAAATGGATCAAGATGCCAGAGGAAACCTGACCATCCTGGAGCCCAACGGGGAGACCAAGCGCATCTAAAGAGTGGCAGAAAACGCCGCCCCCGCCCCTCACGAGCTGATTCATGAACAAACCAGGAACCAGCCGATGTTTCGGTAAATAGCCCAGACCCAAGTGTCATAAACCCAGGGAAGCTGCTGCCAAGCTGGAGATGTGAAAGGATTCAACACCTTTCCCAACCCAGCCCCGGCACTGCCCTCCGGTGACTTCTTGGGTGAGGGAGCGTGAGAAATAGCAAACACGCTCTTAAAAAGCAGTTTAATTCGATCCAAACCACCAAATTCTTAACAAAGGGCAGATTTAAGGCACATGCCGAAGACATGCAGCTACAGAGGAAGACAGAAGAAACAACTAGGAGAGCTTAAATTTAGTCTATCCAAAGTTTTCTGTTAATTTTAGCTACGCAGGAAGCTAGGAGAGGAAAGCACGGAGGCGTTTGCCTCTCTGTGCATCTCATTTTGTAAGGTTTTATTTTAATTGCTTTTAGACTCAATCTTGAATTTGAATTTGCTGGTTAAACACATGGTTTCAGGGTAGCTACAACGTTCTGGAATGAGAATCGAATGTATGTATTTCAGCCTTCCCAAGGCAACGCACTCTTGCTCTAATACCTGTAAATTCCTGAGTTAATGAAGGGTCGGGGTTTCTCCCGTGTTTCAAGAAGTAATTGCTGGCACTGGCAGCGATTCCTTGGCTCAGATCCCGGCTGCATGTGCGAAGTCCCCTCTGGGCACTGCTCTGGTGTTGTCACAGCCCTTTGCAAGGGGACTTTCCCCACCGACACAATAAAACCCTTTTCTGTCACAGCTCGAGTGCCTGGTAAGTTCAGGTGGTGGGGCTGGAGCCCCTCTACCCCGCGTCTGCTGAGGCTGCTGGTTGCAAGCTCCTCGAGGAGCCCGCGGACCTCAGCGCGTGGCTGCTGAAGAACACCCCAGGGGCTCCGGCGCCCGCAGCTCTCCCCGCTGTTGCACGTCTGCCCCCTGAAGCCCCGGAGCACCCACCGCTGCTCCATCCTTCCCAGCATCGAAGCTGCTCAAACCCCGAGCAGCCCAAGCCCCCGCCGAGCCCTCGGCTCAGGATGGGCTCCTCGGACACGAGTCCTTCCACCAGCCCAAGCCCCTGCCCCATCTGCCGGCCCCCAGGCTGAGCCCTGCTGCCTCCTGCCCACGGGGT
Source organism: Rhinoptilus africanus (assembly GCA_013400135.1). Lineage (NCBI taxonomy): Eukaryota > Metazoa > Chordata > Aves > Charadriiformes > Glareolidae > Rhinoptilus > Rhinoptilus africanus. Next base: position 271,628 of record VXBO01003255.1, read on the forward strand.
CTGGCCGTCCTGTCCTGCACCCCCGTCCCTGCAGCCACGCAAGCCGAGAACCGAGCTGGGAAGTCACCTACAGCCCACGCTCTCTCCCAGCTCTTCCATTTCCTCCACCATCGGCGACTCCGTTTCTCTCTGCCCTGGGCGTCTCCCCTCCTAAGCTGGGAGAAGCCCCCTTGGCCACCACCACACCCGCGGCAGCCCCCAGGGAGGGAGCCGGGGGGCACATGGCCGGCTCCAGGCTGTGCTTTCATCCGCATCCAACCCCGGCGGCTTCCCCGCTCCCCCCTCCTGCAAACCACAGGTAACAGAATTCATTTCAGGTTTGAATGAACTGATCTAAAAGAAGGAAACCAAAGGGCCTGTGGCCTCTACAGCGCTACAGCGTCACCCGAACCAGCAGCTTCGTAGGTTGAGGGCTTTCGCAAAGTTAAAAAATAAAAGACATGAACTCGGAAAAATCCGAGGCTGCAGGCGCAGGGACCCCTCACCTGCACGGGCAGCGCCACCGGGGAGGGACGGGCCGGGGACACGGTGGGAGGGAGGCCAGAGCCCGGCTCTGCTTCAGCTCTTCAGGGTTGTAAAGATTTTTAATATTAAGAACATTTCCTTTAAGTTTATAAACTTAAATCACTCACCTATTTCCTTCACGCAACGTAATGTTGCTTAAAGTAATTTCCTGCTCACCAGAATTAATATTTTCAGTGAACTCTGCTGCAAATCAGTTCTTTGGACTGCTCTTTTTCTGGATCTGGTTCCCTGAGTTCCCTCAGCTCCCAGCACAGGTCTGAGAGCAAAAAGCTGCCCTGGCTATACATTAAGCACAACATAATTTTTCTGTAAGAAAAGTCAGTATATTTATGGTTTGCTTTATAAAAGTTACTATAATACAATGGTACATAGTATTCAATTCACAAAAATATGAACAAATATATACAGCATGACACATCCACAACAAAAACACTTTCTTCAAAACAAGATACATACTGGTGACAGATTCTATATGCACAAAACATCCCTAAATTTATAAATTTGCTTAACGAAAGGAAAAGCAGAAATCCTAAATCTTCAAAGCAGAGTTGTTGTTTTTAAGGAACTTAGAAAAAATAAGATTTTTTTTTTTTTCATTTATTGCAAACCATTTTACCTGCCTCCTTTTAAAGGAGGCCCTTTATTTTCACACTGTGAATTAAAACAACCTGTTTATAGAACCAGAAAACTGCAAGGATCGGGAGCGGCGTGTTCTTCCATTTTGCTTTTAAAACTGCCCATTTGTTTTAGAGTGTCCGTGACAACGTGTTTCTTTTCACTTGGACAAATACTACAGTGGCAATTAAGGAGGAAACTCATAAAAACAAAACAAATATTAAATTGAAAAAAATCCAGTTGCAAACTCTCTTAAATACATTTTAGGCTGTCTATTAGACTGTACACATTTCCTCGCTTGAAATAAATAGATTTTGCACATTAGGTTTCAGACTGGGGGGGGGAGGGGAAGAAGAAGCCTTGACTTGGCAATCTTTTTGTCTTCAGTTTCTTAATGCTTCTAATTCCATCTATTTATTTGACAAAAAACATATTTATACAGAATTTACATTATACAAAGCTTGACACAAGCTGTAAACGCCACCAGCTCCTTTGCTATACTTAGTCCTTCTTCCTCCCCATCTCCTCAACATGATTCAGAGCTGGAATCTGTTTAAAAAGAACTCCAAATTACAATAGTCACTTTTAATAAATTATTTACATGCTCTTGAAGTACAAAGAAATCAGCAAAAAAATTTCAACATGTTTCTACAAGAAACAGTGTTTGAAGAGAAGATTCTTGAGTTTGCCTATGTACAGAAGATGCATTTTTTTATATACTTCAAAATCCTTTTTTCCTTAAATTTTTATTTTATACAGAAATGCACTGAAATGATCCCTGAAAAAGGTCACAAAAACCGGAACTGAAACTACTGTATACTTTGTTGGAGTTTAAAAATGTTTTTTTTTTCCTTGTAGAAATAAGCTGCTCTATACAATATAAATATCTGCAAGATGAGCCCCTTCCCCTCCCGGACCCCCGATAGTCACAGACCACTTATTGGGACCACCCTGGAATTGCAAACAGGGGTGTGAACCGAACGGATAAATGAAGGTGTCGGGCAGAGACAGGAGGGATTTGCAAGCACAGAGTGCACTTCCTAGAAACACCAACTGCAGAGAGGCATCTGCACCCTGAACTCAAGCCAGCTTCATGTTGGGAAACTAAAGATTTAAGTTAAACTTCCAAACCTTTTGCACTACTGTCTCGGGTCATTTCACCTCGCCAGGTAACAACTTTGCAGGGAGCACAGTCAATGACTCTCTCTTTTTTATCTTGGGTTTCAATTTAACTAAAAATAAATTGGGGACAGGCTTTTCAGCGAACAAAGAAAACTTCAGGAAATCCCTCTGTAAAGCAGCACATAATGGTGAGGTTTCTTTTTAGTCCTTGACACTATTTCCATGGGGTGCCGGGGCGCCTGCGCTGACCGTGGGGCTCGAACGCTGGGTTCGATCCAGGCTGGCATGTGAATTGCACCCCTTCTGCCTTTCTCCTCATCCCATCCCTTTCTAAGTACAATCCAAAGTACCTGGGAAGGATTAGAAGGGCATCTCCAGGGCTGCCTTCCGAAACCACCCCAGCGGCTGCAGGGCTCCCCTGCCCCGATCGCATCCCGCTGGCTTGCAGGGACAGGGCAGCCACAGGCAACAGCGGCAGCTCACGGAAATCACGAAACCAGACTCAATCTCACCATAAAACGCGCTGTTTTGGGGCACAGGGCAGCTCCGCAGTCTGAGACATGAGCTGGACAGGTAGGACTCTGCAAGCCAAGATTTATGGGGAAGAAAAGAGAAGCCTCAGGTTTGGCTTTGAGACCAGACTAACATGATTTTTCAGAAGTGCTGTGGGTCCGACAGCTCTGTTTCCTCCTGGGGGGCTACTGGGAGCTCAGCTCTTCCCAAAACTCACATTATTTGTCTGGGATTCTAAAAAGGGATGGGCAGTTTCAGAAGTACCCGAGGGATTTAGGTACTCATGATCTTTGGCACCCAAACCCCTTTGGTGCTCCTGAAAACACGGTGAAGGAACCCAACCTGTAGGTCTCGTTTCAGAAGACCACAACCTGCTTCCCTGCCTCTTCTCAACAAAGATTAAGGCAAACTGCAGGGGTAATCCTGTCCAGAGCACACAGATATACTGGGAAATACAACACTGTCAGCAGGTACTTAGGGGCTGGACCATTTGGGGAGTCTTCACCCCCACAAAACCACTGTTAATGCACCGGTTTGATGGACCAGAGGGGAAGAAAGCCAAGGACATTGGCAGAACTGCTGCAGGCAGGGGCTTCAGTTCTGAGACACAGGAAACTTCCGTGCATTTCCAAAGCTTTGGAAGTAAAAGGCCAAGCTGTAGAGATGCCAATTGGAGCGTCAACACAACAAGATGAACCTTATTTAAAAAATAAAATAAATTGAGCAGCTGGTTTAATTCCCAAACGCTCCTGTCATCGCTGCAGTTACAACCAACGTTCAATGACAGAAACTAGTTGTGCTTCTCATAATTTTAAATTCTGTGTCACCATTACCCAATTGCCAGAGAGATTTATAAAGAGGGGGGGAAACAACAAAACAAAACCGAAACAAGAACAGATGAGACTATGGACTGTCCAACCTCAGCAACAACTTCCTCGCCCTCAGACAGAAATGCAGGCGCTATTAAGGCAGCTTGTAGCAGTCTCTGTGTTCCTGTTCTTCCAGGCCTTTTGTCTGAAGAAGGAATTCAGACGCAGAGGTCTAACCTACATCACAAGCTCCACTCCGCAGCGCGGACCTGGAAATTCCACCTGACAGCTGAAAAAACTTCCAGGAAACTCTTTTGCAAGGCTGTAACCTCTGTGGTCATACAGCAATTATCACTGATTTTAAAAGGCTATAAGAAAACAGCTGGACAATTTGCTCTGTGGGGAGATGATGTTTAGCCATGCAGATAAACCTTCCCATTTCATAATGACATTCCAACTTCCCCTTACAAGCCAATGAAGAAAGGGTTTAGTACAACTAGTCTCTACTTTTTAAGCAGGAGAAATTCAATGCAAGTTGAAAAATTGATCCTGTCTATACCTGAATGGTTGTGTAATGTTTCCAGATCACATCCAAAGAAGTATTTCTTTGGTGTTTTGCCCCATTTCTAAATGGAACCTCTCGAAGAACTATGACCTTCACCTCAGCACATCTACAAGGACAAAATATATTGAAAAATCATTTCAAAATACGCCAAACTTAAAGAAGTATTCATTTTCACGCTGTAGATGGGGGAGGACAGCATTGCTCCCGCAGCCTGCTCTCAGGGATACTTTTACCATGTTCTTAATGGAGGGATGGGACCATCCCAGGGCAAGTTACTGAGTAACAGAGGGAGGAGAGTGGCATGGCACAGCTCGCTCCTATCACAGGAGGCATCTCCCACATTCAAGGACAGAGCAAATACTCCCCGTAAAATTTTGGAAGGGCAGGGAAATGCAGACGAAAATGAGAAAAATTAATACGAGACACACACCAGCCTGTTTCCCATCTACAGGAAGAAAATCCTGCCATAAACGTGGGCCGTAGCGTATGTTTACAAGGAGGGTAAGATGTCTACAGCGTAAACACGGCCTGCACGCAAGGCAAACCGATCTCCAGGAAACGGGCATCCCCAAAGGCCACACGTCGTGCAACGATGCTACAGCTACGCAACTGACTCAACTTCTTACTAGTCATTGTGATATCCAAATATTTTTCACGTATGGGTGCAGAGGTTTTGATCCCCCAATATACCAGCATGGTATATGAAAATTAGAGACGAGCCCAAGGCGCTAAATTGAGGTCTGCGGCTGACCTGACTCCTCCTCGGGGTGTCTGGCTTAGGGGACTTGTTCAGGCTCATCCCTAACGAAAAGGCAGGACAGTTCACCTATAGTCTCGTTGTGGACACATCTCCATACACACACGCACCCAAGCACACACACGCATCCATTCACACACCCTCAAGCCTCTGGCTTGCTCTGTAACATCAACCTTACATTTATTTACAGCTTACTCCGAGAAATCTGTGCAATTTCAGCCAATCAAGCTCCCAACAAACCTTATATGGCATTTTCAGTCTCTGCTTCACATTTAAACGTTGAATGTCTTTTTCAACCAACAAAACTGATGAGGAAAAGGTAGCAGCATTTATGAAAAGGTGAAGGTTTACAACAACAATTAAAAATAAGGTACCATTATCCCATGACGGAGCATTAATGTAGGGACTGAACAGAGAAGCTAGTGTTTGGATAGACCATGCCACAAAACGGTAGTCACCTTTTTGTGTGCGTCTTGGATCTGAAAAGGAAAGAGCACCTGAAACATGAACAGTCCTTGTAAGCATGTGCGCTTTTTGCTTTCATTCGTGATCCTGGCAGAAGTGCGAAACTTGCTTGGTTTTTTTTCTTCTCTTTTTTCCTCTTTTTTTTTTGGCAAAGTGCAACCACACCTGGTTACCACAGTTTTGACAGGGCCGAAGGTGCAAGTGTGACGAGAAACCTCGAGTTCAGTTCAGGGTTCCCCTGCAGTTCTCAGAGCCACATAGACACGGGATTTTTACATCCTCAATTGGAAACTTGTAGTCATAGGTAATTTCCTCATTCACATTGATGTGCTGTTTGGAGTAGATGACAATCTTCTTTTGAGACTCCACCGTGATGACTTTAGCATAACAATTTGGCTGCAAGGGTGATAGAACAGGTAATGATTTAGGCTCCTGATGGCCATGGTTTCCCAGCCTCCGCATAATTATTCCAAGCTAAAAAGAGGAGGGCAATCCTTTCCCTAGACAGCTTCAGCCACGCTTCCAGAGCCTGGAGCTAGGGAAAGCTGAGAGAAGGAGGTGTGAAGCCAAAAACCAAAGCAGCCCTTCTTGCGTTCCTCCAAAATATCCACATTCTGGTCATTTGTGGTGCAACAGAGCCTGGATGATGCTCCACCAAGTTTGTCACAAGCTAAAAGCAGCTCAACTAATGCTTAATAATTTGGTCAGGCAGCCAAGTCTTTGAGTGTAGACTGCGGCACAGAGCAGAGGGAAAAGCAGCTTCTCTACCTGCCAGGGCAGAGAACACTTCTCCCATGTGAACACTAGAAGACGACTGTTCCCACAGAATAACAATGCTAAAATTTGGGTTGTTTTAAGGAAATATTTCTTTAGATATGTTTGAACAGTGTTGGTCAGGGTCTCCCAACAGAGTCAGGAGGATTCTGAGTATACTCTGTCTCACTGCGTGATTCATTTCTCAGGTCTCTGAAATCTCTTTACGCTAGTTTAGAATCTGCTTTGATCTGCTGCAGCTCATTAACATTTAATCATAACCCTGTCACCCCCTGCTACTTCTGAACATGGCCCCAATCAAAGTTAGCAAGGACTCTGTGGGTTTATCAGTATGTCAGAGTACAATTATATGCAAAAACACGATACTTACATTGCAGCTGTGATTAATAAACCTGGCGAAGTTTCCGCATTTTGTGGCATCGATGATGGTGTCATGATCGACTCTGAACATGTAACTGCTGCCTATGCCTTCATCCTCGTATCGTTTTTCACGCATGTCAGCAATGACCTGCAGAAAACCCCATGTGTAGAGTCAGGACTCGCTGCAGAAGTGGTCTGTGATCTACACAACACTCACCTGAGCTGTGCTTGTGCCACTCAAAACATGTATGATCCACAAGAACCCAAGAGAACACAGACCTAACTGAAAACACAGAAGTTCAGGATGGGCTTCTTGAGAGCTTATCTCCTAAGGATCTGAGAGCTTCGTTTCTTTGTGCTGTTGAAAATCCCACCCTTGTACCTCCAAGCCATATGCCAACCTCTGTGTAGCTCAGGTAGCTAATGCCTTATAGCAGGGACTCTATCGCCCGCTGTCAGACTTGAGCACTTCTTTCAGGGCTGGATTTTGCTCAGATTCCACCCACAGTCCAGCTTACCTGCCTGATGTTCTGACCCACGTATTCAATCACCATCTCATCAGCTGCAATGGGCTCCATAGCAAAAAGGCCCCAGTCGTGAATGTGGCTCTTGCAGAATTTTAGTTTTTTCTTTCGGAACTGCATGAAAAAAACACCCCAAAACCCCAACCTTGAATTAGTCACAGCATAGAAAGGGAAAGGCCGTCCCCGAGTCCTGCATCTGCACCACGCTCCAAGCCACAAGCAGTGCTGGGGCACTTCAACCCAACGCAGTTTCCTTCTGTCTTGTAGTGACAGGAAGGCAGGACAGAGCTCATGGGAGGTCCCACAGAGTCCAGTACTTGGGTTTTTACCACTGACCACATACTGGGGTGAACAGACCCTTTGAGGCCATCGTCTCCAGGTTCTGCATAACCCTGGTGGTTCCGACTAGGGCTCAAGCTCTGTAGCCATCATATTTATATTCATATTTATAGCCATTTATCAGGCAGCTCACGTCTCTGTTTCTCACAAGTGAGCACACCGCACTAAGCGTCATGTTTGCCTTGTGACTGCTCTGTTCCTATTTCTTTAGGTAAATTATTTGCATTAGACATTGCATTATGGTGTGTTGCTGTATGAAGTTGTACTACGTGGAAGTACAGGAGAGGCAGGGACCGCTCAATCCTCTGGCACACACAGAGGTGCCCAATACTGAGATGGCCATCACCAAGGTGAGACCCAACTGGCAGGAGGTCCCCTGCCCTCAGCCAGCTCCCAGCCAGCGCCTGCATAAAGCAGCGATCCACAGGGTGACCTACCTTGAGTTGGTTGAACTTAAGCAGGTCACTGTCACAGCTACCAGTGAAGGAGGAGAGGAGTCTGCGTTGCTCTGACCGTCTCTCGGAGCCAGCCCGGGTGGAAGCGTGAGGTTGGGCAGGGATGCTCATACCCTGAGAGGACAAATGGGCGATCAAAGCTGACCCAACGGAGCCAACACCCTGCAGCCTCCCTGTGAGCAATCCATCCCCTGTGCTACAGCACATCACCGCACAACTCGTGGCCTCCTAAAACATCCCACATCAAACGTTAACATCTCTCTAGCAGCTCCCAGAAGACTAACTCAACACAGGCACAGCAACAGCTTCACCTCCCTCCTTGCCAAAAGGCAGGAAGCAGCCGCTGTGCGTGACACCGTATAAAACCAAATCCCATTCACACCCCGGCAGCCAGCGGAGGATGTGTTCTCACCTGCGTGTCAGCTGGAGGCTCTTCTGCAAAAGCTCGGCTATTATTGAGGTATTTAAGTTTGTCCTTCTTATCAATTTTGTAATAGCCTTCACTTCGTGCACAGCCCGTCACGTGCTCCCGCATCCCATCATCCCGCTTCTTTTTCTTGGGGGTAGAAAAGCTAGTAGGTGGAAGGAAGTTAAGGAGAAACACAACCACGGATGGATATCAGACAACACTTGCTTCAGCTAGATAGAGCTAACACCAGGAGCCTGGAAAATTATGAAGGTTTGGGGGGGCTGCAAAAAACAGCAATAGTATTGAAAAATACATAAAACATCACTGAAGCCCCCATGCCTACAGGAAAACCAAGCACAGTCCCTCCTTCTCAGCTGCACGCTTTGGGAAACTGAAGTAATGAGATAATGAAAATTTAAACATAAAAAGGTTAAGCTGTCAAGAGAAACATGTTTGAGAAAGGATTTCCCCACAGCACCCACTACGTACACAGACAGCAGCTGCCCAGCCATCTGGACGTACCATTTTCTCTGTTTTGAGTGTCATGCTTTTGTTCTACCCCTAAAAACTCCCTGCAGCCACCCCAAGCCCTGAAGACACTGCGCTGATCTCACGGCAGCAATCATCCCCATCGACCATGGTTCGGAGCAGCACAGATGGGCAAGAGTCGCTCCTCAGTCCAAAGGGCTCGGAGACAGACGCTCTCACCAGCCTCAGTAAATCAGCTCCTTCAGACCCTGATAGGAAGGGTAAGACCCTGTGCAGATGCTTCAAACCCCACTGTCCTGATCAGTCAAGAAAACCTGCAGCTGGCAAGGACTCGCTGCATTGAGCAGGCAGAAGGTACCTTCAGGTCTTTGGCCTCTGGAAGGACAGTGGGGCTGTACTACTGGCAGCTCACCCCAAAAATGCAGCCACAAAGCCTCCGATGACTGAGATCTACCCAAAAATTCTCCCTGTGAGTCATAACATATCCTTAACACCAGAAAATTGAAGCAGAGGGACCATAAAAAGCCATAAGCGACGGCCCTGAGATGAGAGTGCTGAGGTGTGAGCTTGCTGCAAAGCCCGTAAGCCCTGCGGGTACTCTGACACCCGTCATGCGGTGTAGCACAGATGAACTGGCAACTGGCTGCAGATGATTTTCAAATGGCTTAAATAGGCGACTGTAAATTTGCCGTTACAATAATCCTTATCAACAGGGAAACAGGTTTCAAGTATTTCTACTACGTAGCTTGCCAAATGCAAACTCATGGTCACGGCAAGCCCTACCCTCAGCCGTCCCCCTCCGCCTTGCACTGGCTGGTGGTCCCCCACCCCTGCAGGGCTAGTTACTCCTGCCTTCAAACTGGTTTGGTTTTGGGACTGCTTCCCCAAATGGGGCAGACACAGACTGAGAACCACTGGGAATGATGCATTTCACCGTCCTTTCAGAAAATTTCCTTTAAACAATTAAATAAATCTATTTCAAGACTACTGCAGGGGTATGAGAAGGTAGGCAATTACAAATTTAATCTTACACGTTGCCTGTTCAGTTGCAGAGAAAGAAAGGATTAAAACGCATAGCTCAGCACTGACCTCCACTTGCTTTTTATTAGTATCATATCACTAACTACTTTAAGTGGTTTGGGCCATTTTTGCTTTTGCTTTCATGTCTTGCAGGGAGTAAGGGATGAGATATTTTAACTCCACACAATCTCTAGCAACACACGAGGTGGTGCATTTGTCTTCTTTAACATATAAATTCATACATCCTTCCTAAAAACATTACAAGAAGAGTTCTTAGGTTATGAGCACAGCCTTTTAGGCTCTGTCCTGGAGATCACCAATGACGGCTGCACGCATGTAGGGTCTTGCTCTGAGACAGCACGTGTGTCCCAAAAATACTCCTGAAGATTCAAAGCTACAGCCTATGCAGCTGATTACCAGATTTATTAGCATTTCAAACTCAAAGCAAGTTAAAGCTGCTAGCACCACTACCTCATCATTTTGGGCACAGATGGTGAGATTATTTTTACAGCAAGTTTTAGCCCCAAGTTAAAGCCCTGTATGTGCAGGCTAGAAATTCCATAGGCAAGCTGAAAAAAGAGACTGGTTTAAATGCAGACAGAAGCTTCTCCAACTAGTGAGGAAATCTCCCCAGAAGAGGTGCATACAGATTTTCCCTGCAGTCCTAGATTGAAAATGCAGCAAGAACAGCCGCTTCTGCAGTATTTTTGTATTGCAGCTTCAGGGAATAAAACAGTCTAAATTCCCTGCTGATATAAGCAATTGCTATTTTAGTAAGGAAACGCTTCTTCCACCAACAAACTTAGTCTTTTGCATTGTAAGTCCTACACAATGACCATCTAGTGCATCTTACACGCGTTGTGTAACGCAGAGAACCAGTGAGAAAGGATATAAGGATGGAATACCCACAGGGTGTCATTGAGCCAGTCCATACCATTGTCCTGCTGTAACAAGCGGTCATATGTGATACACATGAATTTGATATCTTCCTCGTCTATGCCTCCGTTCCAAATATCATACAAAATGGTCATCTCCTCAAACTCGGAGCGTGGCCTGAACTGAGGCCGGGGTGGGGAATACTCAGGGGAAGGAATCACTGGGAGGTCCTCAGGTGTCTTCTTCTGCCTTCGCCACTGTCTTTTAGGTTTCGCGTGACCTTCTTCTTCCTTGAAGTCTTCATTCCACTGGTTCTCCAGTTCCTTAAATGGCAGTTTCTCTGCAACTGTCTCAGCTGCTATTTTCTCATGGAAACCGTCATTCCTGAAGTCCAGGGTGACAGCTTCAGGGTCTTTCAGTCCATAGAAAGCATCAGGATGTCCACTCAACAGCTCTTTGCCCACAGCGCTTTCCACCAAGGCCACTGGCACAGGAGGAGGTTCTATGGTTTTGCCCGAGTACACATCCAACGAGAGGACAGAAGGTGGTGACCGTTTTGGCCGACCTGGCCTCCTTTTGGGAAGGACAGAAGGCGGAGGGGGAGGAGGAAGAATAGAAGCACCAGTGGGTACTTCTGATGAGAGCAAAACAGATTTCACTTCTGCCTTGCATTCCTCAATGGACATTCTTCCATCTCCATGCATGCATGGCAGGGCTGCTACAGGTATTGGCTCATCAGGTGGCAAACCCATGTCCGTGTGGAAATCTGCTTGTGGGGGGCTGGCAAAGGGGATAGGGGAAGGAACACTGTTCATGCTGATTGTAAGGGAAGCACAAAGAGGCTCTTTAAAGGGTTTCTCATCTAGCTCGTCCTCTGACTGTTTCTTGCCAGACAGAAGGCAAGGAATGGTAGCACCAGCCTCTGGGAAAGTAGGCGTGAAATTGAAATCTCTCCCAGGAGTCCGAGGAATGCCACTGTTAATGCCAGGAGATTGGGATGGGTAGGAAAAGGGGCTCCCTGGGACTTGAGGGGAACTGAGGGTCAAGCTGCTTCCCGTGAGGGGAGCATCGCTTCCTGGCGTGGCTGGAACAGTGTCCGTGCTCTGTGACTTTACAAGGGGGTGTGAAGACTTGGCCAAAATGTCCCGCCCAGGAGTCCTAGGAATCTCCTCTTCCACGGACGTTTTGGTCACCATTAATTGTTCAGGAAACTTTTCTGGAGGGACTAAAGATTCTTCTTTACCAGGAGTTGATGGTAAGGGAAGCATGGAGGATGGCACCTTGTGAGCTGGAAGCAAAAGAGTATCAGTCTCTGAATGGATCATCACCTCCCGTCCAGGTGTGCGAGGCAGCCGGTCATCTTCCTCCACTACAGAGGGCAGTTTTGTTTTCACACGAGCTTCTAAGCCGCTGTCATCAGACTTGCTAAAGAAGCTTTTATTGGGCAGAGGTTCTCCGAAGACTCCCACTGGAGTCGAGAGACAGAGTGTCTCCTCCTCATCTTGAGATTCAGGCTTTGGACCTTCCTGTACCTCTGGCTCCAGCATGGTAGCGGGTTCGGACTCTTCCTCTGGAAGGGGAAAAAGAGAGGAGAATCAGGAGCTTTGCTTCCACTTGGTTACTCGCCACTTGCCAGTAAAGGCATGTTTAAGATGCTGTAATTACAGAACAGCTCAATTCCACTGGGAGGCTTTAAAAACTCCAATGCTTTACATTTTGGAGGCACAGAGTGTAGAGTAATTAGACGCTGCCACAGACATCCCTAATGGACCATAAGAAAAATGCACTATTAATTTGAGGATTAGCTCCAACACAGGCCAGAATTAAGGTTTTCTGCTTTCAAAACCCCTGACCACCTTTTGTACAGACATAAAAAGAATTAGCAGACTGTGGGCCGAGGATTTGGAAGAGAGCTGTCAGAGCCCCAAGCTATCAGCTTTTCTAATGTGGGACGGTAAACTAATTGCAAGGCCAAGAAGCACCGTCAGCTGACCAACTCCCATTTATATACTGAGCATGATGTTTTATGGTATGGAATAGTCATTTGGCCGGCTTGTCCTGTCTAAGCTCCCTCTCAGCTCCTATGGGAAACTGAAAAAAGTCCTTGACTAATATAAGTATCACCTGGCAACAACTAAACCAGTATGTGTTATCAATATTCCTTTCAGACCAAATCTGAAACATGGCAGTCACTAGAAAGAAAATTAACTCTATCCCAGCTGAAACCAGGACAGGATTAAATACAACTCTGTACTGAATGAAGATAATTTCCTTCTTCCAGAAAACCAGGGAGTATCACTCATTTAAAAGGACCAGTAAGTAAAAAAAAAAAAAGCTCACAAATAATATTAGGAACGAGATATAATTCTGAGACTCCACTCACCTGCCCCATATAGCTTCCCAGTCACATACTGCTTTGCTATTAAAACCAAAAAGAGGCAGTAGCGACTCATTAAGCACAGATTCCTGTTCTGTTTTAGCAGCCATGGTTTTTCTATCTTGACTTTCAGCCACCACACCATCCAGTCAGTCACCCTTGGATGATGACAACTGTTCAGTTCCTGTAGGACACTAACTAAACTGGCCCAGGATAAGATTCTGGATACAATAACGACAGTATTTTTAGTAGCAGGTAGCTTGTGTAGAGCTCCTTACTAGGATGGACAGTTCAGCACAGACCTCTTTCCCTGTAGAGATAACTCCTAGCCTAGAGCCAATACTGGAGGAAGAAAGAGAACGAGGGAAATACAAACCCATACATATCAGATCCTGTGACTATACTGCTCTTGGAAATGTGGTAAAAATAAGTCAAACCACATGGAAGAGCGTACCTGGCCTACAGATGGGAGACAGCGCAAGTTTCGTCTCCTGGTCTCTTTCCATAACCAAATGTTTCAGTGTTTCAGCAGCAATACGCGCCTCTGGGACTTCACCACATTCACCTTCTCCTGCCTTGATTTCTTCCATGCCTTCATCTTTCACTGCCAAAGCTGGCTCTGCGAGTCCCAAGCCTGTTGTATCCATGTAGTCATCCACAGGATACAGCTCCAAAATAGTCTCCCTCTCATCATCAGGAAGCTCATGACCAGCAGATTCATGTTCTGTCTCAGCAACCATGGCTTCTCTGTCTTGATCTTCAGCCACCTCTTCCTCTTCTTCTTCTTCCTCCTCCTCCTCCTCCTCATCTTCATCCTCATCTTCATCATCTGAGTCTGAACTTGACTCGAATTCAGAGGAGTCCTCACTTTCATCGGATGATTCAACTTCAGCCTTGGAAGACGAGGGACTTGCTACATCTACAAGAGGAACAAATTACTATTAGTTCCGCTTTCTGACTTCATTAAACAATAGAGTCTATTACAGGAGCAAATATAATTTCCACACTGTAACAGCATGGAAACAGGATCAATAGCAGTCTGTGGATGTGAAGGATTTGCCCCCCAGTTTGTTTATTTTTGCAGAGACTTATAAACCATGTATTTGGATACTTACAACCACCACCACACAACAGGCAGTTCCATAAGCAGCTAACGCTGCCTGGCTCCTTGCCCACGTGGGTCTCTGGGTGGATTGTATCTTTACTGGGGTCGTACTAAGATCTTCTGCTGCCTTCACATACAGCTTTAAAATGTGGAAACTACCCTTCCAGAGCAGGAACTGATTGACAGGACAGAGTTGTTAGTGGTTAAATTACCCCTGTTTCAAATCTGGTTCCTTTTTCTCCCAGCCACACACGTTTCATAAAACAAACACAAACATAGCTGGCTTTAAGACCTCTGCCCCTCTGTCAAGTTGGGCTGAGATCACTCAGGGGCTGGAGAGCTATTGCAACAGACTGAGGGATCATGCAAGCCTCACAGGTAACAACTAAAAATACCTGTATGCATTATCTTGTATAAAACTACCCTTCAGGAAAAGATGGTGCACAAATACAAAAAAAATAAGCTGGGAGACCACATCTGACCCAAAGGCCATGCTTGGTGCTTCTGCTGGAACTGCTTACCCTCCTCGGAGTCCTGCTCCTCGTCCTTGTCACTTGTGTCTATGCCTGTCTCCTCATCGTCCTCATCTTCATCCTCATCTTCATCTTCATCCTCATCTTCATCCTCATCCTCCTCATCATCATCCTCCTCTTCCTCCTTTGGAAGAAAGCATTGCCAAAAATGAAGTGTCTGACTCTGAGACCCCCTTTTAACGACAGCATTCAAAACTGCAATGACAAACCAACACACCTTGCCAGGTGCTGCTTTCACCAAACCTCCCTCTTCTTCCTGCTCCTCTTCCTTCTCTGAGGAGGACTCTTCCTCTTTCCCTGATGTCTCATCTCCCTCTTCTCCCTCACTGTCGAGCTCCAGTGGCCTTGCTGGTCGCCGCCTCAGCCCCACTGCTTCTGCATCCTTCTTTGACAGGTCAGATGTTGTATCGGAAGCATCTCTGTCCCTCTCTGACTCTGGTGACCAAAAACAAGAAGGAAATTGCCATCAAATACCTTGCAAGGGAGGGAAAGAGTTGACTACAAATGGAAACTTTCTTTGGGAAGATCAAAGTTAGGAGCAATGTGTCGATGGGGTGTGTGAGTCGCCAGGCTTACAGGGGACTAATTTCACAGTGCAAGTGAGGGTGAGACTGGGTGCAGGGTGTTGAAATGGCAAGATGTCAAAATGCAGCTGGCCAAAGCTGACAAGCTACAGGCAGAGCAGCTAGGAGACATGGCACAACCAAGGTCAAACAGTAAGCCCAATTTAATGCCTTTTTGTTTTATTTAAGTGCTTTACAAAACCCTGCTTCTATACTTTGACTTCAAAACTAGTTGTTAACGTGAAACAACTTTATGGCACAACTAATTTGAACCCACTTATTTATGCAAAACAAAGGGTATTGAAAGCTTTGTTTCATCTCTATTCCTCCCTGCTTCCAGGAAAAGAAATGTTAAAATATTTTCAAAAAGATTTTTCTGGCAAATAACTTTGCTTCGGTTTTAAAATGAAATGCAGGGCAAACAGTCTCTTAAATGCTTTCTCCCACAACACACCTAGTGAGCTGCAAGCACACCCCTGGAACAATCCATGAACTCATCTGAGCTCCCTCTACTGGGTGACCAGCTCTGCATCAGCGGAACTAAAATAGGTTATGAGTTATTCATAACATATGGGTCTTAAATTTCCCGCCAGTGAATTTAAGATAACTGAATCCAGAAGAGACATCTCCCAGCTGATCAGAGCTTTGCGAGAAGTAGGGTTTTGGCTCAGATCCTTGACTCTGTGTCTAACTGTAAGTGAGCACACTGCTGTGAAGTTTAAAAGAACGCAGCTTGCATGTGGTTTGCATCTGCTCCTGTGTTTCAAACAAATGTGCTTTGCAAACCTTCATCTTCGTCATCGACAGAAGTGGAAGGCCGGATTCTCTTCTGATCTCCCGCTGAGGCAGCTTCAGGTGGCTCCTTTCTTTTCACCTGAACAAAAGACACAATTAGCATTTCTAAAAGTTTAGAAACAGCAGAAATCAACTTCTTAAGCAAATTGCTACTGCTTTACTTTGCCATGGTGACTTACACCCAGAAACCAAGGGCCACTTCCCCAGCTCTTGATCCCTTTATTTGCTTGCAAACAGAATTTCACTTTGAATGAAATTCTACCCCTTCAATTTGCATCAAAACACTCCGGGTACCAGCATGGTGCATGTCACCACCAGGTACTTTGAAGATGACAGAGAAAACTCTTGACGAACCCATGTGTCTGAGACACAGCAGAACAGAAAGCGAGCCTGAGCGTATGACATCTTATAGAACCTCACAGCAATTTTTATTCTAAATGAGGGCTGCAGAATCTCTCATGCCAAACCTTTACTTGCACCTTCTGTGCATTCAATATCCTAACTTCAGGGAAGCCCCTCTACCCACCCCCAGCCCATACTTTTTTAAAGATACTTTTAATTTTTTATGCAAATGCTCTTTAAAATAGGTGACCCTACGCTTGCAACTCTGATTCTGTAAACTCACATGAGGCAGAGAATACTTTTAACCAAACTTCAGGTGAGACTCAGCTGCCAAACTGCAAGACATTCTAAGCAAAAAAATAACTGTGTAAAGCACTATGAGAGTAAATGTGTTGTCATAATCATGCTGAAACTCTGTGTCCTGAACACAGCCAAATGTTCCATTTACCTTGAAGAGCAGGGAGATCTTTTACAGCCTATTCACCCAAGTGGTAGATGAAAAGCTAAGGCTGGGAAAGAGGATCCTTGCTCTTACAGTGTACTGGTGCGTTACGAGCGATGCTGTCAGAAGCAACTGCATAAGTGAACACAGAGTGGGGCTATCAGCCCGCAGGGCTTTGGGGCACAATCCTAGAGGGGTCTGTCCTCCTACTGCTCCTTTAGGGAATGTTAGCTTAGTGAAAACAGATCTTTGTTTTTACCTTGAAGGATGGCAACCGGATGGCCCCTCGTAACCCAATGCCCAAGCCAATTCCCTCATATCCCAGGCCTTCTCCTTTGTTCCAGTTCTCCAAAAGACAAGATGCAATTCGATCCTTCGGCTTTGGTTTTTCCTCCAGTTCTCCTCCAGACTTCACTGGAGTGAGAGATGCCTGCAGCAGAGAAAGCACACTTGAGAGAGTTTCCTGGGAAGCACACGAACTCTGGAAACCATTTAGACAGTTGAGGTTTGTGCAGTATCACTGCCTTGCCCAGGCATCAGCTTCTCTAAAGGTAAGGGCATGTGAAAATGCACCATATGGCCACACACTTGAAAGGGAGAAGGTGCAAGAGCTCTTCTTGATAATGATTCCTTTCCATCTCTGAGAATCCTTCTCCCCTTTGCATTTTAAGAAGTTACTTTCTCTGCGCAAGGCACTAAAACTGATTAAGACAAAACTGCCGGGACTCCCACAGCAGTGGCTTAGCATGGGACAGTAAGTGACCTTGCACTTGGAGCCATTATGCTGGCAGGTAGCAGAGCAGAGACCCCTGCTTTCTCCATTGAGTGTTTCAAAACATGATCTCGACTTCCTTCACAGGCAGCTTAATGCAGGCCAAAGTACTACACCCATTAGACGCCATGGCTCATTTCAGACCTCTCAAGTGCCTGGTGTGGAGACCACAGTGACCACCTTCCAGAAGGCCAGAATCCAAAGCAGATGCTAGAAGCAAAGACCATAAAAAGGAGAGATGAAAGGGAAATAAAAAGTGCAAACATGAACCCAGGACTCCACAGCCCAAGGGAACACATTCCTCCACCCAGGCAGGAGCTACCAAGTGCTAAGGAGCAGCTACTGTACAAAGGTCCTGAACTCTGAAGGGAAGCTAAGGAGTTGGGATACACCACCACCCCCCCGATCTGGTCCGGTGACAGCTACATGAGAAATAGAGCTACACATATACCTCTTACAAGTAACTCAAGCACGCCTTAGGCAAGTTAGCCTAATGCTGGGTTATCTACCTTTAATTTGCTAACACACATAACTGAAAGCAACTTCAGACCTTCTCGTTGGGAAGGCCTTTCCTCTTTTCAGTGTAAGGCACAATATAGCAAGTCAAAAATCACACACATCCCTGTGCATACTTAGCAACCGCAGCCCAAGTCCCCAAAAACTGTCAGAAGGCTCCAGTCCTGGGAAACAGTAAAATCAAAATATTTAGGTGAAACACCTAAAAGCCTACAATACTTGGTAACTAGACACACAGCCTCAACTCTGCTAAGCCGCAACAAACCCCTTTTCACCAGAGCTGAGGTGTGAAGGAAGAGCAGGAATTCAAACCTCTGCAGCCGTGGAGAGGTGGAGGAGCCAGGGAGAACACCACGGACGGTGGCATACCACACTCTTCCTGAGGTAAGGGCACTGGAGGCAATGTTCGCTTGCATCAACCAGTGGTGTAACACCGTCTAAAAGTCGGTTTCTCTTACAGACAGTAACAGAGCTAATTTGCTGAAGCTGGCTGTAATCACTGAAGAGGAAGTGTAAGCTCAGCTCTCCTGCTAATAAGGGACAAGACTAATGGGAATATCAAGCAGAGAATCCAGGCAGCAGCACTCCACGGCCAGCAATGGCTGATTATTCCTGGCACTTTGCTTAATGCATCTTACGCAGGCTTTCAAACCTAAACCCATCACTAGATTTGGGAACAGGGAAAAGCTCTCCCCTAGCTCAGGCAGACAAATGCTGCTTTCTCTAGCCACATGCTCCCTAGCACCTTTCACCCTGTATGTTTTCCATCCTGCCCGACCTAGGACACCAGCTTTCCCATCCTTTACCTATGGTATGATACTTCTTGGCAGTCAATTAGCTGCCCAAGTTGATTCTTTGATGGAGTACAGTGGACAAAAAAACAGAGAGAAAAGAGAGAAACTGAGGCAGAGGAGGTAACAAGTGCGTCGTTTGAAGGTTCAGGGGCTGCCAGCTGCACTGTGTAGATAATATTTGCTGTCCTGCTAAACTTGAACATCATTAGTCAGTCAATGGAAAAAAGAAACCAACGAGGCTTCCTCCTCTTACACTTGGGGACAGTCAGGGAGACAGCAGACCCGCAAAGCTTCTGACCAAAACCAGACACTCCTCCTGGAGGAACCGGCATATGGTGGAGCTCATGCGCTTCCAAGATGAGCTTTCATCTCCCCTGTGAAATAATAGGAGGGCTGCTGCAGCTGAGGGTCCAAGGATAGGAGATATTAAAAGGTATTATCTCTCCCTACAAACCTGCCTGACTTATTTCTAAAGAAAAAAAGATGTAAACATGCACATATGTTGTCTTATGTATACTTCCAAACCTCTGAAAATAATATAATTTCTTTCACTACTGTCAATCAGTAAGTAAAAATATGAGAAGCTCCAATTAAAACCATTAGGAGGAAGGAAATGCAGGACCTGTTTTGGAGGGTCATTTCAGCTCAAACAGTGCCTGGAGGTCTTGGTCCATTCTAGAAAAATCAGCGTGATAGCAAAGGACATGGGTAATCGACCTCCACCTGCCACCACGGAGCCCAGTCAGCTCATACTCACATATGCATAAAGACACCAGCAATAGGAAGGCACAGTTTAGGCTGAATACTTATATTTTGTTTTCCTTTGGCAAAAGCAGGCAGCTTATGATTGAGAAGGAATCCTGTCCCGCACCAATGTCAGGGGGTGCCCAGCCCTAGGAGAAAGGAGGCTCTGAAATCTGTGTGACTTTTCTGCATGCGGCAGTAACACATGGCCTGGCAGAGGCTTCTCCAGGCAGTGCCCTGAAGCAGCAATGGTTCTGGCATTTCTGTTCCTACACACAAGTGTTTTTCCATGCAGCAATTTCATATTTTCAATTACCTGCTCACATCCAGCATAACCTGTGGCAAGAACTGTGGCAAACTGCTGCAGTACAGTCAGCTTCCCCTCCCAAAGTGGGTTACAAATTCCAGGTGGGGGAGGAACATGCTAAATCCAGCCATAGGACACGATATAAAAAAGCCCGAGCAGCCGCTGAAGACCTGCCTTGACTTGCTTCGGCTTCCTCATTGTGGATGTCTGGTTTAAAACAGTTTCTTGGGTACTTCAGTTGCTGCTTTTGCAACTATTTGCTGGATCTCTTTCCCCCGCTGCCCTGGAAACTCCTCCAAAATTGTCAGCACACGCTCACTGGTAGGAGGCAGAAGCTCTGAGCATTAGTCAGGAGGAGAGGGACCGGGTTTCTCGCCGCATGTCACGGCAGCCAGCTCTAAGGCAGAGCAAATTACACTGCCATAAACCAGCTGTTAACCAGCAGCATTACCAGCCTCTCTGGAAA
The DNA here is from genome assembly GCA_013400135.1 of Rhinoptilus africanus. NCBI lineage: Eukaryota > Metazoa > Chordata > Aves > Charadriiformes > Glareolidae > Rhinoptilus > Rhinoptilus africanus. The sequence continues at coordinate 292,001 of VXBO01003255.1, forward strand.
GCCAAGGAGCTCTCCCAGGCGCTACAGTTAACACGCAAGTGGCTTACAAAAGCAGGCAGTGAAGATACTGCTCTGAAAACCGGCATCTGAAATCAAAGATATATCTGCAGATTGTGGTGTTGATTTTGGTTTGTTGTTTTTTTACAACAATTTACTGTAACACTAATTTTGAGGCTTGCATGAACCTTTCTGTAGCTTTAACTTTTATTTTGGTAGAGACAAATTCACATATTAGATCACAGAGCTGGTTGCTGGCTGAGGTACACTTTAAATTGGCTGAGAAAGGATGAGACGATTCATGCAAAGCTGTTTTCTTAACTAATCCCTGGAACTTCTCATGTATTTGGCCAGTGTTCAGCTTTTGAATTAATTGCTGCTGCGTACATATGCTGGGGAGGTGGGAGGAGCGCAGAGAACTGGAAATACCCATGTATCTCATCACACATAGTGGGGAACACAAAATAGCCGCCTGATGGTTTCAAACACTCCTGTTGCATCTGACTTTAGTTTTTTGGAGCTAAAGTTCAGCTTCCTCTTAGATGCAAGAAGCACTTGCACATTTGTCTCCTGATCTCGGGGTCACTTCCTGCTGCAAACCCCTTCCTGGAGGCAGCCAGCACTGTGACAGCACACCAAAAAAAAAAAAAAAAATCAGCTAAACTTTTCAAATTTCAGGAGCAGGAACTACTGCACTGACAGGGAAAAAGAAAAGGGGGGGGGGAAAGGAAAGGGTGTGTGGTTGTGTGTGTGTAGCGATGCCCTTCTTCAGAGACACCTGTGTAAAGACAATACCATACTCCGAAACACAGCTGGAAAACCAGCTCATTTGCAGATCCCTCCTGGATCACACCCCAGCATGGTGAGCGCATCCTTCCAAGACACACTGAGCAGCCACGCAGGCCGGTCAGACCAACGCACCGCCAAAGACGAACACGCTCTCTGAGGGTCTTGCAAGGCACAAGCTGCGCTTAGTCCCTCGCACAGAAAGGGCTGCCCTGAGGTGGCCCCAGCTGGAAGCGATGATGAAAAGATCCACCCCAATGCAGAGGGATGACACTGAGAACTAACCACTTCTTTTTATTTTGTCAATAAAGGTTGAACCAGATGATCCCTGAGGTCCCTTCCGACCTGGTATTCTATGATTCTTCCTCAGGCCCACATTCAAATCAACAGGACGGTATGAAACAGAACATGAGTTCACTCCTAGGTGAGCATTTACGGCTCCACATGTGTTCAGACATAACTCCGCACCGGGTATCTCCATCAATGAATAGGAAGGACTAAAATTCCCAGTCCATGTTTATTCTGATGGCAAAGCAGCATGAAATGCCTGCATATATGGAGTGACATCATGGAAATAAGCCAGGTTTTATACTCAGGTGCTAACCTGTCCCAAGGCAGGTGCCTGTAGTGATGGAGCATCTTCCAGATATTTGCAGGCTGAGGTCTGCTGCTGCCAGCACACTCCTGCTGCCTGCCTCAGCACGAAGACCAGCCCCATGGGGAGACACAGAGGCAGATAAGCGTTTAATTTCAGCAGCCTCAAGCAATGTGGTTTCTCACAACAAAGCTATTCCATGGCTTTAGTTTTTGCTTCTGTTTTATTTACCATAAAATTTTAGGGTTGTGAGGTCTTTTTAAAATCAGTTTCCAGATCCCTGCTTACCCACGCCCTGGCCACAAGCACTATGAACAGTTCTCCCCAGCATCCAGCACAGAGTATGTGAAAGCCTACCTTTGCCAGACGTTCCTTCTTGTCCCACCAGTCATCAAATGCCCGAAACGCTACCACTTCAACCATCTTCCGGTTCAGGTCCCTTTTCATGATAGCCTTTAGTTCCTTCACTATGACCAGGAGGACTCCATCCACAGTGGCTTTGTGGGGATCTTCCTTCTTTGGCTCATAACCCGGTGGTGGAACCGAGGGGTCAAATTTGGGCAGTGGTGGCCATTGCTGTCCACGACCAAGAGCTGCTCCCATCGAGAAAGGGCGGTAGGGTGGAAGATTCACAAACTGCATCCGGCCCGTCATGAAAGGCGGATACTGGTATGTGTTTTGTGCCTGCATCATGCGGCTCAGCATCTGAGTTTGCATCTGGAAGGACATTGGCATGCCACCCCACTGGTTGCCCAAGACACTTATCATATCCACTTGCATGACAGGGAACATGCCAGGATGGAACGGAGGAAGCGGAGGTAAGATATGAGGCGGAGGGACCCCAGGGGGGGCAGGGAGCGGAGGCGGTGGGACGGTGACGGCAGGGTGAGTGGGTGGAGGTGGTGGAGGTAGCGGCGGAGGCATTGGGAAGCCTGGCTGTGGAGGTGGCGGAGGAGGAAGAGGAGGGAATCCCGGTGGTGGCATGGGGGGAATTGACGGGGCCATCACAGCTGTGTTGCTGACAGAGGAGTTCACCACAATGGTTTTGGCACATTCTGCACTGGTGATGGGCGCAGGGTTGGTCTCGTCGTCAGAGATTTCCATGTCCTCCCCTGAAGAATGCTGACCCTGCGACAAAAGAGAAAGGAAAGGTGAGGAGCACATTCCTTTTACGTTAAATACCACAGTGCTGGCTGTTTCAAACAAAAGCTAAGTTTAACACACATTTTAATTGGGAACGGAGAAAAGCGACCGCTGCCCTGAAAATACAGGGCCCATTGAGCAGCTGGTGCCTATTGAAGCTTCTCTCTTCCATGTCAGACCACAGGAAGCAGAGAGGTAAAAGCTTTCTAAAAGAGCATTAGTACGAACTGAACAAAACCCTCGGCTTCTATGGAATAGGAGGAATTGCTCCCATGCTCGGTGAAATGCACACAATCCAAACGTCTTTCACTGCAAGATACATTATCTCTTATTTGCATCTAATACTGCCAGGTACGTTACACCATGAGTTTTTATACCTTAGTTTTCACATGCACAAAGAATTACCCTGTTTTTTAATTAAAAACCCTGGCTCATTTGCTGTCAACTCTTGACCTCTAATTGTGGGAAGACAATACTTCCACATGGTTGTTGCTGGTACTAGAAGTTATCTTGACTACACCACAGCAGTTCACATGGGGAAAAAAGAACGCCAAACCTGCTTAAATTGACTTTAAACATCAGAGCCATAAATTCTGGGATTCAAAGACACAGCACACATCATGTTCTCGGGCAAAATGAACACTAGCCACAAGAAATACAGATACAGAGTTATATAAAACGCTCAAACGATGTCCCACCTCCACTGTCAAAGGGATGGAAACCGGATTAAAACAGAGGGTGCCTGCCTGCTCTGAAGTCTCAAAGCTGCCAGATTAGGTCTTGTACAACAGAAAAGCCTCACGAGCCAAATCCATCTTCAACAGCACATGGTCACACCTGCATGCTATGTCCTACAGCCACTTCAGTTCTGAAGGTGTCTACAGCACAAGGAAACCATATGTATGACTGTCGCATCCCTCAGGTACTGTTAAATCCTCATATGAAATATAGCAACTAAATATTGCTGGAAGACATATCCAACACACTGACAGTTTATCTAGGAAACGCGAATGGGGCTGACCTTTTACTAGCGGTATGTCAGCAAATATAAGACAGGGTCCCAACCACCTTCTCCAAAACTATTTCTCCCATTCTTCCTTTTTTTCCAGCTAAAATCGTGAAAACCCACCGCTCTTGTGACAACAAACATCTCTCAGCTATTTTCAGGACTGAAAAGCAGAAGTACTCAACACAACCTTTTCTCCCAGACTCTCTACAAGCATGACTGGCCTGCCTCCTTCGAACGGCTTACCAAGCACTTCCTTCCTCACAACAGCTTCGCCCAAAAAAAGCCAGACAAACAGTTTGCATGTTGCCACCAGCTGCTCTAAATAAAGAGCATCCCCATGTTCACCAGCGCAGACCAGGGCACAGCAGCGATGCTGCACCTCCGCCGGAGCTCTCCTGCCTGCCCTGGATGCTGCAGGCTCCAGCCCAGCTGAGGCAGTAAGAGATCACCATCAGTGGTCTTTAAGTGCCTCTCTCTGTCTCAATCCTGGCAAGAGTTTTGGAACCTGCTGGCTGTTTTCAGCCAAATTTGATTGAAGATCCCAAAGACGTTTATTTCTTCCACGTGTCGTGCCAGCAGGTGCCTCTTCTGTCTGCTCTCCTACTAGTTTCCCCAATCTGAAAGAAAAAGCAATACAGCTCAGCCCTTATCAGACACCGGAGAATCTGCACTGGGGAGAGCTGTTGGGAAGCAGGCTTTGTTGGTAGTTCTTGCCCTGAAGCAACTCCGATTTGATTTTTAACCTGTGAATTTTGCACAGGGCTAAGGGAACAAAAGCAAAAGCAGCTGAGTTGACGCAACTGCTATGAACTGTAGCTGTTTGAAGCTGGGCAACCACAACCATCCAAATCAAACCAAATTCTTCACATTTTATCAAAGGTCATCTCTGCTACAGCAGCTACCACCAGAGAGCAGGCTGAGCACAACACTTGCAAGAGCAGCTTTGCAAATCCTCCTGTCCTAGCACCTCCCCTCACCCTGGCTTCCCCGCATTCCTCTGCTGCTGCGTGAACCCACCGTCTCACACACCGCATGGGCCACCCTCAAAAAGCCAAATGCAATTTTAGTGGTCTGAAGATGCCCAGCCCCTCGGCTCAACAAGGAGACCACCATTTACACCCGCAGAAGGGCGGAAAGCACGAGCCTGGCAAACCCTGCAGCAAGTGCCATCGACCCCCTGCTAACTGTGACGGAGAGGGCACCCCCCCGTAGTTGCTGAGTTGCTTTAGTGCATGTCTACATGCAGGGAGGTACTCTGAGGGCTGTTTTGTAAACTCCAAAATTAACAACTTGAAAAGGAGATGCAGAAATAGTAACTCATTGCACTTGAGTCTTTCCAGAGCCGAATTGTATCATCTCCTCCTTGAGCTGTCCACATCTGGCTAACATTTCCACATGGGTCTCACACTCTGCATCCTCTCCCCAGCTGCTCTATTGCAGTCACGTCCCACGCCAAGGATGCTGGAGAATGAAAGGACATTCTACAGTTTCAACTACCGCAGCTCCAGTGAAAGGGGCAAAGGAAGAGCAAAGATGACAACTGTGGCAGGTGTAAACAAGTTTCCTGTGAAACAGACCCTGTTTTTCAATAAACGAACACAAAAGGCCCTGTTAAAAGCACTGGCTCCAATTGCAAAAGCCAGATGACGCTAAAGGTCAGCGTCGGATAGGAAGCCAGGAGTGTTCAGGCTACCAAAGACAGACAAACTCAGCTTCGTATTCACATTCACCTCATCTGATGGGGTATGGAAGAAAGTCACCCCACAAAGCCCCAGTGGAGCAACAGCACCAGGCAGCGCCATGGGGAGCTCTTGTGCCCCCCAAGCCACAAATTCTCCCTGATAACCAGTCCCTCCCGCAGGGACCCCGCGCCCCCAGTGCCACCCAACACCAGTCTGAGTCACTGTTCAAGATCAGCCAGTCTCTGCTGAGCACACACCACCAGTCACAAACTGCCTGCCCGACCAACGCGTCCTCCCTTCCTGGAGCACCACCAGCCCAGAGCAGCCCACCTCATCCCGTCCCGCCATCGCAGGCCCACGTGCTTCTGCCCGTCACCTAGAACCCACTCCCATCTGCACAGCCCTTTACTCAGTCTCAGTACCAAAGAACCCTGCTTGATAAATGAGGTTTGTTTTCCCTCTTGAGGGAAATATCAGATAGAAAAAGCGGATCCTGAAATTGCAGAGAGGTGGTAGGACGAGCCAGACTCCATGTTGTAGCGCACAGCAGCCTTCTTCGTTCATACATGCATTTATTTTTACTTAAGCTGAAATGAAAACTGCTAAAGCAGTAACTAGCATTTTTGGAAGATTGAACGATTTTTTTAATTCTTCTGCTGCTCAGATGGGTCTGCAGGAAGCAACAACAGATCCCCTGCTTCCTACAATGTTGGGCTGACAACTCACCTGCACTTGCACAGTGAAAAAAGTCTGTGCTCCAATTTTATCCCAAGCAAGATGGAAAGGGAAAAAGATTAAGCATCAGGGAAAAGAAGATCAAAAAGGGAGGGGGAAAAAAAGAATATACAAGGTTAGGAAAGAGTTCAAACCAGAAGAAGATCATCTACAAGGAAGTCTTTAAAGAAAGTTAAGAGGAATGAATATTTAAAGCAGATGAGCAGTTACAGGAAAGCTGTATCTAAGGGGGAAAAACATGGGTACCAACTGCATGAGAGAAAAAGTACAGAGGGAAAAACTGAGGGAAGACATGGAAAGATCTTTTGTTACGTGAATTTCTTTTCATTCACCTGTCTGGAGCTGGATTTACCGCGGTTGCTACCAAATACCCCTCAAGGCAGAGCTAAAAGTTAGCTACACTGTCCTCCCAAAGAAATCGCCTTCTAGCTGGCCTCCCTGTTTGCTCTTATAAGGGGAAAAAAGTGAGCTGGTATGTGGCATATGAACTGCTATGAGGATGTCACGGCCATCTCTGTCAAAAAAACGTGTCAATCAGTCCTGGAGCTCACCTGCACATTTCTGAGGGCATCTGGTACAATGCCTCCCAAAAATCTCCCTTCATCCCACTGAGAGAAAAGCCTTTTCCAACTAAATTAATTTGTGCTGCCATCTTTACTTTGCATTAATTAAATTAAAAGTTAGCAAAACAGGTATTTAATTATATGCATGACACATTTTTCCAAAGGTGTTTTAATGATGCAAATTTGTTGGAAGAGATTCATGTCAGCATAACTGGTTATAAATGGCCTCGTTCATTGTTCACCCAAAATGCTAACTGCCACCTTTAATATTGGCACAGCGCGGTTTAGCACAGGCAGAGCCTCTTGAGTTAGGTGAAGGGAATATCCCAAGACCTCACTCCTGGATCAGCCTGAACAGGGACAGGGTGGAGAGCCACTGAATGCAGGGGATCAGTCTTATCTCAGAACAATACCCAGCATTTAGCAAGCAAATGTTTGTACCTGCAGAAAACAGAGACTACATCCTAACACCTGCAGGCAGAACTGGCAGTTTCCGAATGTGAAGAGCCTGTTCTCTCTCCGACCCAGGGGAGCACTGACGCTGCAGCAGTGGTTGGGAGCTTCATCGTATCTGCTACTTGGTACCTTTCCTACAGGCAGAGGAACTTCACATGCTTTAATTTCTTTTTAAAAATGCCATCTGATAAAGAATTTACTAAAAATTTCAGAATGCCTTTTGAATACCATCAACTCAGACTGAATTTCACTTAAATATTCTGCTGGGTACCAAGTAACTCACGTTTGAGGTAGGGAATTTATATCACTGAAAACAGCAACTACTCTGACATAGCCTGGCCAGCCTCTGGTGCATCAAAATAATGAAATGCAGGATCAATGGCACTCAGCACAATGCAAGGTCACCAGCTTTAATGAAACGAAGCATCCCATGCCTGCAAGAAGTAGCAAACCCTTAAGCCTGCTGCAACTTGCACTCACAGAAATCAAACAGAACAAGAAATTCAGTCTTTAAGCCCTAAAACTTAAAAAACTCTGCGTTTAAATACTGAAAAGCTTTGCCATTTAAAATGTCAAGAAGCAGCTTTTCAATAAATCTAGAACTAGATCAGAAAAGTGTCTAAATCAGAAGCGTCTCTTGGACAAAAAGTTTTCATAACCTGGTTAAACAGTCATCACTTGATTTTGGATCAAGTCCACCCAAGGATCTAAAAAATCCACAAGTAAGCAAGCCTCACCCTTTATCCTTACAAAAAAGTAGGGAAAGAAAATCCTTCATAGGTGAGGGAAAGAGTACAATTGACCGAACTGGGTCACACAGCAAGTCACTGACAGAGTGAAGGACAGACTCCAGGTCCCTCAGACTTCCTACTCCCGGCTCTGGCTGTCTCCCCACGCTGAGCTCACACGATGTTTCTCACTGCCCACGTTCTGTGTTTGGACAGGGGAAGGGGCCCTACTGCAATACACTGGGATCCCAGGGTGAAAATAGCCCATGTTCTCTAACACACAACTCTCTCTTCCCACATCCCTTAGGCAGAACACATTAAAGAGAATGAGATGTTTCAAACTCGCCACACTTCTGACAACATCATCCAGAACAAAAAGGAAGACTGAGGATGCAAACCAGCCACCTGCAACTCATCCTCAAAGACACAATTTCAACAAAAAACTCCTTTAAAAAAATATAAGCCCATTCAAGTTTGGCCCAGAGAATCCCACCATTCACTTTGCTAACAGAGTAAAATACCTCTTGCTGTCCAAAGTCTACATACTGAAGCATGGCAAGGGCTTCAGAGAGTATTACTTTGTTCATTTTTAATCTGCTTTTAGCTAGAGAAGACCTACAGGTTCCACACGTTCTTGGCAAAGCACGTCAAGAGGAGCCGTGCCTCCAAACTGCCCCCTTTGCTTACTGGGAGTGCAGCACCTGGGCACGCTGACATGGCAGAGGGATTGTGCTACGCGTTCACGCCTCATGGTATCAGGTGTGAACAAGACAGTGTCGGTACCGTATTTACAATACGGACAAATATTTTTACTTCGCTAACTATAATTATAGCTCACCCTCTGAAAGAACACACACAGGGGTGGTACTTGGTATCAGTGGTGCACGGCAGGGCAGAGCTGCTCAAGGTGGTTTGCCAGCAGTTTAGCTCCAGCAGCAAAAAACAGAGTAAAGAGCTGCCTGCACTTTCCTGGGAGAGCTTTCAAGCCTGTTCAGGTAACTGTGCCATCATTATCACCCCCTTGGTGGCTCACCTCGGCCAGCACAGCACCACTGCAGCATGGATCTATGCTGAAGGTTGTTTACTGCCTCCTCCCCGGGTTGGTTAGTCACATCTTTCAACCTCCTTTGGGCAGCTACGAGAGCACCCATCCTCCTGCCGCTGTCAAGAGCGTGCCATTACAATCACGGCAGGTTTTAACTGGGACAAATTAGCTTTCAGGTGTATTTGCAGTATAATAAAATGCCCAGCACAGGAACAGGCAAACGGAAAGATTAACACATTATGGATCAGTGATTATAAATATCTTCAGCAACATGTATTTCTATCTCAAGAACAGAAGACTGCAAGATTTTTATATAGCTATGTATTTATACAGCACTTTGCAAATCTAACTTGCAGGCGATGGCTGGAAACAAAGACAAGCAGAATACAGACAGATCAGGGTGATGGACTCACCGCTGTGACCGACAAAAAGGGGCATCACAAAGGCTGCAATGGAGCAGGGATTTCTTGCAGGAGGAGAGACGTTACTTGGGTGTTGAGGTTTCTTTATCATCGATTGCTAAAGTATCTCTTGCTACTTGAAAAAGAGAATTCAAGCTCTTTGACATGACAATATCCTGACGCATACACTGTCTTGGCTCAACTTATGTTTTGGTCTGGTGCTTATTCGCGGTGCTGCTTTGGCACGGACAATCCTCCCCACACCTACAGGGCTGCGCAACAAGTAAAACAAGTGACAATAATATTCAAGTGCTTGCTCACTGTAAACAAACACACTGTAAATACCAGCCTAACTCAGGCTGCTTTCTTTTTTTCTTGTAATGCCAACAGGGAACTTTAAGATGATACCCGAAACCACAGAAGCATAGAGGGAGAATTCCCCAGAAGTGCCAGGCAGTCCCAGAACAGGGGGACAGGGGTGAGTAAAAGCCACTACGGTGCTTGTTTGTGTCTCGCAATGTGCTGCCTCAGGTGCCAGTTCCTAATTAGACCATCCTGCACATGGGGAGATGCCACAAGTTGGGATTTGGAAGCATGCGAGGAAGAAGCTTACCTGGGCTTTCAGTGCATGGCAGGAAGGGCTCTCAAAAGGGGGAGAAGCACATGGAGCTAATGCTTACAAGGGGAAAAGGTCTCCTCACTCATTTTCAGTGTTTCCTGGCACTATAAACATAAGTAAATCGACTTGTGTTTTAAGGACAGAGGGAGAGCTGGAAGGCTGCCCAATGGTCCATGCCATCATTAGAAAATCTAGTGAATTAAGATGACAAAATGAGCTAAAATGATTCCTGTACATTGGGCAGAAGTGCCAAAGACAGTATCCCAGAGTCAGGCAAATCTGCACCGCCAGTGTCCTGCACGCCCTCGTACCCGTCGAACATCAACATGGGTCTCAACTTTGAGGTACCATTTCAGACTCCAGTGGGGATTCCTTTCTGCCTTCTCCACACAGGACAGTGGAATAACATTAATGTCTCCAAGGAAAGAAACAGAGCAGTAGCTTAAATCAGTATTTCCCAAATCAAAGCCCCTGATGCGACACAGGGCATGAAATGGTCCACAAACAAAAAAGAAGAGAAAATAAATGCAACAATTGAACAGGAGGGGTTCAGGCTGTACTGACTGTACATAGTTACTTGACTGTACATAGAAGCTCCCATAGATGTATGAAACGACGCATGGATTCTTCTTTCCAAGAGTTGAGACGGATCCTGGAGTAAGAAACACCCACTTAAGCAGCCTCTAAGCATCTCCACAAGGTTAAAAACTTCTTTTACTTAGCAAGCAATCCAGGGGAGGATAAACAACTCTACGTGAAGCAAAGAGGACAAAGATGGGAAGCAAATGCAGTGCCATTAGTGGTCTGAGGTAAACAGATCTTCACTGATCCAAAAACAAGACGACTTGAGAAACGTGATCCCAAGGGGAGAAGACTCAACCAGCACGCAGTACTTTCAAAAAATCCCTTCTCTTGGCAAGTGCCCTGGTTTGAGCAACACAGGATTAATTTCTCTTGCAGTAATTTTACTTTTCAGTAAAGCCCCTTCTAATGCTTGGGAAAACTGCACTTTAGTGTCTGAATCTGTGAAAATATTTACTTTATAGCCAGCTATGGTATATGGATTTTAAGGTCTCATTCTTTTCGAGTTAGCCAGGTGCAGGGATGAGGAGAAGTAAGACCCAGGCACTTGACCCAAACTAGCCAAGAGGGTTATTTCATACCATGAACATCACATTCAATATAAATTAGAAAGTTTGCCAAGGAGTTTCTTCTCTCCCATCATGGCTGCAATCCTGAGAACTTCTTGCCCTGGTACCAGACCCCTAAGGCTTTCCCTTCCTCCTGAAGCCGTAGCGCTCACAGTGTCCAACACTTGCTGTTCACTACTGGGAGTCCACAGCTTCATACTGAAGTAAGTACTGAAAGCTGAGTATAATCCTATTTTATATTGGTATCAGGATGAATATCGGTTCTTTAGTACTATTAATGTTAATTTTTAGTATTACTCTGCTTATATTCCAACCCTCAGGTTTTCTTGATTTTTCCCCCATGCCACTTCCCAGGTGGCGAGGGGTCATTGGGTGACAGAATAATTGTCTAAACAACAATAAATTGTTGTGGGTTCTTCAAACCATAACAGCAAGAGAGCACCATACTTCAGCTTTCAACATGACTTTCAAGAGCCCATTGCAAGAGCTTCCTAGGGTAGCAACCCTCAGAGCCATAAATTAAGCCAGCTGCCAGATATACCTCAGCAGAAAGCCTGAAGAGATGAACTGGCAAAGAAGGCAATTAATTTGATGAGGGGTTTGCTCTGTTTGCTAGCAAGTGTATCACCTTCTACAAAAGAGGTGGTTTAATTCAGGTCTTTCTCCCTTCCAAAAGGGAAAGGAGGCTCTGAACTGCAAGGTTCATGGCATACGATGTGATTATACCGCTCCTGTTGGCGAGATCACTGAAGAAGGGATATTTGGAAAAAGCAGACATTGCCCCTGGGCTTCCAATATGCACAAGAGACTCTCCGGTGTCTGCAGGGACAGCTCCAGGAAGAGTGCAAGCTAACATAACATCCTTTGAGTCCACACTCATCAACGCTGAGACTGGAAGCTTCCAGACCCCCTAACTGCACAGATTTGAGCTGAGACAAACATGACCATACAACTGGGCAGATCACAAAATACAGTAAGAGTACGAGACGGGGAGTCACTGGCCCCCAGTCCGAGATCAGAGATGGCTGGGCAGCCCGTGCGTGCCCCGATGCGAAACTTGCCTGGACAGTCGCCCCTTCTTCATTATGTGAACAAATCCGAACTGGCAGGGCGAATGTGTGCCAATTCAGGGACAGCGTCATGCGGCCATAGTGTTTTTCATCACATATGAAACACCCTAAAATTGGATTTACCATCTCATGGAACCATAGCCTTTTCCCTCAAGTCTTAAGTAGATCTTATTAAGGGGAAAAAAAGGTTTCTTTATGGGGGGGGAGGAGGAGGTAGGGAAAAGGAAGGAGGAAAAGAGAGAGGGGTGTTAACATTGGGGAGCCATGTAACAAGGCAGGCTCTTTCCACAGCAATGGTTGTTCTGGTTTCCCTATTTTAGATGGGGGGGAAGGGATAGCTGAAGAGCTATTTGCAATCTAACTTCAAAGGCTTTAGTCGGCTGGGAAGCTAAGTCATGCATAAAAGGATGGTAGAGTGGCAAGAAAACACCCCCTACAGATAAATTAGTCAGGGAATGTTCTCTGCTTCTCCCAGAGACTTTCATACAGCCAGACTGGCTTTACCCAGGTAAAGCCCTTTTCAGACACCGGGTTCAGTGATGCAGAGTCCTGGGAACAAACCAGCCAAATCCAACAGGGAAACTAAATGGTATCTCTGAAAAAGAGAAAGGTGGCGGTAAGCATGCAATGGGGCTTCTCTGTCATTTTCTGTCATCTCAGCTATTATCAGTAGGTTTTATTCTAAGGTTTGTCCACACACAAAAGATGAAGCATCTCCCTCTCTAAAAATGCAAAATAAAGCAAAGAATTTAGGAGAAATCTCATAGTATATGGAGAACTCATTTCCCAGATAATTCTGAAATGCTCTTCACTCTGGTGTGCAGAAATGCACCTACATTTCTAGAGAGCAGAAGGTACTTTACAATCAAAGATAAAGAAAGGAATTGGCAACGTTAGATCAGAGTCCACCTATAAGTTTAAAAAAAAAAAGTGCAATAACTGGGTGTGCAGAGTACACGGATGCCTTACAGTTCAACGCCAGGCAGGGGCTCACATGCTTACCCTCATAATTAAACCTTAGGTCAAATGGAACCATGAATTCAGATCTGGCTACCAACAGGACGATAAAAAAGCAGATAAGCTTGGAAAACAGTCTAGCTTCCCAGCTGGTATCAGCTTATTGAAGAATAAGTTGTACACATACTGTATTTAAACAGGTTCTAATCAGCAGAACTAGGCCAATTTGATACTCTTCCCCTTTTACGTACTACTACTATACCCTCGAGTATCTGAAATCACGTGGCTATTACTGTTACAGCTGCTTTTTCGTGCTCTGTTCAGTGCGCTCTGCATTTCCAGCATTAGTAGCAATAGTAGTTCCATTTGCAAGACCTGGACATCCGCAATACAACCTGTCCTGTCCGACATTGAGTTTCCTCAGAAGGGAGGGCAGACACATAGGAATCGAGACCTTGAAGGACAATGGGCAAAAGAAAAAAAAGATCATTCATCAGTATCATCTTCTAATGCTCTTCTGCGTGCTGCCGTCTGCTCTCAGACCCAGGTGCCGTTAGGGTATCCTGAGGCAGCAGTTCAGACACTTGCCGCTCTTCTTAAGAGGCATCCCAAATGATGAGCCTGGCTTCCCCCTCCCCTTCCCTCTCCAGAAGCTTGAGCTACTCTTGCCCTGAATTTGTAGGGCGCAGTCCTGATCTGCTCACGCAGCTGGGAAGCAAAGAGGCCCAACTGGTTTTGACACTTGCAAGAAAACTCAGGAGCCTGTAGCCCACAGCTGATGGAGGTAGCCCAGAACAGCCCTTACCAAACAAATACAGCTTTTACTCTCAAAGAATTGTGGAACAAGCAAGGGGAAAGAATTAAAGTCCTGATTTTTATGTGAACCTTTCCTGAACGCTTTTGCTGAGATTTCATGAGCCCTCCACTGCTGACCTGGGAGGTCAAGCAGACTTACCACTAATCTCCCCCCAGCAGCTCTCTTCTATCCCAGTACCAACTATTTAAGAAGAAATAAGAAAGCATGAAAGAAGGAACACACTGATAAGAAGGTCTTTAGGATCTTGTTATCATCTTGACTGCAGTCATGGTGGCAATACAGTATAGTTTCAAATAAGAAAACTTGCGGCCTTCTGTTCTGGAGACAGTCACTGCCACCATCCCAAAACAGGACAAGCAGGACATCTGCTTACTATACTCACTTCCTTAAAAAACAGCTGCAGACAAGATGGTTCAGCCAGTCCATCTGATCTTGACAAAAATCATTTAACCACTTTGGATGAAGCCCCCACTGCAGGTGGTGGAAGTGCTCCAGGCCTGCTGGGATATAGCGGCAGAGAGTGACCCTGGGGAACGAGAGGCTCACGAGACAAAAACTTCTAACTCGGTGTGGCCAGATCGTGAGCCCTTTGCAGCAGTGACCACAAACAACGACTGGCACCGTAATGAGTTTAGCAGGCTCCACTCATTTTCTGAGCATTACAACACAAACTAACAAGTCCTTTCCAGCGAAGTGCCGTAGATGCATTAAAACCCAGCTAGACCACCGGAGACACTTCACTCCAAGCAGCCTATTTCAAGCAGCTAAAGAGGCCAAGTAGCAATGTTCTTCCTCAAAAGTAAGGGTGAGGCCAGCAAGAAACAGTTCCCCTTTGGTAACATTTCTCTTCTCTTACAGATCTTCTCTCTGAAGGCTTCTTGAATTTTTCACTGCTTTATTTCCTGCTTAGATTTTCCTTCTCTTGCTGTACTCTGACTTAACTAAGTGCAGTCAGAGAGGAAACAATCAAGCACATCAGCTGAAGAACGTAACGTATTCATTAAAACATGAAGAATCTTCCACATTCGAAGACAAAGCCTAAAGAAATATCCAGCAATACCTTCAAGCTGTCCCTGTCCAAAACCTGCTCAGTGAGGGAAAGGCAACTTTTTCCCCATACCGCTCCTCTTGGGTGATGGAAACATAACCCTTGTGGCTGACAACTGTTGACTGATCCCTTAACAAAAATAATCTCTGTGCAGGACATGACATTTCTCATGGCCTTGTAGAAGATACCAAACTTTTGCTATTAAACTACCCCCGCTATATGCAAAATAAATTGTGTAACCGCAACTGTTCTAAATTACCAGAATGGAAATACCCCACAGCTGGGCTGCATTCCCACCGCCATTTGTGCAGGCATAAAATATTCAAAAAAGGGACAAGAGGTAAAGTATGCTGATTTCCCCACCTGTCCCCTAATTAGCAAGCAGGAGGTTTAAAATCAACACATGGAAACACTTCTCACCTAAAGCAAAATTCAGCTGTGCAGCTCATTGCCACAGGATACTGCAAAGACTCAGAAGTGCAGATGGGTTTAAAAATGAATTAGGTGTTTGTAGAAGACAGGTCCACCAGCAACTACTGAATAAGTTCACGTCCTGTTTTGCCAGTCACGAATAGCAGACGGATCACCGCATGCTGCCGGGTTTTTTGCATGGCATGAACTGCTCTGACCTCCCACTGAAGGTCTTTCAGTAACCTAGAGGAAATAACCCACAACACCACAGACAACCAAGGAAAGGTAAAGCTGTGCCTTTTCCTTGCTTACTCATGAGTTAGTCCAAAGTCTCCTTCTGTTCTCTCTTGCAGCAAAGCCACAATCAAGCTCTACCACAGATGATGGCTCAAGAGGAAGAGCTACGAGCACACAGGCAGAGCCGTTCAGCAGTAGGCAGTGCCAGGCGACCCATGCTCTGCTCCTTGGACTGACCACCCCAGCCCTCAGGCTCTTTCAGGCCTCCCCATGTTGGTGACACTTACTATACTCACTTCCTTAATACCTGCTTTAAAGAGCTTTGTTAAAATGATCAAGAAGAGCGCAAAGCCCTGCAGAAGCACACAGCAATACAGCATCTCTACAGCCCATACTTAGCAGTCATATCTAAACCACTCTCAATTACAGTGCTCTTATTTTTATTTTTTAAAGCATCTTTCCCATTAGACGGGTTCACTAGTTTGAAGTTACATACAGCGATACACAACCAGCTGAGCTGGGCTGCAAAAGCCGCTCAGGGTTCCCCCCGTAGGGCCGTGCACCCACAGCCATGCCAAAAGGCACTTCCCTGACTGCAGCCTTGTGCCACAGCCCTTTTGTAGCACAGGCGTCCCAGCAACAAGCCAAGACAAAGTCATGCAACCAGACTGCCTTAAGCCGAAGCCTCAGCATCCGACCCAGCAGGGATCACAGCTTACTTCTGGTGTCTTGCAGCCAGGCTGGGTGCTCCCCGCACGGTGCCAGCTCCCGGGGAGCAATCCCAGCATCAGGTCTCCATCCTCCACCAGGGCTCCGCTGGGGCCAGGCTGCCCTTCGCCACCAAACCCACACCACCTTCCTGCCTGCATCTCACTCACCTGGAACACGCATCAGGTTTGCAAAACTATCTGCTGTTGCCACTTTTCTGATGTAATTTGGGAAATACATCCCACCTGACCTTGTGTTAACAAGCAAATAAATTCATTGAGATTCCCTTGTCAAAACACATCCTTTTGCACATCCCTCTATGGCATATATTCAACCAGTAGATTGCCCTTTAATGTTTTACTGTAATTTGAATAATTTTATGCAGTTCTAAGGATTTTCATCTTTTCCAAGTCATTTTTTTCCTGGACAACAGCAAAATGTTTGTAGCACCGTGATAACAGTTGCTCACATTTATCTGCATCCTTCAAAGACAATATTTCAATTATCTGCACTGGAAACTCTCAGCCACATCTGCTGACCAAAACGCCACGTTTGGCAACCGCTTAGCAACAAGGACTGGAATGGGAAACTGTCCCCAGAGCTATGAGCCAACCTTAAACCAGCTCCTGCTTCCACCAAATAACATCGCTATCACCAGAAATATATATATTTTGTTTTGCCTGGGACACACAACGTATTAGAAAAAACAAGCTCCTTTGAGAGAAGGGAAACCTGGAAAGAAGCCACGTACTTCAGCAATCCCTCCCTAAGCTCCAGAGGGAAAGTATCCCCTGTGTGTGCAACACATGTAAATCCTGCACAACAGGAGGAGGACACACCACTCGGACATCAGCACAGAACTATATTGCTTGATCTGAAACACAGCTCTTCTTGGAAAAAAAAATGGATGTAAGAAAGTGACTTTTGCACCACACCATCTGCGAAAGCAGCAGACATCCGATTCCTTGACCAGGCCAGCAAAGGGCTGTTTCAACCCCAGGGAAAAAAACCAAAACAGTCCTTCCTTCACATCACCAACCTGCACCATCCTCAGCCCTCTTCTTCCTAAGGCTCCGTGCCATTGCACTCATTGATACAGGGAATTTTGGCAGTGGTGAGCCTAAGGGTATCCCACCTTGAACGCTGAAGGTGCAGCCAAGGAAGAAAAGACAGGAGAAAAGGAGAGGGGAAGGACTGGACGCTGGAGAGACCATCTTTGCCTCTCCTCTTCCTCCCCTCCTCACCATTCTCAGAGCCTTTTTCCTAAAAATCTCCCTTACTTACTGGAAAGAGTCATATGACTCTCTGACTTATGGAGAAAGAGATACTGGGCAAAACACAGGTGAGCTGGTCAAAGGTGTGCGATAAATTGCACTTAGTACACAGTTATCAACTCCACTTAAATACATACTCCACAAAACACACACGTTGAGAAGAGACAGCAAATGCAAAAATCCACTAAAAAGTGCCTAAGTCGAAACACTCAAGTCTCAACAAGTGAAAACTGGAAGTTCTGCTACAGCCGTCTGACCCTTTCTCAACCAAACCTCCAAACCATAAGAACTGCTGCCAGCTCCGAGTTCAAGCAGCAGTTTCGTTTCCTCCCCGCGCCGTGCCCGTGCAGCACTCACACTGCCCTCTATGCAAAGAGCGATTGCCGAAGCTCAAGCCACGAACAACTTCCTCTACTCAAACTGCTCCTGAAGCTACACTTTTGCAACGCCCAGAGGAGTGAACTTCTTCCAACCCAGGGATAAACGAGAACCCCCAATTTGCCATCTCACTATTTTATATGCATCTTGACATCATCAGGCCTGTCTGCACTGATGGAACCTTGTGAAAGCAGCCACTGGCTTTATTTTAGCACAAAGCAAATAAAAAACATTTTTAAAGACTTTTTTTAAAACTTTTTTTTTTTTAATACTTTGGTTTTAGGAGCAACCGCTTCCTTGTGATGAATGGGCATTTACAATACTGAGCACTGCACTTTCATGATCAAGCCTGAGACAGCAGTGACACGCCTGGGTCAAAGGAGCCCTCACAGGCAGGTACGTGACGCGCAGAGTTAACGCACTCAGGGGTTTCCTTTTGAGTTTCGCCCCATCTTCACTAGGTACAAACAACTACCCCAAATGAAAATTAAAATTAATAGAAAGGGGGTGGCAAAGTCATGGAACTCAAAATTGATGCATACGGAAAAAATGTTCTACTGATGAGCTGCATCTATTTAGGGGACTGCAGGAAAGGCAACAGCCAGCAGAAATTTGAATAAGCGCTCGTCTGTTAAGTGCTCTGTGTCAGACACAGACACATATAGAACACAGCGGCTGCTCCGTCTTCTTCAAAATCAGACCCAGAAATTAGTGCTGTTCTGGTGGCTGCCAGCACAATATGTTAACAGCAATTATTTTCTCAATATTTCTACTGATTACCTAACACGCTGGCACATTTTCTCAGTGCCACTGCATGTTGCAACACACGCTGCCATCCACTAACTTGTCTGCATTCTCTTGGTCACTTTTCACAACCATCAGATGCAAAATGCAACTAGAATGATAATGGGTTGGAGAAACGGCGAGGAAAACGTGTCACTTCAATGTGAGGCTTCACAGCTGCATTTATGACATCTAAACATTCAGTATCATCACTGCTAACATCTGAGTGTTGAAAAGAATAGGAAGAACTCGGTAAGAAGCAAAAGAAAGATGCCAAGGGCTCTCTAACTGTAAATGGTCTGCAGAGCTCAGACTTGCAGACGTTATTCTGCCATAAGCTATACACCATGGTTAAACATTCTAATTTGGATCTAAGTTTCCAGCGCAGCAGAGCATCTATAGATTACATAAACACAAAATAAGCAGTGCTCTACATATCAACAAGCAATTTAATTCTACATACACAGTCCATCAGGAACTGAAAATTCACAGAAACTCACTGGTGGCAAAACAGGGAATGAATCGAGATAGTGCAAGAGTATAATCAGCAACAGTGATCTATAAAAAGGGATGGCAATGTCATTTCTATTAGGTATGCAAAATGCAAAAGCCTCAAAGTCTTGGCCTTGTATGAGAGAGCGAAAGAACCACTCAGCCTCCCAACCACAGCCTGCTTTCTATTTTTCAGTCACACTCCAGAGCATTTCACCATTTCTAGCTCTGTTACCAACAAGAGGCGTGTTCTCTCATTCTACTAAATTGTTATGTATGCAAAAAACCCAAACCATAAACAGCCAAATATTTCTCCACTTAGGCTTTTTCCCCCTGATGAGCACACGTGTATGAGGGGGTGCATCAGCAGGAACACCAGGTGAATCCTGTGCAATTCTGCTCTGAAAAAGCGACTGTAAAAATTGACACTGGGCTCGCTACTGCTTCCTACATTGAACACATTCAACTGGTCAAGCCCTCTGCTCTGCTACCCACCAGCCTTGCAAGCACTCCCAAGAATCAAACAGGTGCCAAATACAAAGAGACAAAAATTAAATACAACTTAGCAAACAGGAACTGGCTTCTCTACTTTGTATAAATTTTCGTAGTAGCAGCAGGTTGTCATGTGGTAAATGAATCAGATGTACAAGGATGTCCCTGCCTGTGGTCTTCCAGTATCAGATCTGGAAAAAAAAAAAGTAAGATAACAATATCCTGCATTTTCTCTGCTTCAGGAGCCAGGACATCCTTACCTTGGCCAGGTTATATGGGAACTGACCCTTAGCCCCAGGCATCCCCGGAAGGATGTAGGAAGCATGCTGGCGCAGGACTGCAGCCCTCCTCTGGACACAGAGACTGAATAGATCTCAGCTCTCAAAAGGGTCCAGTATAGTGTCTTATTTAAATCACCTTTTGAGGGATTTGTGCGCTGCCTTTCTTTCCTGAACAAGCTTAAAAACCACAAGATCCCCTGAAGTCCCTGTGGCTTCTTGCTGCCGCTGTGCCTGGGTCAGGAAGGGCAGAACTGAACCCACAGTTTAAGCAGCTTGCTCTCATTTTAATTTCACAGGTTTACCATGGCTGGCGTAATTCACATGTAAAACCACAGCAGTCATCCAAATCTTTGCTGCCTGGGCATTGGCTGGCTGCATTTCTGGAAATTCGTGGTCATAACATATACCTATTTTTTGAGTTTCCATTAGGAACCGGTTCTGTCAGGCATCATCACATTCGCGAGAGCTCAGGAGGCAGGAAAATTTGAAAAAGTGTTTATGAGACTGGGCATAAATCACAGCTCTCAGGTTTTTCTCCCTTCCTCAAATAAAAAAATACATTCAGAGCAGCCATTCCACACATCTACTCCCCCCATCTCCCTCCAGAAATGATGAATCCCACTCCAGCTGTAAATTGGATCCCAGGTGTACCCATATATATTATACATACATAACAGCTACTTATGGGCATAAGGGCTCTTGCACAGTTACTGTGGAAACGAAGGTATCAAATTTCCTGGCTCTTAAGACTCTACCTTCTCAACCTTAATGTGCATTTACCTTGACTAAATCACTTCTGGGCTCTCCAGCCCAGAAACAACCCTTAGCAGAGATGTTTGCGTTCACCTTTAGGAGACTCCATCTAACCCACTGTCAGTGTCCCAGGGACAGAGTGCTGCCTCTGAGCTCACACAACCTGCAGGTGGGAGCAGGGTATGGGAGGAGAGAGCATCCTTCCACAGGCGGAGACCGACTCACTCCTGCAGAGCACAGCTCCAAGGGGCACCGACTGCTCCTGGGGCAACTGCTGCAGGTACTGCTGTCAGAGAAACCCCCTGCAGCTCCTCTCCCTGCCTGGACAGCAGGGCACTGCTTTCTCTCACAGGCATTCGTGACAACTGAAGGTTGAACTTGGTTCTGTAGCAAAGGGGAATCATTCACCAGCTACTGAAACGCAGCCTGGTCTGGATGGGGATGCAGCAGCGTGGAGCGGCACAAGGCACGATGTAGTGTCTTGAGGAGAATGTCATCACGTCCTGCTAAGGCTCCAGAGGGACAATGTGACACTTCAACATCAATTTCTTCCCGTTCTGGCTGCGACCACACAAGAACCCGAAGATACTTCAATGCGAAGTGCAAATTCAGCCCAGATGTAACCTCGGGGAGTTCAGCAGAGCTCCCTGTAGCACTGAGCCTGACCCACCTCATCTATGTGTAAGTGCAGCTCAGAAATTCTGCCTGGGGAACCGCGAAAAGACCTGCTGCGTGCGCACAACTTGTCACAGGGATGTCGATGCTGTCCTGTAAGAGGCACCTCAGCACCCACCATGGCATTAAAACCATTCAAAATAGCCGAGTGAGATACCGGGGGGTGCTGGTGACAGCAGTGGCTTTCGGGGTCTCTAGGGCTGCTGTGCACTGTGAGACTTCCAATTTGCTCCCCAAACCATTTGCTAAAATTCACAGCAAGTGGCAGGAGAACTGCTCTCACCTAATTCATGTTTCAGGATCTTTATTTTTGCGATTATCTTTGGCATTTCTAAGGCACACCTCCCACCACAGTAAACAGGTGCTTAGCCAAACTACCAGGAAGACGGGAGTCTGCTGCATCCTCAACTAAAAAGTACTTTTGTACTTACAAATCTGGAAAAATACCACTGTCAATCACACTCTCTCCTTATTACACACTAGCTATGCACACAAACTAATATATTCATAAGCTGAAACATGAAAGGCATCATCAATATATAACAAAGTGACTTGTTATAACCCTGTCATCCTTCTCAGCACACACACAGGCAGGGCCTCTTCCTGTAACAAGCCAAGGAAAAACAAGACCTGGCTCAAATGGGATGTCAAAATGTCAAACTGTACTTACTTAACCTTTGCACTTCTGAAACAGCAAAGATCCTGTGAAAAAAAAATTATTACAATTCTTTCCTAGTTATCTCTCAGGAACATTGGAAGGAAAGTTTATACATTGCTACCCTCAAAAATTTTCCTAAAATAACAACGCAGCTCGGCTGTTTTCTTTCCTTGCCATCTTCTAGTTTCTTGAAAAACCCCTCTCTGCCTTGTCGTTCTGGCTCGCAGGTTGTGCTGTTTGCGAAGGATCCCTTTTCTCCTCTTACCTCGTACTGCCCACATCCCGCTCTGTTCCACCTCTCAGCGCTCGTCCCTCGGCTAAGCTTAGCAGGACTTTCTCTGCAGACCATAATCACTGCTCTGAGATTAGTCGGAGTTAGGTGTTGCAGACAGAAGCACAGCCCTTCCTCTCCCACACCCAAACTCCCTGCCAAGCTCTGGCTTAGGAGTATCATACCGGATCTTGAAATCAAACTCCAGGGTCTTGCATGATAAATCAGAGCAATTGCTGGGGCTTGGCTGTACCTCCTTTACTTATGGCAAGTCTGAGGTGGTTAACTTGCCTGACGATTTGACAGCGCTTCACCTATAGAACAAATGTTACCGTATTAGCAATCATTGAAAAAAATCATGCTTTTTTTTTGATGGGAAACAGGAGTGCTCGAAAAGCACCTATTGTCTCTGGAAAAAATTCCCTGCAACTTCACTGGCATCCTTATGAATCCTGAGATTTTCCCAGCTAGAGCAGCCGCCCAAAGAGAGCAGGCCTGTGGCTGCTCCGACCCGTGAAGAGCCAAATACGAAGTAAATAACAAGTTCAAACTCTCTGCCCTTTATTGCTTCCTTATGATACTTAATGAGCCCTCCCTACAGTAATATATCATTTCTCCTCTGCTCCCCATACCACAGTCAATAAAATATTCGGGTCTGCCTTCCCTCTGTTTTGCTGGAGGATTCTCTGAAGGACTGGAAGTTGAATAGTGGTATCACAATAGGCTGAAGCCGGAGGTTCAGCTTTCCAGTCCTCAGACTGACTCAATGCCCCCCTCTAACTCAGTTGGAAAGCTGCAGCTCAAATTTCAGCCTATGTTAAGTCACTGCTCAGCTCCGCTCCTTCAGCAAAAGAGAGATGGAAGCCAGGAGAGCGTTTTTCTAAAGCAAAAAACTGGGGGGGGGGGAGAGNGGGCAGGGGAAGGAAGCAAAAACACATGGAGATCGGTTTTTGTGCATCAGAAGGAGCAATGAAAGGCGCAGGCAACTTTTCAAACATGCCAGAATAGCTTAGTGTGATTTGTAACCAAGAGGAGGGTTGAATAAACAGCTCCAACAACAAACATCAAACTTTTTGAGGGTGGGGGGGTGAGACAATTAAGGCAGCAATGACCTGCATGGAGACCTTGCTACCACCTTTCTGACTTCCGCAGAGGATGGAGGCATTTATATCATTTTGTATCACAGAACCATTGACGTGAACTTCTGACACCAGCATCTCATTAAGGGAAGACAAAGACTTAACATGGGCTTCAACGTCAGCACGCCACTGCCCCATATCACAACCTACAAATATAACATCCCAGCCAGTCCCCCAACACTGATCTCGGCTACAGAAAGTGCCTGACCCCACATACCATGCTGGCATTCATCCACCTTTCTCAACACGCTCAGAATTGGCTGCAACCTACAAGAGTAAGGACAGCAGATACAAGCCCAGAATGGCAAGGAGATGAGGGATGCCTTCCTCATTTTTTCAGACAAACAAAGAGTATCCCCCTCTTAAGCCTGCCAGATCGAGCTCAAGGAATCAAAACTCCATTCCTAATTAATACATCATCAGGTCCCACCAGCCAGGGACTTGCCTCCCAAGAGAGGAGCCTGGGCCAGCCTAGATGATGAATGAGACCTCAAGCAGCTGAATTGTTTCAAACGCTAAACTGGCAACTGCAAGGACAACCAGGTTTGGAGAGGCGTGTAGAAAAAACAAAAAAAACTAAATCAAAATATCCAGTACAGTTACAATTTTTTTTCTATTTAGCACTGAGACCTGCACTATGTTATTGCTGCAGCACTTTTCCTCCAGTTAAGCACTCAGCAAAGCCTCTATCTACAGGAGCAGCTCCCCCTCTCCTGAAATGCAGCCACTTCTCGGGTGAAAACCTCACAACTGCAGACCACTAGAGGGAAATTCATTCTGCCAGCTTAACCCCAGCAAACTTTCATGAGTAAATTAAATTGATCTACCACTCTCAGGACATTTACACAAGACCAGCCCTCTTGGATGGCTGAGGTCCCCTTACTGCAGAGCTCTTGCACACCAGGGACAGCAGTTTAATTTGCCTGCACGGCTGTTATAAACACTGGGCAAAAAAGGGTCTGGCATTTGCAAAGAACTGTATTTTGACCATTCTTTGACACAGGAGAATAGGACTGACACATCCACTGCAGCGATACTCACAGTTGTTGCAACAGAACTCCCAAACAGACATGCCATGCAACGTAATTTCTCTGTCTGCTGGCACCATTCCACACCGTTAAGCTCTCACTGTCCCTTCGGCCACAAATGCCCCAGCAGAGGCAGCAAGCTCCGCTCTATTATTGGAAGACTCAGTGGAGCACATCCCCCACAAGCCAACTACCTCCCCCTTTCAACTAAGCAAAGCGAGTATTAAAACCCAGCAACTGTCTCCTGTTCAAACCAGATGGCATAAATAGCTGGAGAGCTATCAAACAAAGTATACATTCAATACTTCAGCGTAACATGAAAGCCCCGTTAAGCAAGTGTGTGCATACATACACACCCACGCTCAGGGACCAAAGCAATGGCAGAAAGTGCTCGATTAACTCTTCTAGTGGCTTAAGTGTCTGTCGACACTCAGGACATTCACACAGCATGAGCACTGGCCAAACTTCCGTGGCTTGTGCAGTCCTTGAGCTCTCCTGAAGCTATAAATTGCAGCAGGCTGCTATTATAAACAAGGAAAGCTGGCGACTGGCAAGATGATTAAGACCATCACTTTGTGTCACATCTAGCTCATTTCCAGCTGCCTTGAGTATAAGAAGCAGCCACCAGAAACCCTGCGCTCTAACGACACTAAAAGAAAAGAGCGCCTGCCTGCCCAGCCCAGCTCTGGGGATAGGCATGGAGCTTCGTAACTGTTTCAGCTCACTTACCTCGTCCATTTTTTCTGATGTTGGAGTCTGGTCACCAGGCACCATTTCTTTAGCTTCTGAGGTCTCAATTTTGGAGGTCCTGCTCAGCTGATCGACAGGAGTCATGCTGGCCTCCGACGTCCCCCGGGAATTCTGACTCAGAGAAGCCGTCCCAGGGATGGGCTCATCATCGTCAGAGTCAGGTAACGGCGTTGGGCTAATGTCCTCCAAGCCTGTGCTTGAAGGGCGTGAGGAAGGTGTCTGACCTCTGTAACCGGGCTGAGAGTTTGAACCGTACATTGGGATGGGAGAGAGCTGGGAAGAAGAAGAGGAAATAGGGCTACCTTCCATTCGGATCTCGTTATCCGAGTCATGCTCGTTAAGAAAGGGTAACTTTGTTCTCTGCTCTTTTAAGAGCATCTCAATCCTTGAGTCTAAACTGTTATGCTGCATTTCTGACTCCATGGTGGGGGTGCCAGGGGTCTCGCTTCTCTCTGGAGTCTGAGAGAAGGATGCTGTGCTCGGTTCAGGAACAGAGTTCGAATCAGGCAAGGGCGGAGGCTCCTCCTGTTTCTCCTTCACCGGGACAAAATCGATGTTAGTGGCAGCGCTGCTTTCCACAACCATCTCAGTGGGAGGTGGTGCAGGTCTCCGGTACTCTGTTTCCCTGGAAGTCTGGGGAAATTGCTGCTCATCAGATTGGGGAAATACAGCTGGTGCTTGGTAGGGGGAGAAGGCAGATTTGTAGCTTGAAGAACTAGAGTGGCTCAGGGGAGGAGTGTGAGAGAACTGAACTGGCTCCTGCTGATGGGATTTGTATGTACTAAACTGATGCTCCGTCCCTCGGTAAACACCTGCCGAGTTATGAACATAGTGATGTCCCGGTCGACGGTTGTAGGCATCTGTAAATTTTGTTTCATGTCTCCTAGGTTTGTACCCGCTGTCCTGCCCAAAATGGTACACAGGCGTTGTCTGACGACTAGAATAGGTGGAATCCTGGGAAAACGGCGTCCCTAAGCGTGGGGTGTGAGGTGTTCCTTGCGACTGTGGGGTAAATTGGCTGTATGAGTTTGGGGTATCTTGCCGACAGCTGGAATAGGCTGTGTCATGGGAAAAAGGCGTGCTACTGTTTGGGGTAACAGATGATCCCGCAGAAGAAAGGTTACTGTCTTTCAGGCGCTTCAGGGAATCCGTCAACTAGAAAAACAGAAGAGAGAAAAGCACCTAAGCATACGCTTTTAAAAAGATATTTGCCTAATCCGTTTGGTTTTCAGACTTGAGTACCCATGAGTTTCCACTGATTTCCATGGCAAAAAAGAAAAAAAAAAAGTTACAGCATACCTGAAAACACAAACCATTATCCATTATTAACAGTTCCCTTTGATTTAGAAGAAAAAGGCAAGCAAAGAGGAACTCGTCTATAAGAGGAGAAAGAAGAAAGCAGGTACAAAAGTACTCCTGAAACTACACACAAGAGCATCAGGTGAACAGAAGACTTACACAATACTTATAGCTAAGTTTCAATTTCTATCAACTAGTCTGAATTGCAAATAGGAGAGATAATTAAGAAAATTCTGAGATATTAAATTATCAATTTATCTTCTTTTGTGAACAAATCAGAACATACAAATCAGCACACTGCCAGTCTGCAACCAAACCCATGCAGCAGGGCTTTGCGTTGGTCCAGCTGAGGGAGATGACCCACCACCCTCTCTACCAAATGTTCATCTGTAACAAGGGAGAAGCCTACAGGTGTAAAAGGCACAAAAAGTTCTCAACTGCTAAAAACACATTTTAAAACTCTTCCCAAAGACAAATGCTCAACACTACTGATCATGGCATTTCAAACAGAAACCCTACAAGCCTACAGAGCAGCCAAGTAATTGCTCTGCAACTCACTTCACAGGCACATTCAGGGGGTTTCTAGGAGCAGCCCTGCTCCAACTCAGACTCTGCTGAGTCACAACAGTGCCACACTAATCGTCAGCGCCAGAATCAATTTTCCATAAAGCAAAGCAAGAGCTCAGTGAGATTCCTCCTGGTAGCCAAAGAGGAAGGACTGAGCTCAAACTCCCCAGAAGCACACCAGGATAGCAAACTGGTGAGCCTACAGGCTGGCTGCTCCTCTGCCAAGCACAGGTAGGTAGAGAGACCCTTAAAACGACCTGCTCATACCATGCCAGCACCATCAAACTCAAGTTGAGCTCTCACCTGCCTGCTACGCTCACACACATCTTGCCCACGCAATGGCGTGGACTTGCTCTTGCTGTGACCCCTAGAGACCACGGCCACATGGACATCAGGAAAGTTTCTTCCTCAACTGTTCTAAAACCCACAGACGGGGGCAGGAGCCAGACACATGCTTCCTGCTAAAATCCACATCTCTACACCTTTGGTGTAAATGTGATGCAGATTATTTTTCAGTGGGGTTTAGATATGGCCTGGAGGCAGAGACTGTGGCTCGCAGAACTGTCAGCTCTTTACTGTTCTGCATGAGGAGGAAAGCAAATGTCAGGAGTATTTTACTAAACTACTATAGCAAACAAGCTTGTTGGCAGATTCTAGCAACAAGAACATGATGCAAACAGTTAAAGTTACCCACAAGGCAACAATTTGGTGGTAATTGTGAAAAAAATCAATTCAGGATAATAATATAATACATGAACACAGTATTGAGAGAAACAACCTTAAAGATAATTACAGCAGAGACTACTTTGGGGATACCATGAATTAAGTGTTTTGCTGTTAACCCTGAAAAAGGACTATGAGCAAATATGTCTATTTTTATTTGAGATGTGCTGTAACCAGCAGAAATGAAAAGCCAGGCCCTGCTCATAGCAGATTCCCAGCAAAATCATTACTTGCCTCCCTCCTGCCTCTACAAACACTTTGCTGAGAGGTAAGGAAGAATCAGCTTCTTTATGATTCTGTGAAGAGGACACTGGGGTTTTGCCTTGTTGCTGTTGGGGTGGTTGGTGGGAGAAGAGAAGCACTGCATTTTTTCAGACCAACAGGATTTTCTCATTCAGTGTACAGCTCTTACCTGTCCTGAAAACATCTGATCACAGAATTAGTGAAATTATGGCATTTTAAGAAGTCGTAAGACTGCAGAGAAGTAGAAAAAAAATCTGCCAAACAACTTTCAAATCTGATGCCCTAAAGTGGGTTCCTAAACCACAGTGAGGAGCCAAAGTACATTTAGATAAGGCAAAGGGGCTGACAACTTCACACAAACAGGCTTCACTTGCCCCTCATCCTCTCATCCCAGCGGGGTTTGCATGGCAGTAGGTAACTGGAGAAAGCCAGTTAGAGAATCGCACCCCAAATATCGAGGGACCCCTTTAGGCCCTTAGGAATTCTGTCCACTGCTTTTATTAACAACTGATTCCGGTGGACAATTAAGATTCTGGAAAATTGATGCCACTATTCAAGATTTGACACCTTCCCCCTTTTAGCCTTTAAGCAAGTCTGAAGAAAGTACGCGCTAAGGATTACATACTGCAGACGCTAGGCCAAATGTACCATTGTAAATCATTCCCCCTGACTTCAAGGGAATAATCTCATCTCAGGGACAGATCTGATCCAGTCCTCTTAACTGCAAGAATTTCTAATGTTAATAGGGCACATACTGTCGGTTCTGCAGGTATTTTTCATTTCAAAAGACAAAAAGCACTTACAACACCAGGCAGACACCAGCATACAGATTAGCCACATGCATTGCATTTGCAGAGAGTTACATTTGCTATGGCAGTTATGAGCAAGTTACATTTAAATGTGAATTACTAACATCCACTGAAACTATGGCAAGACAAAAAAAAGAAGCTAAATTAAAAGTATTAAAATGTTAACTTTAATGACACATTTGTTTGGAATTTTCTAGAAAGTTATTTTTAAAAGAAAAAAAAAAAGTCAATCAAACGTACCTGGAGAGTTTCATTCACAGTTGGCGATACATCCTGTTCAGTGCCTACGGGAAGGGTCTGAGGAGTGTAAAGACCATTAACGAGCAGCTCATAGAATCGCATGCGGGTTTCACCTGCACAGACCACAATGGAAGAATTGATTAAACAGAAATAACATAGCCTATGTAAAAATATATATTCTTGACACCCTCACGACCCTGCTACCACTCCCACCTCACTGCCTCTGTGCGACAGAGGAGCAGGTATCACCTCTGAGGCTCGCAGGGATCATTTCTAAATAATTTGCTGGGCCAGACACTCCCTTCTCCAGCCAAGACAAGGAGGTTTCCTAAATCCTTTTTCCTCTTCTCAGTCCGCTTGGCAGCTCTGCTCTTTACCATGCTTTCTGGAGAGCAGCAGTTTCCCTCCTCTCCAAAGTGCCAAGCAAATAGCTTTGCAGTTTTGAGAAGTGAAACTCTCACCCAAGGGACAAGCCTCTGCCAACACCCAGAGCCACTTCAGAAAGCTCTCCCAACACACCGTGCTAGTAGAAACTGGCTGTTATTAATGCAAACATGATGCATGGGAATGCAGGGGAAAAAAACGTTAATGCTGCTTTTCCAAAGAGACACCGATAAATCTTACCCTCCCTCCACCTAGTTTAAGGTGTGCTCAGTGGCATCCTTCAAAGAATAAAAGCCAGAGAAGCAAACTGTCCCATATATTGTTACTGTGCCTCAGCCTTATCATTCCTAAATTCTACAAAGACCCAGGTTCTTAACATTGGATATTTCATTACTACAAAAACCCAATTCTGCTTATTTTGCCGTCTGTAAGAAATCTGTCATCATCTTCAAAGGCAACAGAATCAGACCCCAAAACTGTCTGAATTTTGCTCTGAAAGATAAAGAATACACAGAAAAACGAACAACCCCAGCATCTGAGCCCAGAAAATTAATTCAGGCAAGATCTCCCCCAAAACAGGACTATTTTCATGAGGAAGTCATGCAGGATCAAACCCCAAACTCCCCGTGAATCACTCCATGCAATTTGGAAGCAAAGTACCCCTTAGTGTGATTCTGCGTGCTGTAAGACTCATTTATCTTGAATAAATGCTGCAGATGAGGTTATTTAGTTATCAAATCTCATTTCACAAAACCTTGAGCCACATCCTCAACTATGTAAACTGTTTTAGTTCAACTAAAGTCATGACAAAATAGATCTCTTCAAGGCAAGAGCTTGAAGAGATGCTTTAAATATTATGCTTGAAATACTAACACACACTGTCCCCCTCCTAAGACTACAATGTCATGGACACGGAAGCGTTAGGCTTACTTTGAAACTTGTTTTTAAATAAATACAAAGTAACGGTTATAAAGTTTCATAATTCTTCCTAGATCTCCCATGTAATGTAGTAAAAGTTACAATTTCATTCTCATAGGTTTATGAATGCGAAACAATTCCTATCTTTTTCTCTAGGGACAGGTAATTATTAAGTGTGTCCATTCTGTAGATGCATAAACTGAGGTGAGAAGTTGCTTTAAACCAGCCTGTCTTAGATGAGGAGCCTGGATTTATTAGTTCCAGACTCTCAGGCCCGTGCTCTGGCCAGACAGATAAAACGACAGTTTTGCTCCTAAAATTTATTTTGCTATACTATAAAAATCAAGTTAACCAACCTTTCATTCTCTTGAAAAGCTGAATACTAGAAAGAAATGTTGAAAACTATACATATATGTTTTTAAGAATTTCTTAACCTGCTAATACTATTTCAGGAATAACATTTTTACACTGACAGTCTTACTCTTCTAGAATGAAACTGTGGAAAAACCATACATTAGAAGCATACAGCTGGCAAACAAAACAAAAACGCAAATTGAAACTTCAATGTTTTCTCCCAGGAAACAGAAGCATAAAGCCCCCTCATTTCCCTGATGGGCAACTAACTTTCTGGAACAGCTGTCTGCTCAGGACTTGCACAGTAGTTTATAAACGGAGAACAAGGAGGAATGCAGTACAATCGTCTTGTTTAAAATGCCCCTCATTAAGATGTCTACCACTTACAAACCTCCTTTAGCTTACATTATTAAATCTACAAATGGTTAATTTGTTCTTAAATGTAATTTTTACCTTCGAATTTCAAAGTAAGCTGGGGAAGGAGCCTGTCTGTAGAAATTAATGATAACAGAATTTCAAAGTATACACATGTAAGGTGAAGCTTAGCTCACAACAGAAAATATTATACTACTGCTGTGATTTTTCTTCTGTTGGTGATCAGCAGAGTCAATAAACGTTCTACTATTCCCTCTTACAACACGTGGCATACCAACTGTTATATAGGTTGGGCACTAAATTATTGAAACCTTTTAATACAGAACAAAAATATCAGTGTTTGTAAGAAAATAGCATTAACAATGTCCAATTCCCAAGAAAGACTGCAGTAAGTCAGTTTCAGACTAGAAATGCCAGGTTTGGAATGAAGAAGTACAAGCAGCAATTGATCTACCTCTCCTCAACTTTAGACATTTTCTAAAATTCAGGCACATTTTAGCAAAGCCCTTTACTAACACTCTTGGAGGAAAGAGAAAAGACAAAGCGGTGAAATGGAATGTTTTTATACTGCCACAAACTTCACTGGGCTCCCCAGGGCTGGGCTCTGGGGCCGAGAGCCGGTTACCTCCCGGGCTCCTGTCGCTTTAAGAGACAGTCTCACACTTACACACTCGCACACACACTGGTAAGTGCTGCGTGTGCACTCTTTTGCTGCCAGCCTCGAGTTTGCTGCTAAGTATCAATGAAATGCCAGGCACGCAGAGGACAGCACCCAGCCCCGCTGCCACCCCCGGAGCCCGGAGGTTTGAGCCACAGGAACCTCAAGCTTTGCCCCCAAAATCCCAAGTTCGCAAAACCCACGGGGTCCGGCAGCCCCAGGAGGTGGCCGAGCGGGGCCACGCTGGGACACGGAGATGGGGGACACGGGAGGCCTCGGAGGGCAGAGAGCTGGGGACAGGGCAGGGTACAGGCAGGGGACGGGCAGGATGGCGGCATTTTGCAAATTACAGGGCTGTCTCCTAGCAACAGACAACACATTTGGCTCCACGTGACTTGCAAAGGCCCCAGAAACCAGACCCGCTCGCAGGGGGACAGCAGCACTCCCTTCGTATTTTTAATCGCCGGGCACTTGCGCTCTGCGACAGCCTCTCGCTTTAGGAGAGGGACGGGCAGGGGCACTGCAAACCACGGACACGCGAGGCCGAAATGTGCCCCCTCACCTTTCGTATCCAGCTCCACGTGGATGATGTTGCCCATGACGGAGGTGTTGTGAAGGTGCTGGACAGCCTCCCGGGCACCCTTGACAGTGGCAAAGATCACTTTGGCGATGCCCAGGTGCTTCTTGTTCTTGGGGTTGTAGAGAATCTCCACCTCTTCCACTTCACCGTATTTCTTGCACATGTCGGTCAAAAAGTTTTCGCGGATGTTGTCGTTCAGCTTGGCAAAGGTGACCTGCTTGGGAGGTACTGGCCCCACGTAAAATTCATCAATCTGGAAACGGGCACAAGGTGGGGGGGGAGTGGGGCAATAAAAATAATCATCATCATTAACGACCGTGGGGGACAGCGTAAGGATGGCATGGGAGGGAGAGGGTTAAAGCATCCTGCAAACTTCGGGGAAAGAAAACTGCCTCCAAGGCTCTGGGATGAACCCCGGAGATGAGCAAAGCCTCTGCAGCCATTCATTGAAACCGGCTCCTTTCTGGGCTGCAAGTATGTATTTTGAGCAGTACTGTCAGCAGAGAACCCCCCCTCCGCTGCCCCCCACCCGAGAAGCCCCCAAGACACAGCTCCAAAACCTCCAAGTGATCTCATTAGACAGAAGCATTGATTTCTTGTTATCTTTATGGAAGAGGATTATTGTTAAACAGTTCGCCAAATAATAATGTTAATAGGAATACGACTGTCATTTAAACGGTCCATTAAACTATTTGGAACTGAAGCTTCACTCCTGGATAAACAAGAATACAAAGCTAAACCCAAAAGTCGTGGGCGGTACCTTGAATTTGGGGACAGACAGCTCCAACTCCTTCGTTTTGGTCCATATTCGCCCTATTCTGGGATCCCTGACACAATCCACAGGAGCGATTCCCGAGTTCTGGGAGGAGGAGGAGGAGAAAAAGCACAAAACCAGCAATAACAGGGCTTGAAATTTAAGACACAAATAAAAAGAAAAAATAAACCCTAAGGAAGCAGGGGCTGTCTCGAGGGAAGGGGAAAGCGCACACACACATACATACACACACGTGTCAAATTGCAATACTGCTGGGAAATGCACACAGATTGGAAACAGAAATAAAGCCGCAGGTTTGGGCTCCTTCTTGGGCTCCTGACAGTTGAATACGTAGTGTCAGGTGGCAGTAACTTTGGTGGCCGTGTCCCCCCCAGACCCTCCTCCCACACACATGTGCTACGGTAGGGATTACCACGACCCGGAGGGACCCCCAACCCCAAAAACGCCGGTAAAACGGTGGCTGGGGGGGGGAGAGGGGGGACACAACACAATGGGGGAAATCCACGACCCCCTCCCACTCACCGGCATGCTGAAATGTTGCCCATCGTAACGGTAGAGTTTGTGCTGTCCTTTTTTCAGAGCCGGGTCAATAATCAACTTGTAACTTCTCCAATGGTGATTTCTTTTCTCGACAGAAGTGCTGGCTTGCGTGCTGTTCTCCATTCCGTTGATCCA
>VXBO01003255.1:329443-344842 GCA_013400135.1 Rhinoptilus africanus
GGAGCGGCATGTGCCGGGCAGGGTGCGCCCTGCCCGCCAGTTCCTGCGGCTCAGGCCCAGCCGCTCCGTGGGTTTGTAAAACCTGTGCTGTGGTATGTGCCGAGGCTCAGGGGTGTTTTCCTGCGAGGGAGCAGGGTGCTGCCGCCAAGGAGGCACCGCAGCCAGCGCCTTTCGCAACGACGCGAGGGCTTAGGCTCATCTCTTCCTTTCTTGTTCCCCCCCCCTCCTCCTCCTCCCTCGCTCCTCACCGGGTCAGGCTCTGTCGAGAACAAGCGACAAACCGTCCGCACAAAACATAACACGTTTCCATGGAGGGGGAGGAAAAAAAAAAAAAATTAAGGTCTCCGCACTGCCAGGCTGGCTTTACAACGCTACCTCTGGGCTCTGTGCCCCCGTCTCGGGGTGCAGCTCTTGGAGCCATGGCCGCCAGACCCTCCGCTCCGTCCCTGCGAGACGCATCCTCTCCCGCCAGACCATCCCGAAACGCCTGGCCCTTACTCCTGCCAGCACTGCAACAGCCTCCCTGCTCGACAGTTGCTTTAAATAATAATCTGCTAGTAAACTTGGAAGAAACGGTGACGTTGTTCTTAGCTAACCACCATTAAAGTCCTCCTCTGCTGTTTCTCAATAGAGGTGAAAAGCATTTTAGCTTCCTGGAAATGGCCGAAAGAGGCGACGTGTAGATCAAAGTACGGTATGGATCTGTTCTTGCGTTTGCAGGGGTTTTTTGAACTGTAATGAAAACGTTTCTGCAGCTTGCATCATAATGAGTTAAGTCAGCGGATTTAAACGGCATCAGCTGTTAGCTTTCCTGGGGTTTACAATTTATGTTTAAATAGATACTTGGATATTGCTAATATCTGCATTTAAACCTTAACGTTGCTCTGTTTAACCGTGGAGCAAACTAGCTGTGCCTAACAGAGGCTTTGAAACGATTCAGCCAGACCATAATACTGTGGGAGCTTAGACAGCTTTGTCCGTACTTGCACCTCTCTGCGCATTTTTCCAGGACGATGATCTTTGTCTGCAATTAATCATTGTTGAGGACAGCCGTTCCCGATGGTAGAATCCATGGACTGCTCCAGCTGGGAGAGGTCCTGAAGCGTGTGCCTGGCGCCGTGTACGTGCAAACCAGGGCCAGAAATTGCTGGGGCAGCAGGCGTCGTCCAGCAAGCCCGCCGTGCCCACCCAGTGAATTGTGTGGGTCCTCAGCACTTCTGGAAATTGTTTTTGTAAGTCTGAGCTGAAAATTTCTTTCCGTTTTTCAGAGTTTCTAAATGACTGTAATGTTCAATGTAGTTTAAAAGTCACCGAGGCAGTTGAGACCGGTTGCTCTCCCGGAGTGGGTGGTTTCATGGCTGAACCTCGTATCTGAAAAGCTAAATGTTCTGGTACAGCGTGTTTAAATCCCAGAAAGGTCAAACCAGACTTTCATACTTGAGTTAGATTGACCCTGCTTTACTGCGTGAGACTCTTCAGAGAAAGAAAGAGATCTTTCAGGGGAAAGGAAAAAAAAAAAAGAGATTTTCTTTTTTTCTTTCTCTCTGAACAGCTTGCGGTGACTCTATGCACATTCTTGAAGCAAAGGGGTTTGTTCTTGCCACAGCGTCCCTCCCCTGCATTGTTGAGTGGAAAACTCTTACGCTAATTATTTCACTGTCTGTTATCAATAAGAAGTGATTTAATTTCTTTGGCAGAGTGTTGCAACAAGAGCAAATTAGATTGAGAGGCAAAGTGAAATAAAAAATATGCAGCTGTTCCGCCAAACAATGATCGTGACTGTTTACAACGTTTTGTTTTAGACTGGCTCGTACACAGAATCCTTTATATTGAAGGTTTTCGTGTCACAATCCACTGCTTGTGGAAGGAAACTAGATTAATAGATTATAAAGGACAAAAGAGACCTAGGTTCATCTGCTTTGACTTCCTGCATTATGCGGGTCATAAGATTTTTGTGAATTTGTTGCCTTTTCTCATTTGAAAGAATTTAACTACAGCACACCCGCATCCTACGAAAACATCAGATTTTCATTTTAAAATGGGCTGTGAGAGAGAGTAAAATACGAGTTAGTAAATTGTTTCCATCAAAATCTACCTGACAGGCTAGAAATCAAAATACCTTTTTCAACTTGCCTAGTTTCTGCTTTCGGTTTCTGGATGTTGATGAATCTCAGTCTGCTTGATGGAGGAATGCTCCGTGACCAGATTTCCGTCCCCATGGAGCTGTGTACAGGCTGATCAACTGAGCATTTAACACTCCCGTTGCGGGCTTGCAGAGCTCCCCCTCAGGTCCATCTTTACTAATCCTGTAAATCTCCTGTTGCGGTTCCCTCTGAATACTCCCAACTTTTCCCTATTTTGATCTGAGCAGAAGGGGACAGAGCAATCAGCGGTGATCCTACTCGCGCCAACAGCCCTCCTGGCTGAGATGTCTCTGTTGGGCATCCAGGGATTACACCAGCCCATGTGCAGCTGGTTTCCCAGCACGGCGCCTAACATCTGCTCCTTCTTGGGATGGGATCCCCGTCCTGTTGGTCTGCGCTCTTCATTCTGCGTGTATGGCTTTACACTTGGCCCTCTTGAAAAAGACATTGTCCTTCGACAGTTTTGTTGCTTGCAATTGTCTTTTTTTTTTTTTTTAATACCCCCTCCTGCTACTATTGGGTGTCACCTACAGACTTGATTGGTAATGATTTCATACTTTCTTCCAGATAAACAACTCCTTCTGTCTCCACTGTAGGAGTTTCCTGGTTCCGGGTGTGTGTACACTTCAACCATGTCAATATTGTGTCAGGAGGAGGTCTGGATGTACTCCATCCTCTTGCCACACCCCAGTTTCATGGGAAGAAAGCCCAGTTTAGCAGCTGGAAGGGAGCCAGGAGGCACACTGCAGCATTTGCCTGCCTTGGTGTTTATAACGGAGCCATTAAATAATGTAGGGCCCAAAACAGGTAGGTGCAAGAACCACAGAAGAAAGATGACAGCTCTAGGACACAGTGGTTACAACTGCATTTTGAGACCTTCCTCTTAGATGGGTTCGAATTCATTTGATTATGCCTCCTTGCTCTTACATTCTCCTACTCGTAATTGCATAAATGCTTCACGGGGGTTGAAGCATGGCACATCAGCCCTCTTGCAGAAATCTCTTACTAGTGCTATTACCGTTTACCACCAAACCTTGTAATCGCTTAAAGCAGTTTCTTTCTCAGCAGCTAAACTCATGAAGCTTTGTCTCCCATGGATTTGTGTCCATAAATGCCCCCTGACAAATCTTCCAGCTCTTTCCCAGTCTTGCTTCCCCTATCTGGCTGAGCAAGGGGTACGGCCCCTTGGTGCTGGCAAGGGTTGGGTTCCGCCTGCCTTTCCCCGAGACCAAGGTGCTGCCTCTCCTCAGATGGTCGTTCAAGACCTAGACACGTTTGGGGCTTCTTCCCCACTGCCAAATTTGATTGAGATTGGAGGAAGGAGAGGAAAAAAGACATGAAGTGACACAGTCACATTAGACGATTTTATATTTAGCACACCAGGCTAAGAATATCGAAGGAATATTGAGTGGGAATATGGACAGGGTATTTTGCCTCTTCTTTTTTTTTTTTTTTTTGCCATGAAATTTTTAATTTCTTCTTAAGAACAGCAGATGATCTGTCTAGGGAATTTCTCAGCCAAAATGAGCAACCCCCTGACAGATTTCACCTGTGTCCCAGCATGCTCTGAGGATGCACGGGATGTGAGCATTGAACAATGACAGGGAATCGCTAGGCTGCTGTGCTGTTTGGCTGCCTGGGCACAGAGAGATGTACGGGGATACCCAGTAGTGGAACAAACATTTATTTTGTTCAAGATCCATACAACTTTTGATGGACATGTTGGCTGTTTGCCAGGGCTGGGTTTTTTTGTTTCTTTTTAAGCTGCATCTGTTCATTTTATTTCTGCTTGAATTATGACAAAGCCGCCTCTGTAAGATAGGTAGTGAGTGCTTTCAGAGATCTAATCATTCTTGAGCTATAAAGGAATAAAGAAGCCGTTTCAACACCTGACTTGCAGAATGTTTTGTGTTGCTTCTCGCCTATTGAAATGCAGCTGCTATTGAAACACCATGATCCCATCAGAACGTACAACCAGTTATTTTTTAGAATACCTTCAAGCTTTTAAAAATCATTAAATAAATCAAGAAGGTTGGCAATTCTAATCAGCATTCTAAAGACATCAAATTACTCGACAGTTCAGTGTTTTATGACCTGAACAGCACACTTTTACACAAAAAAAATAATTTAAAGAATGTACCATTTAAAGAATTCGGTCACTCACAGAGCTTGGATCAAAAGGAAATGAAGATAAATACAAGTACTCTAAAAGGATATTTATGCATTAAAATACTCCTGTATCTAGACACCTATTGTTAAACAGTCAAGATGTGATGGTAGCTGAAGATCTATGAGTCTTTTTAACAAATACAGAGCATACGAGGAACATTCTGATTATAAGTAATGGGAGTATAAAAGGTTGCGCCCAGAAAGTGATGACAAAGATCAAATGGAATGAGTTTAGTTTACAAATCGGAGCAGTTTAACTGGTGTGATGCAAACAATGTATGACACAAGACCAGGACGGTTTTGCCCTTGACATTGTCGCCATTGCTCTCTAATCTGCAGTTAAGGATCCCTATCTTGATTTATTTTTTGACAGGACAGTTGGGAGTGCCCCAGCTGGTCCACTAAGCCACAGTTTTCAGCCGAGTGGGCCAGAACGTGCAGAATGAGCGAATCCTGTGCCATCCATTGCCTTTCTGTGCTGCTGCATAACAGCAGCTCCCAGTTGCTAAGCAGCTGCAGAGCCGTCTTTGCCTTCGCTACCAATCAGCTGTACTACGGGAGCAACATGGGTTCCCCTTGATCGGTGGAGAGGAGCCGGCAGCATGAAAACGGGAGCAGTGGCCATAGCAAAATTGTTCCTTTTCTGGCTGTCTGATGGGCCCCCTGGTAAAAATGCTGGAGTGAAGCAAAGGGACACTTGATGGCCCAGAAGCAGGGGGTGGCGGGGAGGGGAGAGGGAGAGCCAGCATATGTGCACAGCGGAGGTTACAAAGACAGCAGATCTTAGCAGAGCAGGGGGCACGCACTGAGGAGAAAGAAATGGGAGAGAGGCCAAATGCACAGTTTGGAATAAAAAAAACCAACCCAGGAGGAGAGTGCGGCATATGGAGAGGGGAAGTAAAGCAGAACTTCCACAGCCTGCGAGTAATTGAATAGAAAATACAGGAAGAGAGGAAAGGAGCTTGATTCATTACTGCCCTTCACCTTGTAGAGACAGCTACACCCGGGAAGAGGAGGTGTGGAATACAACAGCATCTTTCATGTTTTGCAGTGAACTGTAGGTTTTGCATTTTATCCCCTGCCATTTGTGGTTTTCTCACTGGATAGCCCCTGCCTTTTGTTTAGACTTGATTCCTGCAGGCTCTGTTCTTAGCCTAGCTTCTAATTTATTTTCATACTTGCTTTAGTTTGGTTTTGTTGGGTTTTTTTTCAAGGTAAGTCTTAAATTAAAATACCTTTTCCAGATACTTTAATTGTTTTAACCTTCAAGAGTGTAGGGCATTGCTAATTCCCAACTGAAATTATTTTCCAGTAAATCAGCAAAGCCATCACTGCTTTTCTTCCCCTCTCTCTTCTGGGAGCTGCTGATGGAAAACAGGGTTCCCTTTACTTCCCGACACCTTCCCCTGCATGTCGTCTTTCCTTTTCCCCACGCAATGCCTGCCAGCAGTCCAGGGAAGAATTGCTGCTAGCAGCGTGCAGGAAGTGTTTCCTGTGCCAGTAAATTATCCCAAATGGCTGCTGTAGTGCATAAGAAGGTTGGGGGATAGAGTCACAAACATCTGTGGGGGCGTTGTGACCAAAAGAGATTCTAGTTCCACCACTGCTCAGTCATCCACATGAAAAAATACTTTATGGTCCCAGTGCCTAACATGCAATTGGCTGTGTAATAGGAAATGCCCGTAGAGCTGGCAGGGAAGGGGGGCAGAAGCTATACGTTCCTCTCTACGGCTCCTCCAGACAGAGGATTGAGGGGCACATTTGCACAGGAGGGTGGGGAGAGGAATTAAAGCTCATGCAGCTGTTGCCCTCTGTGGCCAG
Source organism: Rhinoptilus africanus (assembly GCA_013400135.1). NCBI lineage: Eukaryota > Metazoa > Chordata > Aves > Charadriiformes > Glareolidae > Rhinoptilus > Rhinoptilus africanus. The sequence continues at coordinate 335,578 of VXBO01003255.1, forward strand.
CCCTGGCTTGCTTGGAGGCCTGTCGACTGAGAACACTTCCCCAGGTCCAAAACTGACTCCTAAAAGGAAAGCAGAGGTGCCCACCCAGACCTACAGTGGAAAGGATTTGTTTTGGGCTCTGTGTGTGTTTCAGGCCAATAAAATACTTGACAAATACACAGGCAGATGAGGTTTGTGCCTTTGTGATTTTTGTTTAAGATGTCTCTTTTTGGGGGGATGCTATGTTTGCTTCCTTCTTCCATTTGTCTGGAGTCCTGTATCTTTGAACAGGCACTGTCTATACTATTGTTAGACTTCTAAGACCATTAAAGGTCTAGGGCCACTGACATTTTAGAAGTAGTTTCTGCTGCCTTTCATGCAGGGGCATTTTTAGCATTATGAGAGATGTACGTTTAATTAGAATGGTTTTAACCAGGAAATCTCCCTGCCTTAAGAAATTGGAGCTGCTGTGTTAATCCCAGTAAGCAACTGGGAACTTGACAGCGTGCCTGTTGTTACGATGAGAGTCAGGAAGGGTGAAATTTGTGTAGGAAGGGAGAAACGCACAGGAAACATGCCATCAAGGACAGCGGTGTCGAGCTCACACCGGGCAGCGCGCCAGTCCCAGTTTGGCGATGACCCATGGGCTGGAGCAACACTGGCAGGTTGCTGCCCTCTACGTGCTTGTGCACAGCAGACCAAGCCACTGCCACGATTGCTCAAACACCTTCCCGACCCGCTTGGTGGCTCGCAGCGAGAACCTCCAGCCAGGCCACTCTGCACCATCGACCTGTCCAGCTCCCACAAGCACGTCACAGGCCAAAAATCACAGCTCTAAAGCAAACATGACACAATTACAACTGGGTTTATTTCCAGCCCCTCAAGTTATTAATTACCCTTCTTTGAGTGACGCTGTTTCTTTGCGGGGTTTGCTCTGGCTGGGTTAATGGCTACTCTCAGGTCTGAGATAATAAACTCAATCTGGGCCTGTCCTTTGTCTAGGGATGCTCCTGCCAGACCTCCATCCTCTCTGTATGAGCTCCTTCCCAGACAGATGACGACAGAGCAAGTGCTTCCTGCTTAGCTCTCCCCATACATCTAGCACTCCACAAAAATCAGGCAGAAATTATTGTGTCTCCCATAGCGATATAAACAGGGGATTTTATCATCTCTTCAGTCTGTAGTTGCAGCCTTCCTGTAGGAAGTTTGCACAAATACCAGAGGGGAGGACACGAGCTTCACTTGTTAACTTCCCTTTAATGTTGGTAACATGTGTTACTCAGCAAAAGCCTGCCCCTATTTCATCCACAGTCTTTTCTCTTACAGTCTACCTTGCCATCCTTTTTTGTCCTATGAATATTCCTAGTTTCCCCACATTCTTGTCCAAAAGGTTTCAGAGCTGCTCGCCTGGGCCAGATGCAAGACTGATGGCTGTTTCACAGCCAATGCAGCAATGAAGTGTTGTTCAAAGCCTGACTCTTCCAGTGGCTCTGAAAAACACATACTTGTTCAGGTTGTGTTGTAGTTTACATAGTGGAAAGCATATTTAGCAAGCCAAACCTGGGATCATTTAAACTTGAGGTTCTCAAAAGCCTCACAAAAAAGTACAATTCCACACATTTCAGGATTAGTGGAATCTACCAACCAGCTTCTGGGGACCATAACCCAGATTTGGCCATCCACAGTGGACCCACCTACACTTATCCCATGCTTATCCCTGCTGCATAAAGATGCCGAATACAACTCTTGCTCTGGTGCTGTGGTCACCCTTATTAACATACACTCCTATTGGCCTCAGTCTTCCCTTGTCTCTAAACCAGCAAGTACATTAAAAGAAAATACCTCTCTACTTGGAATTACCTATTTTGGGAATGGGAGAAGAAGGGAAAAGTAATCTAGAGAAAGCAGATACTGCAGAGACCACTCTGATCTTGAAAAAAATAACATCTTGGTGCTTGCTGGGTCAGGTGGAGTGCTGGGTAATGAAAACACAGGAAGGCATAAGCCAGAGGGATTTTAGGGGAGTACACTAAAGAGAAGGGTTGGATATTGGGTAAAAACGCATTGTGTTGCAAGGAAAGCTATTTACAGACCCTTTCCCTACATTTTCACAAATCACTTCCTGATGGGATTAGTCTCTGCTGCAGATCTGGAAGCAGAAAAGCATCTGATGCTGATTAATTTCATGCAGATCTGTACCAGAGCCTTGTGCTCTCATTCAGCCCCGAGCAAGCCTGCACATTACTCCTGAACTCACTGCTTCTGACTGTTCCCATGGTAAAACCAGACACAGCTCCCAATGCAAACACAACCTGCAGAGCCTTCCTGAAACAAGGTGTTTTGAATCCCTCTCTCTCCAGCAAATCTCCAGATTCATTTCTCAGCACAGAGGTAGAGGATGAGATCCAGCATCCCTGTGATAGCTCTGCCAGCCTGTGTTGACAAATTCCTCCCCATCGCTCAGTGAAGCGGTGCCAGCACATCTGGGAGACACACATATCGCCCAGATCCGCGGGGGCAGAGTTACCGTGGTGTTGGCAGACACTTGCTTGTTCGTTTCATGCTTTTCAGAGATCAGTCATTGTGTTTGATGTTCCAGAAAAGCATAGGATGATCTTAACCTTGTGTTATCCATTTTTTTACAACAGAACTTGGCTTGAGAATTCACACTTCAGAGAGGAACAGAAACTTGAAACTGCCCCTAAGCACCTACTGTATGAGGCTGAGATGTTACCATGTTGATTTACATACTCTTCAAATTTGTAAAGTAGAGAGCTTTTTCCCCCCCACAACTGCAAAGCCAAGAACTCAGTTTCTAGTGAAAGGTGAGATTCAAAATACGGCATGTTGGCCATGCATACATCAGGCAGGCCATACTTGGCCCACGTAGTTGGCACCCTTGATTTAAAGCATACCAAAGAAAATAACCCAAGAAACAGTATGTGTTCCCTATAAATAGCTGCTCTCTAGGTAGTCAGTGTGTGGTTTATGAACAAAATCTGTCCAAACTACATCAAAGTGCCTGAATATTCACTGCCTGATTTTACCGAGTTATGTGCTTAATTTGGCAAACACCTCCTGTTGCAGACCGTTGTCCTGTTTTGTTTCATTCCCCTCTGAACCCTTTGGTAGCGTTTGTACAGATTTTATGTAGAGTTTATTGAAAGATTTTTGCACTGATTTAGTACGTGGGCTACTCGAGCCAAGTGAAACAGGAACTATATTCCTAAGGCATGAAAAGGCAGAAAGGAAATTTTCTTATTGAAATATAATTTTTCCACATTACTTAATAGTCTAGAAAGTTAATACCTTTCTGGCAGCACTTCCCACTGGGAAAAAAAAATGGTTTCTACTCAGCCAAACAACAGTCTAATAATGTTTTAGGTTGGGTTAAATGTCTTAGAAACTGGCAGGTGTCACAGCCACCTTGCCTTCAGTGAAAAAGGCAATTGAAAGCCCTTATGAAACAAGGGATTTACATCAGTAGGGGCTACTACACAAAAAACAGGCACATGGCAAGGTTTGAATAGATGGTGAATCATGTGGCCCAAGGGATTTTTCGGGGTGGGGGCGTGTGCGTAAAATATCAGGCCATGAGGACCAGATGGTAGAGCTCTGCATGTGCAAGAGAAACAGCAAGAAACACTACAAAAAATGGATACTGAGAAGCAGCTGAAAGTCAAAGAGACTGGGAGCTTTGTTTTTGAAAAAAAGCTGTTTCCAGGGCTGAGTGAGGGTCAAAAGAGTGTTGGCACTGCAAGCAAAAACACAACTGAAAAAACAATTTTGTACAGTTGTTCTGTGAACAAATCAAATTACCTTAAGTATATATGTAGCTTTGTCATAGGCTTCTCCTCTTACACTGATACTGTCACCTGCAACTTTGTGTGTGCAAGGTATAGTTCTGCTTTCCTACATTACAGTTTCCCCTTCCCTGTCTGCCCTGTCAGTTTCACACTGTAAATTCTGTGGGGCAGAGATTATTCTTCAGTAATGGTCTGTGCACATGACAAAAAATTGTTGCCCTGATGTCAACATCTGAAATTTACTGGAAATTCACTCTACTTACATGGTAAGTCCCATTCTTTAGGGTCTGTTTGTCCTCTTGTAAACTCTTCAGGGCGTTGTCTCTTGCTGTGTATGTACATGCTGTGTAGTCCAGTGGGAATTCATCGCTGAAAACACAAATAATTAATATCACTGGTAATGTTCAAAAATAAATATTTAAGGCTCTGTCTTGTTATGTACATTCTTAACTAAGTTCATGAATATTTCCTTTGACATAAATGGGGCTACTTGTTCTTATTGTTAAGTTTATGTGTAAGTCTTTGTAAAGCCGGGGTCTGTATTCACAAGAAGAAAATTCTTAACTGTATTTCAAAAACATACTTCTAAAGACATTTAGGAAGAACAGGTCCCCATTCTTGTCTAGTTTATATTACCATATAAGCTAATAATATGGGTATACAGCAAATAGCGTGTGCTGTTACTCCTCTCTGCAATTGTGGCTACAAGAAAGTACCAGTAGGCTGAGACCTTGCTGGTTAGCTAAAATAGTTGTATTTTCCATTAGAAATATTACTGCAAGCCATTCTTCTTAGCCTAAGGGCATGCACTATGATAGAGCTTAATTGATTGGAAACTTAAAACTTTTACAGTATTCAGAATTCCTCCAAACAGAAGAATGTAGCTAACCAGAATATTTCGTCAAATCTGTTTACATATTTACTATTTAAAATGATTTTGTGAGCAGAAATATTTATAATTATGCTTCCCTCACTTGACTCTCTATAGTCACAAAACTCATGGGCTTTTAATANATAATAATAAAAATAAATAATATAATAATTTAAAAATGGCAAAAGAATACACAAAGTAAAGTGATACAACAAAAGTTGCTCTCACCACCCGAAGATTGGTTGCCCAGCCTGAGCAGTGATCACAGACCCCTGTCCCCTGGCCAACCCCCCTTAATATACTGAGCCTGTGGTACGGAATGTTCCTGTGGCCATCTTCTCCTGTCTATGCTCCCTCCCAGCTTCCATGGGAAGCTGAAAAAGTCCTTGACTAATATAAACATTACTTAGCAACAACTAAACCAGTATGTGCTATCAACATTCTTCTCATGTTAAATCCAAAACAGAGCAGCTACTAGAAAGAAAATTAACTCTATCCCANTCTTAGAAACTGGCAGGTGTCACAGCCACCTTGCCTTCAGTGAAAAAGGCAATTGAAAGCCCTTATGAAACAAGGGATTTACATCAGTAGGGGCTACTACACAAAAAACAGGCACATGGCAAGGTTTGAATAGATGGTGAATCATGTGGCCCAAGGGATTTTTCGGGGTGGGGGCGTGTGCGTAAAATATCAGGCCATGAGGACCAGATGGTAGAGCTCTGCATGTGCAAGAGAAACAGCAAGAAACACTACAAAAAATGGATACTGAGAAGCAGCTGAAAGTCAAAGAGACTGGGAGCTTTGTTTTTGAAAAAAAGCTGTTTCCAGGGCTGAGTGAGGGTCAAAAGAGTGTTGGCACTGCAAGCAAAAACACAACTGAAAAAACAATTTTGTACAGTTGTTCTGTGAACAAATCAAATTACCTTGAGTATATATGTAGCTTTGTCATAGGCTTCTCCTCTTACACTGATACTGTCACCTGCAACTTTGTGTGTGCAAGGTACAGTTCTGCTTTCCTACATTACAGTTTCCCCTTCCCTGTCTGCCCTGTCAGTTTCACACTGTAAATTCTGTGGGGCAGAGATTATTCTTCAGTAATGGTCTGTGCACATGACAAAAAATTGTTGCCCTGATGTCAACATCTGAAATTTACTGGAAATTCACTCTACTTACATGGTAAGTCCCATTCTTTAGGGTCTGTTTGTCCTCTTGTAAACTCTTCAGGGCGTTGTCTCTTGCTGTGTATGTACACGCTGTGTAGTCCAGTGGGAATTCATCGCTGAAAACACAAATAATTAATATCACTGGTAATGTTCAAAAATAAATATTTAAGGCTCTGTCTTGTTATGTACATTCTTAACTAAGTTCATGAATATTTCCTTTGACATAAATGGGGCTACTTGTTCTTATTGTTAAGTTTATGTGTAAGTCTTTGTAAAGCCGGGGTCTGTATTCACAAGAAGAAAATTCTTAACTGTATTTCAAAAACATACTTCTAAAGACATTTAGGAAGAACAGGTCCCCATTCTTGTCTAGTTTATATTACCATATAAGCTAATAATATGGGTATACAGCAAATAGCGTGTGCTGTTACTCCTCTCTGCAATTGTGGCTACAAGAAAGTACCAGTAGGCTGAGACCTTGCTGGTTAGCTAAAATAGTTGTATTTTCCATTAGAAATATTACTGCAAGCCATTCTTCTTAGCCTAAGGGCATGCACTATGATAGAGCTTAATTGATTGGAAACTTAAAACTTTTACAGTATTCAGAATTCCTCCAAACAGAAGAATGTAGCTAACCAGAATATTTCGTCAAATCTGTTTACATATTTACTATTTAAAATGATTTTGTGAGCAGAAATATTTATAATTATGCTTCCCTCACTTGACTCTCTATAGTCACAAAACTCATGGGCTTTTAATATTATTAAATCTCAGTTTCTGTGACTTCTTCAAGCACATCACCAGGGACAGAGAGAGGCAGCACAAGCACGTTGGTGTTGTTTCCTTAGGAGGTCAGGCTAAAGATATGCTTTGAGGTTCTTCCATTGTACCAGAACTGTCCAGGAGGTTGCAAGCACTTTTCCCCAGGTTTAGTATTTTGAGAAATGGGAGTATCAACTTATTTCATCACCCTGTATTGTAAAAAAGTCATAGCTTCAATATTAAACCTAATCTGTGAGTCTTTTTTGGGTGTCCTCACAAATAACCTGAATTACCCATCAATGCCATCTGTTGTGGTTTAACCCCCGCCAGCAACGAGGACCACGCAGCTGCTCGCATGTTCCCCACCCCCCTGCCCCCTCAAGTAGGGGTGGGAGAAGAGGGAGAAAAGGAAGGTAAAGGAAAAAAANTAAAGTGTTAAAGCATCTTTTAAAAATTGTAAAGTTCCAGCAGTTTTCCTAGGTAATCTGATAACTTTTCATTCCTTCGTGTTATATTCCTCGGCAATCTTGAAGTGACAGATTGGTAACAAGATCGGAACATATTTACCATACCCCATTAAAGTCTTGGGTTTGGTACGCTCACTGTAAATCTCTATATGCATATTGACTCTTGAGCTGCAGATACATAAGCTTGCGATGAAACAGAACTTGTGCCACAATCAATATACAGGCCAAAACAGAAGTAGGAGAAGGACATTTGCAATTAATAATAATTAGATTTTAATTTTACTAATAGAAGGTTGAATCTTCTTCCATTTAAATCAGTGGCAGAATTCCATATTAGATTTAACTTTTTCTGAGTCAGCAAAATATGCTTAGCTTTTGCATAGGACTTTATATGCCTAAGGCACTGCATACTCGTTAATTAAAAATTAGTAACTGAGACACCGAAATCCTATATTTCATCAATACTAAGTTGACTCACTACAAATAGAACATCCGTTACTTAAAAACAGTCTTTGCAGTGCTTACAGTGGATTTTATAATCTACTCATTTCATATTGTTTCATCCCAAATCTAAAGGTGTTCAAATCTAAAGTTTCCTGAACTATAAAATGTAAAAGGAGACAAAGCTATGAGAAATGTAAAGATTGTTTTGTGCGACTTGAAATAAAAAAACAACAAAGAGCAAATCAACATAACAATGACCCACAAAAAAACTTTTATCCCAAAAAAACCTTTTATGGCCATAATTGACTTGAAAAAAAGAAAAATTGAATTACAGTATTCAGTTACAGGAAGACTACTAAGTCTACCTGCTGATCATATCATACATAGTGTGGTGCTGGTTTTGAGCCAGGTCCAAATAAATAATTTCAAGGTAAAACAATTCTTTCCTGGACCATTCATTCCTGCACGATACTGGAATGCCCCTCAGCCATTACAGATGACAAAAGCTCATGGCTTTTACTGTGTTCCAGATAAGCTGTATAAGATTGTGGTTCATAAAGCGTCTTTTTGACAGCTTGTGTATTCTACATGCTTGCATCAACTTTTTCCTCAGTAAAATGCTTAGCTTTAAATCGGTGTGAATTTGGCTGCTTTTTTATTATTATTATTTGAATTATATGACACTTCGTTGGGTACTTACGCATCCCTCCTCCTCCCTATCACTGAAATATCCTTTTCTTGCTTTTTGTTTGCCCTCTGCACAAAGCAGGGTCTGCCTTGACAGAGACGCGGAGCGCAGTCCTGTTTGCATTCGGTCTGGAAGGCCATCTAGTGACACAACCGTGCAGCAGAAAATGCAAAACCCTGTTTGAGTTGCGATTTTTTTTTTCTCCCTTAGTTGAATTAAATGATCTTGCTACACTCAAGCATGCCCTCAGGGGTTTGTTGCTATTCCCACAAGTGGCATTTCAAAAATTTTAGAATAATTTTTGATTTCTTTTGATTTGTCAGAGTTTATCTGAGATGGAGCACACTGTTAATCCCTGCTAAGAAAGAAACATCATTTTTTTTGTGCAGAATGGTGGCAGATTGGGACCCGAGCAGGTCTGTCACGAACCCAGCATCACTCCCCTGACCTGTGTATCATGGCAAAATGTATCTGGCTGTTGTCTTCCCCCGCATTCCATGGGACAAACATGCAGGTGCCTGGGGCCAGTGCATCTCCACCATTAAAATGTAAAATTCCGGTTTATTTTAATCGCAGCTCACCTTGGATGGGTGGCACTGGGTGAATAAGCAATGAGCAGAGCAGGCAGTTCCTACTCGAGTGGTAAATAGAGTAGAAAACAAGCAGCGAGTCACCGCCATTCCCAGTGCCAGTAGCAAGATGCATTTGGGGGGGCACCTCAAGGGAGGTCTCTGCCTCCCCCCCACCATGGCTGGCCCTGCACCTGCTGCACGCTCTTCCCTCAGCCGTTGGGACTGGGATCCGCTGCTGCAGGCACTGAGGTTGGACTGGAAGACATCCCCTCAGCCGCTGGCGACGTGAGGTAAACCAACATGGTGCTCGAACTGGAAGACATCCCCTCAGCTGCTGGCGACGTGAGGTAAACCAACATGGTGCTCGAACTGGAAGACATCCCCTCAGCTGCTGGCGACGTGAGGTAAACCAACATGGCGCTCGACCTGGAAGACATCCCCTCACCTGCTGGCAACAGTCAGGTAAACCAACATGGCACTTGAGGTCCAAAGTGGCTCCCTGGGGGAATAAAC
>VXBO01003255.1:345245-370654 GCA_013400135.1 Rhinoptilus africanus
CAGCGGGGGGCAGGACATGGGCGCCACAGTTGCTGGAAGGGGATGAGTACGACTGGAAGCGTGAAGGAGACAGGGCGCAATGGCCCCGGGCAGATGGAGGCCTTGGAGGCTCACCAGGAGGAGGGGGGTGTCGGAAGAGAAGTCTGACGGGATGCTGAGGGGCAGCCCGTGAGGAGCCGACGCGGTGGGCGCCCCGGGCCGCCGAGGGGGGCTCGGGCCTTTGTGCTGCGCCNGGGCTGTCCCGCCGCCGGGCCCCGCGGCACCGAGGGGGCGGGGGCCGCTCGCCCCTGGCTTAGAACCGCTTCTCCTCCCTTTGCAGCAGTACGCGCCGTCCGTCTTCGAGAAGTACACGACCAGCGTTACGGTGGGGAAGAAGGAGGTCGCCCTGAATTTGTACGATACCGCAGGTAAGGGGGGAAGGGGGGGGTTCACTTGATGCTCTCCGCTCCCCCAGAGCCGGCAGCGTCGGGCGGGCAGAGGCCGTTTGTGTGTGGCCTGGGACGGGACGGACCCAAAGCCAGCCCCCGGCTGTGCCGGCTGTCAGACAAACACGCCAAAACTGCTTTTACCGGTGGGTGTAAAATGCTGCTCCTGTGAACGTGCCCCTGTTTCTGTTCCAGCGGCTTTTGCTGGGTCAACTCCCACCAGACTGATACTTGCCGACTGTAAAGCTGGAATGTATTTTCAAACTGCTTTTTTACTAGCGTACTTTTAGTGTAATACCGCAGTTAAGGCTGCTCGAGATTAAAGTACAAACAAACCAACAACCATTACCTGTTGCATGCATAAATGTGCCTTCCAAAAAAAAAAAGTTGCTTGTGTAATGGCAGTTCCAGCCACAGTCTCGTTCACTACCTTAACAACCCACTTTATTAAGAAAAATCACATCAAATAGCAAACATACCTGAAAGTATTAAAACCCAGTTCCCAGATTCAAAGCACAATACAATCAACCATGAAAATATTTTAATCTCCTGCCATGTGTGATCTAATAGTGAAGGGGAAAAAGGCTGGTTTGTGTTCAGAATAAAAAGGCTGTAGCTGTAAAAGTTACTTGAAAATGGTGGTGGTTTGTTCGGGTTCATTTCAGGAACTTGTGAAATGGTTTGTGTTCAACTTCATTCAGAGTACCTAGGCTCCTCTCGAGCTGTGTTCCTAAATGAACCCTAAAATTGACCTGTGCTCGGTTTCAGCTCAGTGTAAATTGTGTTACAGTTGTAGCCTGTGGATTTGTTCCAAATTTACACCAAGACAAATAAGAACCAAATGCAGTCCATATTAATTTTTAATAGTAGTAAAACGCTCACTTTCTGGTATACTGCACGTGATATCTGAATAGATGATTTTAAGGGTTTTTAATCTAAAAGTTAATTTTATTGCTGAACTTAACTGCAGTATAGTAAGATACTGAGCACCCAATTTGCCCATATATTTTCTTGTGTCAATGTCAACTGTTGGTTTGGATAATGTTAAGAGTGATTTGGATAATGTAGCTTCTACTGAATAGCAAGGCTTTTGTGTTTAAGTCTTAAAGGAAAAGAGAAGGGCTGAAATCTAGTGTGAAAGAGGGATTTCCTTAATACTGTGCGTTGGCGCCAAGAAGTTGCCACAGCAAACTTGTAGAGTTATGTTTGTTCACTGTCAGTGTGGAATTTGTCTGTCACACAGTTCTAGATACTTGGCTGGCTCCTTTAAAATCAAGCTGCAGCTTCCAGCATTTGCCTCTGGAGTCTCTTCCAGGCTTTAAGGAACAAGTGCTGCATCCAGAAACGGTGGTAGGCAGGGGAAGTTCAGTATTGCAGCACTAAACTCTGACAAGCCTGACATAAGTGCCCAGCTCCTTGCATCACGCAGGGAGTTCAGCTTCGTGCAAGACCTACAGCCACCAGCAGCCTGGAGAACGCTCGCTGAACCCGGTGCTGGTGGCTTGTCTTACCCTGTTTCCTTGTCCAGGAGCGGAACTTTAGCAGAAAGTCTCTACCCCTCCACATATAGTTCACAGCTATAAATACTGCCCCACTGAAGAACAGAATGGGGCATATGTTGTGTCACTTTGGGAAGCGGAGGTGCCGTTGTTGCCTAGTTGGCAGAGCGCTCTGCCATGAAAGAGCAATTGCTTTCCATCTTTCATTTGGAAACCTTGAAACCCAACATGTCTCACCTCCCACAACAGTGTCATGGCCCCCAGGCTGCAAGTTGCTAGAGGGTGCTCACGCTTGCCTCCTCCCTTCCTGTGAAATCTCTTTTGCTTTGCATGAGACACATCAGATACAAAGAAAGGGGGGACATTGCCGCCTTAGTTACAACATTTCCTTACGAGTGGGAAGGGCTTGAGTTTTGGTTCTGTTTCAAAGCAGCTTACATAGTTTTATGTTACAGATCTGTGTTATAGTCTGTGATTCAAGCAGCTTCCCATCCTCTTCCTGAAGCTGGAAGTTACGCGAGAGGAAGAACTCACTTGAGCACACACTTTAAGCCCATCCTGTTTTTAATAATACAACACTGATGTTGAGTTCCTTAAGGATTAGGCTGGGACCAACAGTTGTGTCCTGTCCTCGTAAGTTCATGTAGTGCAGTAAGAAGAGCAAGAGGAGTGTCTTCAGGAGAGGAGGGCTCCTGTCCCTCTGCCACATGGGTGCAGCATGAGAGATGCAGTTTTGGAATCGGTGTTTCGCTCTTGACTTGCTTCTGCCATATCATGCAGCAATAGCTCATTAAATTCCTATCTCAGCTGGGTGATGATGGTCTGGGGTGGGTGTACAGCAGCAGTTGCAGCTTAAAGAGGAGTCAAAATATTCGCCTTATTACTGGAAGTACAGTGGCTTAACAGTGCAGCACATTAGCCGTATTTTATGAATCATCATCTGACTTACTGAACTGCTTGAGTTGATCTTGTGCTTCTCTAAAATCCTAAAACAGCTTGTGTTTTGCTTCTCAGTCTGAAAGGTTCACAAATAATTCAGATTATCACAAAGTCATTTAAACAGGATCAAAAGGATGTAAAACCATTTCAGAGGTGAAGGGCTTCAGTTAAGTGCCATGTAACCGTGTAAGGGAGGAGAAAGCAAAGCAGTTCTAAAAAGTGTCATTGCATCTTCACGATGTATCCACTGCAGAAAGGACTTTTAGGATATTTTTAGGATCTTGCTAAAAGCAACGCTGAATAAAGCTGCACTCCCAGCAGCGTCATGGGAAGGTAAAGGACAGGTTCAGCTCCGTGGGCTGTTTAAAGTTAGAGGATTCTTTGTATTGTCAAGTCCTGTGCAGCTTAAGACTTTGAGCTTGTTCTACTTACTGAAGGAGAAGGACACAAAGTGCCTAAGAATCAAAAATTTCAAGCTACAAAAGTTTTTTTTTTTCTTGAAGAGAATTTTGGTAACATATGAAGTCAATGAGTGAGTCTAAAATATGCTAGAATAACTTTTTTTTCTGTAACTTTTGTACTATGCTGCTCTGTCTTCCTCATCAGAGACACCTTTCGCTGTTGCAGGAAGTTGGTGGTACACCTACGCAATGTGTGAAGGCTTTGTAATATCACTTGTCTTGCCTGCAAACGGGCTTTGCAGCAGCTTATTCAATTAAAAGTTTCCATTTCTTGCTGTGCTCGTCAGAGGCAAAGGCACTGAGAGGTAAATTAACTCTACTTTTTACATACTAAGGGAGTGGTGTTGGTGCTTTAGCTGCGGCCCAGACACAAGGTTCAGTTTGTGTTGCCGCTCGGCGCAGGGCGCTCGGACCAAAGGAGAGAGCTGTGCTGAGCAGGGGAAGGCTGGGGAGGAAGTAATGCCTCATCATTGCGGGTGCTCGCTCTGACTGGCAGGAAGCTCATGCGAAGCCTCCAGCAGGGTTTTTCAGGTCTGTAATGACAGATGCACGGCCGTCGGGCCTTAAGAGAAATTTTAGAAGTTTGTATATGTAAAGATTATTTTTCATAATTTTAAAAGGGAGGGCATGCCTGAGGAAGACAAAACCCACACAACTTCTTAATTGAAGTCCTCATCTACTGGTTTTATTCCTGCCATGAATGTCTGGTTCCTAATTTTTTTTAAACTGAGTAGTGAAAAAAGATAACTGGGAAGCTAATAACCGTGGTATTCCCATGGAGCCTGCGGAGTAACGAATCAAAGAGAATTGGGTGCATTTCTGTGTGCCTGTGAGGGCTCGCCATCGCAGGGCTCCATGTTGATCCTAAACCACAAGTGTGGAGCGTTACAGACAACATGTGGCCATACATAGGAATTGGTTGGGTGGTCTGAACCGCCTGGCAGGATATTACATTCTTCCTGACGCGCCGGCGGTTGCTGGTGATGGACAGTGCTGCTGTGCATTAGGACAGCATGTACTGGTGGCCTCCTGGGCTGGCAAGTCTCGACTTTGTCGTTTACCCTCTCCTGTCAATGGCAGTGGCTGCTGAGCTCCTTTCCAGGCTGAGCAGCACGCAGGCTGGCATGTCTTGGGTGGGGAATTGGTGAGGAAGAGCAGGCAGAGGTGAACATGCACGTGAGACCGAGACCTGTGGTTTCACTTCTTCCCCCATTCACCCTCAGCCCCCTCCTAGGGCCCGACTGCGGAGACATGGGTTATGCCGCAGGTCAGAGGGACGTGGGAGTGCGATGTTTGCAAAGGTTTAGGAAATTTTAGGTGAATTCAGCTGGGTGAAGGTTTTTCTTTAAAAATAATAAACAAGGTCTCTGATGCTACAGTGAATTGAGGAAGGCAGAGGAGAGTCACAGATATGCTCAGACATAGGCATGTGTTTGACCTATTCTTCCACATCATGCTTTATGTTAATTGGGGAAAGAAAACGGCTACCTGTGTTTGAGGAACCACAGTTGGGGGTTTTGCATATACACTCGGTTACTGCTTAGGTTCAACCCTCTTCCTTAATTTTAAAACTCTTCTAGTAGAAGACCTAACGCTGCCAAATTAGCTCTGACCACAGACTGAGCAGCGTTACAAAGTCTCCCAGGCCCTTTCTTACACTTCCATCAGCAGCACTTAAGGACAGGGGCTGGGAGGGCTTGTTTTCAGTGAGAGGGACGCTGATGTTTAGATGCAGCTTGATCTGGGTCTGTTACATCCTCAGCAACTGAAGAACTGCATCTGAGCTCTTAAAGAATAGCTTCCTCTCCTTCCAAGTGAGCGCTGCCATCATCCGACCATAATACAAGTTAAGCAATTACCTTCTAACCTTCCCCCTGTGGCCTCTGCACTATACCTTGTTTTGTGTTCTGCGTTTGAGATTCCAAATATGCATGGAGACACATTTTTACAGCAGCATTTTCTTATGTGTTTATTTTCTCAGTTTGCTTAAAAAGCCATAACTGTGCAGTTGTTTTTGAAGATGAAGGTGCAGTTCACTGGGGCATATCTCTAGTTTTTGACTTGTAATACAGCATATTTGTGTCACATCATTGAAGACGTCTCTTCTGTTATCCCATCCAGGAGGGTGTGGTTTTAGCTCTATGTTCCGATTCCAGACAAACTAATGTGTTTCTTCCAAGGGCACAGTCCTGTCCGCTGCACAAATTGCCAGCAATAACTTGGAGGACCTTTTGATTTTGCAGGCTCCATTAGTAGAGGTTCAGAGGCATGAACTTGAACGGGGAAAATTACACACAGCCCATAACACTAGAGGAAGTTAGGAGAAAAAAAAAATGTTTGGCACCTGAAGTGGTTAATGCATTTAGAGGATTATCTCAACAACAAAATGGTAAACCGGTTGCAAACAAGTAGGTGGATTTGGGAGAATAAGAAGGGCTAAGCAGCACAGTCTTTGCTCTGAATGTTTATACAACACTCATAATTTTGCCAATTGTCTATTATTTCTGGATTAAACATTGAGGGATCAATCCTTCTTTGTTCTGCACGTCGCCCACGGAGCATGCTGCTGTTGCGGGAGCTCACATACAGTGGTCCAAGCCTAAGATTCCCGTTGTACAAATATCTCAGGCAAACTGAGTAATGGCTTATCCTATAGGGATTGCCTTGTAATAACCTGTATCTCAATCCATCATTTAAATTAAGGAGGGAGGCAAAATATTGTAGAATAATTTACCTTCCAGTATCTGCAATTCTTCAGATTGCAGTTGGAGACCAGCACGTTAGCTTGAGTGATGTGACTCGGGACCGAGCCAGGTGCCAGGGCAGGTAGTTGGTATAACGATTGAGCACGCTGAAATTTTCATCATTCCTTCATTTGAAGTATCAATAAAAGATTTGAGATGTGTAACTTCCATGTAGGGCAGTTTCTGGGCTGTGTGTACATTGTGGTGATTGTGGGAAGGGATGACATTCCCAGTTCTCGTTTTGGGAATCTGTTGCATCACATACGTGATTCCAGGGGCAGTGTTCAGGCGGCAGACAGATCTACAGACTGCTCAAATCACATTTTCTTCCTATGAAGTCTCTGAAAAAACCTAAAATGAAAAAGATTGGGGTTTTTTTCCTGAGCTGCCAGCTATATCTGGCAATTACTGCTTTATTGAACTTGAATCTCTCAGAGCACGACACCTTCAGACCCCAGCACGGTGATTACTGCTAAGTCATCTGTACAGCAAGGGGAGAGAGTACAGGGCTGAGGCAAATCAGCTTCCTCTTGTTAGATCACGTGCTGGAACATCCCTAATCAGAAGTGTGACAAATCCCCTGCTTTTCCAGAATTCAGCAGCATCCCTAAGATCGGCTGTGTAGTCCTGCTTTAACCTGGCTCGTGTTGCTGCACGTCTTGTAAAATCACCAGCACGGTGCCACAGCGTGCGCGGTGCCACAGCGAGCAGTGGTGCAGTTGCTGCTTCCTCTCCGCTCGCTGGGCTGGGAAAACCAAGTTTGCCACTTAAGATTTTCACTTTGGTGTTCGCGTCTAGCAAATACAGTGTTTCTCCTCCTCGCAGCATCACGTGTGCAAATGGATTTGGGAGAATGGAGCCACTGCCAAATTGCAAATATTTCAATCGATAACTCGGCTTCCTCTTGCTGATTTTGCTTGCGAGCAGAAACTTGGCAATTGGCAATTAGAAGTGCTTCTAAGTACTTAGCAGGTAGGCAAAGCAGGCTTTTTATTAAAACTTGCCAAGGACATGTTTTATATTCTAAAGCATCGGTTTTGTTAGTGAAGAGGAAACTACTGCACTTAAGGGAAGGAATTTTACAAGTATGGAAAACTTGCAGTCTATGCAATTGTAGTACCATTGTTCTCGATCTCAAGTACATATTTTTACATATTCCCATCGTACTGCTTGTTAAGGACAGAGTTTTCTTTTACCAAAACGTTCTCTGTGTTTCAGGGCAGGAGGACTACGATCGGCTACGACCACTTTCTTACCAGAACACAAACGTCGTGTTAATTTGTTACGATGTCATGAACCCCACTAGCTATGATAACGTAGCAGCTAAGGTAAGAGGCTTTTCTAATTGCTTCAGCCTTTTAAATGAATTGGATACGCCTGATAGATGATAAGATGTCAGATTAAAAAAGCTGCTGCTTTTAGTGTCCTGTACCCTGGGCGTGCAGATGCTCCGATCGCTCACCGTGTGCTGGGCTGCAGGTCACAGGCCTTAGACCCGGCGCTCACCTCTCCCCAGCTCCTCAGTGCGCTGAACTGGGGGTGACTCCACAGTACGCTAAAAAGATCAAACACCAGCGGTGAAATCGACGTTTTATCTGTAGTGATGTCACACAACCAACATTGCACACAAGCGTTTTAGATTCAAGTCTACTTCCACCACATGCGTGTTTAACTGCGGGGAGAGAGGTAAACAACCACTTGCCCACACTAGGATTTCTGTAAGGCCCAAATTCTGCTCTTAAATATGGCTTGAAAGGAGCTCTTCTCAATTTAAACAGATGTTAAATAAGCACTTTGGCACAGCGACAGATGCCACCTATGTTTTTATAAAGCAACTGACTTTGGGTATGACTTTTAAATGTTTTGGTAATGTAAATAGTACATGTTGGGCCCCTCCCACTAGATTAACAACTTTCTAAACTCTGTAATTGCAGCATATATTAAATGCTGATTCTGTTACTTGGCTTTATTGTTTCGATTTCAGAAAAAAAGAAAAAAAAAAAGCCAGATATAAAAGTTTTGTTTTTCTACCATCAGTGGTATCCTGAAGTGAATCACTTCTGCCGAGGTGTCCCGCTCGTACTCATCGGCTGCAAGACAGACCTTCGGAAAGACAAAGAACAGTTGCGCAAGCTCAGGGCTTCTAAGCAGGAACCTATTACTTACAACCAGGTAAATTTAAGTGCATTTAAAGTGGTGTTCTCTTTGCAACAGATAAGACACGGTTACTTCAGGGGCATTGATCCTCACAAGTACAATCACAGATACTCCAAAGCCTGGTGATTGCAGCAGCCAGATAAAGAAATTCTCGACAGTCAGAATTAACAGGGATTTCTGTAAGTCCTTTTTGGAAATGGCCAAATCACCACCCAAAGTAAAGAGAAATTTGAAGAGAAATTTGCATATCTTGGGGTGTCTGAAAGGAGACTACTAGCTGTTCCTTCTAGGCTCATTACATTTTATTCTTGTTTCCCTTCACAGCTGGGTTATTCCTATTACAAATTTGTAAACCTTGACAAGTTTGTTGGACTCCCTTCATAATTTTTATTAGGATACATTCCTCCCATCACAGGTATTTTGATCAGGATTGTGAGAAAGACTGGAGATGCTAGGATACACATTACAGGATTAAAAATAGTGTCTGTTACGGAAAAAATTCTCCTTTGCAAACCCTATTTAAAAATAAATCCTTTCAAGGACAATAGCAAAAACATCTGCAGGGCTTCTCTAACATGAGACTTTTCTTTGAAGTCTCTAAAGTAATCTAAAAAAAATAAATTACATATTAGTAAATGTTTTCAATTTAAGTATTAAAAAGCAGCGAGGCTTACAAGTAGTGTTACAAGACTGCTGTAGGTACAGGAGAAACAGTCAGTGGTGGAACAGCTTCTCCCATGTCATGCCAGGCCTTTCTACTCGGGTCTCCCACTTTTTTTTTTCTTTTTAAACTACAAAGCCATCCTTCTCCCCTCATCTCAGAGCAAAACCAGCAGCCTTCAAATTACTTGAGACACAAATCCAGGGAACAAGGTTAAGTGCACCAAGACCTTGAATGAATCACTTTTACTAAGCAGTATGAAAAGAAAGTGCAACTACATCACCACTAAACCATGCTGGGACTTTTTGCTTGCGCACAAGATGAGATGCCCATCCTGTCACTTTGGTAACAATTGCAGATTGTGCCTCATTTGCATTAATAACTCCCTTCATCACCCTCACAGGTGAGGTTCTTGCGAGCAACGGACACTTTTGGCAAGTTTGCTGAGGCCTCCTGCAATTAAATTCCAGGCCCCGCATAATGTACAAACGTTGCCTCCTATATGGACCCTCCCATTTGTTTTTTCTCCCCTTAAATATACACTACCTCAGTCTTTTACAGCTGATTGCATCTTGAGTCACGCAACGTGAGCTGAACAATATCTGCCAGCACTGCAACTTGCAAACAACTGGAAGGAGACAAACTTCACTTAAATATGCTGAAGAAAAATCCCCTGTAGAAGCCTGAGTGCTCAAATGACTCCACTCCCAGGGCTTATAACGAATAAACGCAGAGTTTGTGAGCTGTGGGTCGCAGACCTGGAATTCACACTCTAAGGCTCACAAGCATTCAAAACTGGGGGCTGACCCTGCAATGGCAATAAAAGGATCACAAGCAAAGTAAGAAATCACTGTGTTTTGTCCGTAGTGATTTCACGCAACCAGGATTGCATGCAGACTTCATAGATTCTAGTCTGTTCCCATTGCATGCGTTTGGGTGAGGCTGAGAAACACGGGCACCCATTTGTGTATACGAGGATTTTGGCTGAGCCCTTGTGATGCTCCAAAGCAGAAGTTGGGGTTCCTGCATGTGCACCAGCAAAACACGGCACGACGTTGGTCCAGATTCTGCTCTTGCATGTGACATTCATTACTAAAGGTGACATCAAATAATAGTTAAGGTCAAGCCTAAAAAAATACTGCTGTATAGGCATCTTATCCTCACTTAAGTATCTACCTCAGCATCTCTTTTGAACAAATTTAATACTAAAAGTACTTTTACAGTATCAGCAGTCTGCATCTTAGAGTCTGTAATGTACCAAACTGTTAGGCCAGGCTCTAGATCAACACAGGGGAATAAAAAAACGAGTTTATTTATCAGTGCCTCAGTTTATTAACAATGCCACTTACACTCTAGCACTATACTTGAAGGCAGCTTCTTTCTTCCTGACCTCATGATACGAAGATGTACAAAATAATGCCCTTTCCCGTCTCACCTTCCATCTCTCATACATTGGGTTAACATCTTTTCTTACCTTCTGTTCTTTCCAGGGTGAAGCAGCTTGTCAGCAGATTAATGCAGAAGTTTATCTGGAGTGCTCAGCAAAATGTCGTGACAACATAGAAAAGGTTTTTAAAGAAGCAACAACCATTGCACTAAATGCCATGAAAAGAGCCAAGCGCCAGAAGAAACAGACGGTGTGCTCAGTGTTATGATCGGGACTGAACGAGAGCATTGACTGCACAAGAGCAAAGCAATTCAGATTTTAAAAACAGCTTAACTTTAAAGACCTTTTTGTTTTGTTACATGTTTGTATTCTTAGAAAAAAATTTCTATTTTAAAGTTTTAATTATTTTTAGTGGTTTTGCACTTTTGTTGCACTGCTCTCACAAACTTTTCAAAGTTCTTTATCAAGGTTAGCCAGTGCTGCGTGCCTTTGTGCATCTCGCTTTTGCTCCTAACTGCAAAGGACCGACAGTCAGGTCTCGGACTCACTATTTAAATTGCAATGAACAGTGGCTGCTACTATATGACTTCATTAGTGGGGTTTTTTTCCTCTGCAGAATAATTGTGGCATGTTATAGCTACAATTTACTGTCTTTTTCAAGCAGAAAAGCTGAAAAGCCACATCTTTTAGAAGAAGTGGTGTTAGAGCAGCTTATCAGGCACCTTTGAAGAGACAGAAATGGAGTTGTCTTAACATTTTCAAATTAATTTACTTGGTGGCAGTGTTGGAGTTGGCCTCACGCTGCCCCCAGAGTGCACAGACGGAGCATCCACTACTCCCGCTGTACCACTGGCCCAGCTTTGCAGAGCTACAGCGGTGGAGGTCTCCTTGCAAGGCCTGCTGCTTAACGGAAAGGGGCATCGATCAATGGAAGCGCATTGGGTGCTCCAATTCAGAAATGGAATATCATGGAAAATATTTACAGCACTCAAAGTTAGAAGTGCTCCAAGCAGCTACTATGTGTAACAAAGTCAGCTTTACAATAAACTTCTATAGCTTATTTAATATGTGACGGGTGGAAATATTGGTGCATACTAGGGGAAATACTAAACTCATGTTCATTAACTGATGAAATCACCTCCACTGCTATAAATTAAAATTTTCCCTTTTGCGATGAAGGCGTTCATTGTTTATTTAAGGGTGAGGGACGCGCCCGCACTGCACAGCCTAGTACATGTGCCTCAAATCGAGTTCTTTTGCACATCCCGTGCAGCGAGAGCTCACATCTCGACAGCAATCACTAGTTTGTCACCATTGTATAAACCAAACCCGTGCAGGGAAGGATTTTGCCGTCCAGGTGTTGCTGAAAACTTTCTGTATGAGGCAAACGACAGCCCCTCCTAAGGGAGAACACAGAGGACCTGGGTAAAGGTAACAAGACACAACCTTTTGCCAGAAGTTTAGGCGGTGCATGCCAGGAGTCTGCTTTTAGACAAACTGTACACCATACAGAGTTCCTGCGGCTTTTTTCCCTGATGGTGACATGACCAGCTGAGAGAATAGCTGTTTTGGAGTGAGCCATCGTTATTATTTTACATGCAGAGTAAAGAGATTTTGATCCTTGAAATCTTACCTTTTTTTTAATTATTTTCCCTAACTTTGTTTTGATGTTAATTTAGGTTTGTGAGTCCCTGCAAACTTAAAATGGAAAATAAAATAATAATAAAAAAAAATCACACGTTTGTGCACATCTTTGACTATAGAAAAATCTTGAAGAACTGTGCAGCCCTTTCTCCCCGAGTTGTCAGCGAACCACAGCACATCACCTCACCCAGTATGAAACTGGAACACCAACCTGCAGGAACTTACCCCCGTTTACCCTCAGTTCCACGGCAGGAATCTCTTGCCTTTTTTTAAATCCGAGTTTCTCATGCTGCAGAACTCAGGTTACTCACCACATCCAGAGCTGCCCGCCCCTGGAGAACCTGCTCCAGTGCTCTTGTCCGGCAGGTTCCAGCATCGCTCCCAAAATAAAACAGTTTACGTTTGGAGAATTCAAAGGATTGAAAAAAAACCCAAACAAACCCAACCTCACGGTGTACAAAAGTTAACACAGCAAGATACAGCCCAGCTAGTGTGAAAGTTGTTCAAAATACGCTAATGGCAATTTATTTTCATGCCCACGGCACAGTAACACGGTAATTCTGCCAGCCTCGCAGCAACGGAAGTGATGAAACCATTTTGAGTCTGCAGTGCATACGTATTTCTCCAGGAGCGCACTTACCGGGAGACGGGCATCGTTTTCGGACGGCGCTCTGCCAAAGCCATTTGCCCAATCTGGGCTTTTGCTGGCTCAAAGGAACCCTTTGCCTCTGGGAGCGAGCAGCTCACAGTACCGCAGCGGGCCCACGGAGCCACAGATGTTACAGCACCCAAAACAAGCTTATTCGAATGAGTAAGTTAAAGTTCAAGCAGCACAAGAAGTTAAGCAGGATGGGAGTCAGGATTTGTCCTCCACGTTCCTTCTGACCCAGCGTTTACATTCTCTTAATTATCGGTACAAGCGCAGCATCAAAGGAAGTATTTAGTATTTCTGCTCAGCCCATCCTTCCCTTTCCAGGACAGCACAGGGAGCAAAAAAACCACTGAAAACAGAAACCAAAGTGCAACTGCACTTTTGCCACTGATGAAGTTCATTGTAAGGAAAAAAAAAAAAGGTGTCTTGAAAAAAAAACCCAAAACAACCCAAAGGGCAGCATATTTGTTATTAAAAAGGGGCTGAAGCAGCTGCATATTGAATGGTTTATTTTAGGTCTTTTCCAGGCCCGGACAGATGACCTGGTGGTCTCCCTGGAGCAAGGCTAGCAGACTTCCCTGCCATTTAACAACTCATTTTGCTTCTTTTTGTCTTTAAAAGAGAATTACTCCTCTTTAAATAGCTTTTTAAAAGTGTATATAGCAGCAGTATGGTACAAAGATGGGCATTATTTTTTTTTCACAGTACACACAGGTTAGTATTGCCACTGAAAATATGCCTTAAACAAATGCCTTTAAAAAACCCAACATTCGGTCTGTATTACTGATCCACCTGGAGTGTTCACAAACCTTCGCAAATCCAATACCCAGAATTTAAATAATAAAACTGGAAAGTGTTAAATATCATTCCAGAATTGGAATTACAGTAGATCTCACATTCTCCCAACGCTGGCGCTGCGCCAGGCAGGTGCATGTTGCTCTATATACACAAAAACCCCCCCAAAAACCAAAAAACCCCCACCCCAAAAGCGAACACATTTTGTATTAAATATACATAAATAGCAGGACGGCGGACTGGAGAGCCATGCTGTGTAATACTGAGTCTGTGCTGGCAGAGTCCGAATCCTTCACGGAACACAGGGACGGACGAGTCCTTCCGAGCCCGTCCATCGCGTAGCTGGGGTTTAGCAGGATGCGTCCCAAAGCCGGCGGGGGCAGAGGGGCGGCAGCCAGCACGCCGGGGAGAGGGGGGGGAATGTCACAGCTTCTTCATTTTGTCTCTGTTTTTCTGCAGTTTAGTGTGCACCACTTTGAGAGTAGTGAGGAAGTTCCCGAGGAAGAGCAGCAGGAATGTGAAAGCCAACACGAAAACCTGAAAACGGAGAAAAAGGAGGGGAAAAAAGGTGAGAGCTGAGTGTGTTTGGCCACATTTCAGCGAGCTCTGATGGGGCTTGTTTGGCAAGTCCAGGGGTGCGTTAGCACAGGAGGAGAGAAGATGGTATCCGAACACACAGTGACGCATCCAGCTGTGTGCGTCGACAGGACATGTATTTTTGTCACAATCGCTTAAGTGGCATTTACTGCTTTTGATATTACAACATGGATTATATTCAACATTGCTGGACTCTACCAGACGGTAAAATCAAATCATTACGACCAATCTAATGGACTAACATTATGCTACACGCGCGTCTATCGAACGGCAGCGGCACAGGCGTGGGGGAAGGACACGTTTCTGCGGGAAGCTGTGTTCCTCCTGTGACACCATGACCAAAGGGAGCACACCAGCTACAGCCGCATCTGACCAAAATAAAGCCCATCCCATTATCCGCACACGTGACGTGGTCCAATCTGGAGCTACAGGAGCAACTGTGCAGCTGGAAAACGGACAGACACGTTCGATGGGTGACAGCAACTGAGGAAACAAGTCAAAGGATCCTCACAAGTGGAGCAACAAAGTGGGTAATATGTTTTTAAAGTGATTCACTGCCATCATATTTTTGTAGGTGTAACCCATGGATCAGCCGTAAAGAAGCACCAGCAGCTCAGCAGCCATTAAGTGCCCATATACACAAACACTATGGAGAGATATTTACCTACATGTATTTTTTTCCCCCTACACGCTCTGCCCTTCAGTTCGTGGTCACTTGTGGGTGCAAATTTACCTACAGTAACTCACATTTAATTTGAGTCCTCTTGTATAGGCTCTGTGCCACATCATCCCGATATATTTAGATGGGGTCAAATGCCCAAATGTCTTTAAGGATGTAATTAAACACCCTCTCTCCCCCCTCTCCGTGCTTTTTCTGAGCAGAACCAACACCTACCTGCCATTCTTTGCACTCCTTATGCCTCGACAATCCAAAAAGCGTGATTGCATTGTACAGCTGCCAGAACTACAAAGGGGGGAAAAAGAAAGGCAATTTCATTGCTAGCAAAAAAAGCCCCAAACCTTAGAAACATTTGCCACGGGTGCACGTGATCCAAAGCACCTTTTTATGGTGCTGCAGCTGCAGCATCAGACGCCCCCCACCCCGCCCCAGGTCCCACGCCACAGAGGGAGGAATAGGATTGCCCAACTTACATGCCCAAAGAACAAGAAGGGAAGGAGAAACGTCAGCCCCCGCCACATCCAGGACTGAAATCCTTCTGGAAAAGGTTAACAGAAGAGGCAGAGAGTGAACACAGAGAGCCAGGACCAGAGCTCCAGCCCCCACCTCCCTGACCAGCCCATACGGACTATTCCTGTCCTGCTCCACAATAACCAACCAATTTAAAATACAGACTTGAAGGTGCGGTAATGGGAGAAGGATGAAGATGGGGGTGACCAAAACCTCCGTCTTAGCCCCCTCGAGAGCTGAGGGAGATCAGAGCCCTCTGCCCCCAACCCCCAGGACCCGAGGAGGGGGATTAAAGCTCCGCTCCCCTTCCTGCTGCAGGACACCGGCGGCAGGGCAGGGGGTGGCAGCTCTGCGGGGCTCACTCTCGGGAGGCCACACAGCGTCACGCGTCACACACAGCGTCACACACTCCCTGTCACTGCGTCTAAAAACCGCACAAAAACTGCGCAAACAAAAGTACTGCAGAAAACCTCACCTACTGTAAGGTCCAAGTGGTTTCTCTCCCCCAAAGCACGGAGTCTATAAAGGCAGCCTCTTTGATAATAATATTGTAGGAACTGAACACAACCTGGAGGAAAGAAAACATCGCTGCATTGGCTATTCGGAAGTATGATAAACATATCAAACTATTTTAATAATGTTTAATCCAAGAGCATTTAATTATTGTTTATATTTGTACATCGTATTTTTGCATTCTATCTTTATATTTCTACAGTTTAATACTCCAGTATGTACCAAGTAGAAGTGTTTTCTTCTAAGCACATAAAACACAACTATTTTATCCCGTCAATTAGCAAGGTAAGACATACTCACTCTGAAATATTGAAAACGCTAAAAATTGACTGCGAAACATTTGATACATGAGCCCATCTGGCCTGAAAGCGAAATACAAAGGAGGTTTATTTGTTTGGTAACAAAGCGGACGATGCAGCGCCTTTCCCTTTCTCAGCCAAACCGCATCCCATCAGGAAACGAAGCGAGCAGCGGGTACCCAGCCCCCTCCACCCCATCGGGAGCCCAGAGAAGGTGCTACAGCCGCACACCCCAACTCCAGCGCGCAGGAAACGCTCTCGTCGATTAGGTTTCCCCTCCCCAACATGTTTAAATGCTGCCCCCTCTTATTCGTTTGCTTATCGCAGTTTTCTCTGGGCAGCAATCACAGCCGTTCAGCAGCGGCTGCATCAAGAATCCAAGTGGTGGAGATGGGGCCGGTTGTGCTCCTTCTCCTAAGGGTAGTTTGGGATAGACAGAGGACAGGGCGCCTTCTGCTCCAGCCACCACGTCATCCCCATATGTACTCCGGAGCAGAGAAATTTGTTGTTTTAAACCAATTTTTAATTATTAGCTCATCAGTTGATGCCAAAGTTGAGCCAGGATGCACAGTGGCTGTAACGGGGGCGCATCGCTGCGCTGTTGGACCAACACCACCACCCGCGGGAAGCAGTTTTGGCTTTATACTCCCTTTGTGATCTGGGTTCAATAAAGGCACCAGACAGATCTCATTTTGTGGTGTCCTCCCTCTAAAGCAAAGTGCTGCTTGTTTGCTTAGTTACGCAGAGACAGAAATCGGGAGATTTTGCTACCAGCAGCACAACTACAGCTCAGGGTTTGGGTTTGGTTTGGTTTTTTTTTTTTAAATCAGCTATGTAAATCCAAACTCGCAGTGTTGTGTTTATCAGTGAAAACATCTGTAACATCAGACAAATCCTAAGTCTGATGCTTTGCCATGCGCCTGCGTGGCCACAGCTTCATGGTCACGCTGGATTTAAATGCTCGGATGATGCAAACACCGTGAAACAGGCTTGAAGCACCTCCAGCAGGGGAGAGCGGACTCACCAGGTTAACATTACTCCAGACAGGAACGTGGAAACGTAGTGATGCGACACCCACCAGCCTTTGATCCTGAACAGAAAAAACAGGGCAGTTAGGCGAGAAACATGGATTTTAGCACTGCAAGTCTGGCTTCACAGACAAAAAATGATCCGGAGTTGGGGGAGGAGGAAGGATGGAACAAAACAGACCACCCAACTCAAGCAAAAGGGGTGCTGCGGAGCACGGTCCTGGCGATACGGCTTAGTCGGGGGCACGAATCCATGACTGCTGGAGGGAGGCTCAGGACCAGGGCACATCTTGCGTGCTCCCACGAGCTCTCCAGCACAGCAAGTAATAGCAGTTCCCACAGCACGAGGCACCGTGGTGACTAATATTGCACAAGTTTCAGCCCACACACCCTTTTTTTTTTCTTTCCCCCTGTGCCATGCAAATAAGTGACATTTCCAAGTCCTTCCTATGAGGTGGCTGTTTCTTTCGAACACTGCAGAAAGCTCAGAAAACAACGGTAAAGTGAGCAAGGGACGGCGCTGCCTTGGAAACTGAGCCAGCAGCTGGGAACTGCACCTTGTCCTCTCTCCTCACACCTCAGGTGGCCACATCCGCCCTTGGAAGTGACCAGGGAGAGGGATGGAGACGACAGATCCTGCAGAGAGACATCAGCATCTTGGATTTGCTGGGCCCTATCCCTGGAGGGGTTCAAGGCCAGGTTGGACGGGGCTTGGAGCCACCGGGGCTGGCGGGAGGTGTCCCTGCCCAGGGCAGGGGGGGGCACTAGATGATCTTTAAGGTCCCTTCCAACCCGAACCACTCTGTGATTCTGCGTGGCTTCAGCACCAAGCTGAATCTGCTTTTGTGGCTCGTTTTTCTTCTAAGGACATTTCACGCTTTAAATAGTTTTTGCAGGTGGCACGTACCTGGATCCATTGCTAATGAGAATGCTTTCCCGTATCGTCAGCGTGCAGTAATACCACACTAACAGAAAGTTAAACACTTCATCTGTCACCCTGTTAAAGAGAAAAACACACAATAAATAAAACGGTATTTTTCCTCCGTCCCCTTGAACAAATGAAAACCTGCCCAAGTGAGGCCATGGACACAGAGTCTCAGTCCTGAACATCTCTAATCCACAGGCATCGGCAGCAGCACCGGGCTCAGAGTCCTTTCCTCCAGGAAGTGCCCCGTGATATAACACTGCAGATCCTGAGCCGATAAGCAGGTATGCAGAGATGACATTAATTCCTTCTGAAGGAGAGAAAGCACCATGGAAGCAGCGGATGATCCAATTTAGAGAGGCATTTCCAGGCTAATTCAATGAGGAGATTCCATGAGATCTATGCAAATCCAATCAACTAAAAGGGCAGAAGAGCATTACACTCTGGGGGGAAGAAAAGCCTTTATTTTGCCATTTGCAAACCCCTGAAGCCAAGGGAATTTGGGGCAGCCTCTGCATATGGCAGCATCACTCTTTGATGCCCCTGCATTCATCCAGACCCAGAGAGACTTCAGCGGAAGTGCCTGGCTCCAACACCTTCCTGATTTTTAAGCAAAATTGAATACCGGAAGCTTGTTGGTGCTCAGATAATTTCTCTGGGAGCCAGAGATAACGTTTCAGGTCCGATCATTTCATGCAAATCCTCTCTGGTTGCATTTGCAACCCCCAAGCTGACACATGGTGCCGGTCCCTTCCTGGGACAAGCCACGAGCAAAACCAACCCCTCATTCCGAAGCACGGCACGATGCCAGAGAAACAACAGATCAGGAAGCGCGATGTTGGACTTCTCTCAGTTACAAGAGACTCCAAAAAGAGTTAAACAAGGAAAAGCAAGCAGCTAAAATACAGGTCTTGCGGGTGTTGAAGAGGTGTAAAAGCTGTCGTGCTGTCCAACTACTCAAAGCCTAAACACTGCCAGAGCTCACCTCGCCATCCTTAACAGAAGAGAACAGTTAGTTCAAACCCAGCACGCTTCTATTCAAAATACTTGATTGAAAGCAAGAATGCAGGCTTACCTGTAGTGGAGAATAAACCTGCAGGCGAGGGCCCCGAGTAACAAGATTATCGTCAGATAAAGTTTGAACTTCTCATACTCGTCCTTGTAGGCAAACCTGGAAGGGAACAGCCACTGTTTAGAGACACAAATGGGCCAAATTTTACCAGAACGCAGATTCACTTTTTTCAAACCAGATACAAATCCACACGTCGAGCCCAGAGACGGAGGTTTTGTTTGAAACATTTAAAAAACCAGCAGACGGTGGTGAAAGGCAGCGTTCTGCCTGCAGGGTCCGTCTGGGCTGCACGGCCACCACACCGCAAGGCAATGGCTTAAGCCCATAAAAGCTGATTTCTGCATTGGCACGGTAAGGTTTAAAATAAATAAATAAATAAATGAATGAAATCTCCACTTTCTGAAGCCCTGTATGTCTAGAAGTCGCAACCCCCTTTTTCATTGCAAAAAATCCCCCTTTACAATTAAGGCAACAGGCTGGGCTGGCCTTAAAAGCAAGTGATGGACAGAATTGACGAGAGCCACACGAAGCAGTGGCCTGGCCCTGGGTCACGGTCCGACCTGCCCACCCTCAACAGTTCATCCTTTATCCAACCCAAAAGAAACCCATTCCCATCTCTGGACTCCAGTCCATATCCACGGATGGCCCCAGAGGAACCCAAATTCACAGGCACGGAAACACTCACTTTGCTTGGTTACTCAGGAGAGTTACATTCACGTTCCCCAGCACCAGGTTTAAGTACAAGCTAGAAGACAAAAGCCAAGAGAAGCCCCAGGTAAGTCATTATATTTGAACACCGTAAGATGACCCAAAACGGAGCTGAAAATACCACGTATCTACCAAAGCCACATTTGCTGTAGGTTTTTAATTAAGGCAAACTGGAGAGAGACAAACTACAGAAGAGGATTTAAACATGGAAAGACTGGTCAGCACTTCTAAGTAGTTAAGAGAAAAGGTTTGTTTTCCTGGCCCCTTTTCTGCGCTACAGTCAAAGGGCGAGAGGTGTGGTGTGCACTGTCCAAAACCAAAATCAGTAGAAAAGTTTGATAGAAAGTTCCGAGGGGCTGGGCAGCCCTTGACAACTGAAAGAAATCAGCCCGAGCAACCCCACTTGAAGTAAAGTATAAATTTTAAGTCAGTCGAAAACAGTATTTTAAAAAAAAAAAAAAAAAGAGAGAAAATTCTTGTGCTGATTTAGTCTTTAAAAATTAGCACAGGAAAACATCAGTGTGAAACACTCAATTGCACAATCTCTCCCCAACGCAGGGTTACTTTTATTTTAACAAGAAAGCCTGCACTGCCTACACGCAGTACAGTTACACGAATTTCCAGCTAATGAACGCTGTATACAACTGACACAGCAGCTCAGCAAGAGATTTATGACTAATCCAGTTTTACACGTATTTCTTCAAAACGCAGATTATCTTTCGAGAACAACACCGCTGTGAACACTAAAAAAAAAACAAAAAATCAGCCTTCCTGGAGTGTGTTCCTCCCTGGCGAAGCACGTACCCGTTCTTCTTCGGCAAGTAGGCTTCCATGTCGAAGAAGGCATTTTGCCTCTCCTTGATCTGGGTGCTGATCTCCTGAATGAGAGCAAACTCCTCAGGACTCGCTCTGGGCTTGCACCTGCAAGAACACAGAAACAAGATACTCCTGTTCATGCTTTTACCTCCTTTTTTTTTTTTTTTGAAGGAAAATAGCGTTGTCCTAAAATCCACGCTGTTAAGAAGCTAACTGCGTGAGTTGGTGCCATTGCGCGCTTTGCTCCTACAGTTCTGCAGCTCCATTTGGCTTACCCTGATTTTACTTCACTGCCTGCTTTATGCCATTGTAGGTTCAAACTAGCTGGTTTATTAATCAGCTTCTCTTTACCGGATTCCGTACCTCTTCCCTAGCAGAGCACTTAGGGAATATTGTGCGCTTTTTCCGCAGGAACTCTTTCCACTTTGGGAACTTTGAGCGTGATTTCAGGCACTGCCCTTGCAGAAGCTGCAGCTCTTCAGGCACGAAGTATTTCAGGATGATTTACCGACGGACTGCGGTTTCACCAATGCATGTCAAACAGAGAGCAGTGCACAGCGGCGTCAGCAACCCGTGCTGTGGGAGGTGGCATATTCTGACCCGCACACAAGGAATTTAGCTCGTGGCTCCCAGGGAATCAGTCAAGTATCCACAGACAGCTCCCTCCTGGAAATCCACCTGGGAGCAAGTTACACGTTCAGGTTCCAGGATTGCTGCTCCTCTCCCAGCACGGCTTACAGAGCAAAGCTTTGCTCACCTAGCTGAACACGTGGAGCAAAAGCTGTACGGTCCCGCAGCATACAGCACGTACCGCAAGGATGCAAACCCACCCAGCCTCCCTCGAGGATCTTCTTTATTTACAGGACTCCATCTCTCATGGTGTTACAAACATTTTACCTGGCTGTGATAGATGGAGCTGACTCAAGAATAACATGGAGCAAAGTTACGACTGCAACAGAGATTGAGTATTAAAATACTAAAAATCCAAACATTTCAGCCCTTTGGGAAGGAGAAACATCCCATCCCTGCCTCTGCCACCCTCCAGGTCTCCCATTACCGTTGCAGGCTGTGCTTCAGATCCCTTAGCGTCTTCTTCTGCCGGTGTATGGAGCTGCTACAAGCTGTCTGCAAGCTGGTGACTTCCTCCAGTTTCTGCCTGTAAACTTTGTGCGTTTCCTGCAGGAGAAGAGGAGAGGATGGGTAGGAAGAGCCCTTTTAGATTATATATTGCTTATGGTCCTCGCCTCTGAAGGAAGCAAGCAAAACCCTGGTTTTTTGGGAGTCAACAGGCACCCCTGCAAACCAAGGAGGGGGTGACGCCAAACCAGTGTGGATCCAATACGGCTTAAATGGACATTAATGAAGTTCCTGTAAAACAAAACGCATCCTCTGCACTCGTCTCATTTCCTCTTTCTAATGAGCGTTCCCACTCGGGAGCTCCTTGTTCCCCATCCCACCTTGCCACGAAGCCCTAAACCCTCTGTTTGATCCCAATCTGTGCCCATCAAAGGGGTGGCTAAATCGCAGAGCAGGAACTCCAATTTCACAGCCAGATTAAATCCGGGAAAAATAGAAGACAGATGAGGAACCAGAGGGAAAAAACCACAAAACCAGCCGCAGATCCATGCCTCAAGGTTTAGATGCCTCCTGGCCACCACTGCCATCTCTACCCCACGCATGTTCAAGCAACCTACCTAAGAACTGAACCCATCCGCTCCCTGCGGCATTAGATGCTCCTCAAGAGGAACTTCTTTATCACAGCTCATTGATTCTCTGAAGCCCCCAATTAGTGTTTGACTGGCCATAATGAGGACACGCTGACCAGCTGCAAGCCCACTGCTCTCACAGCCCTCCCTTTGCTCAGGAATAAACGTGCTCTGCTTTTCCATCCTTTGCAGTGGTTTCACCACCCTCCCAAGCGCAGGGAGACCTTGGGAAGAGCAACCAGACACCACACAATGCCCTCTGGGCAGATGTTAAGTTCTATAACAACTTGGAAAACAGAGTTTGTAAGGTTGGTTCCAAGAGAAGGCAGGGGTTAAATGGCTATTTGCATGGCTGCTTTATCTGTCCGCACATCAACGACCACAGAAAATTACCACTGGTTTTCCTGGAGCATAAACACCGTGCTAAAACCATACAAAACAACTCTTTGCTCACCTCCTTGTTAGGACCTTGCTGTTAGCTGTTCATTATTTACAGGGGCAATGCAAAACAAGCCCTGGTATCCAATTTAAAAACCTTAATGACCAAACTAACCACATCCAGGCACCGCAGCTCGCATCGCTTCAGGATTGGTTTGGCTTTGCTTAGCACGGGCAGGACTTCGGGGCTCCCTGGATTGCACAGTAACTCGTTCTGCTCCTCTACTTGTCACGCCACAGCGTCTTTTAAAAGGCTGGTCCAAAGGGTGTAAGAAGCTCTTTGCCAAAAAAGTGTTCAAGCATTTATTGGAAACACAAACAGGCAGCTTGAGAGCTGGTAAATTCCACTGCCAGCCAAAAACATCAGGATAACAATTCCAAAATGACACTGGTATTTAGAAGAACATAACATTTGCTTGTAGTGAAGTTAGTTATTCATCAAGAGCAGCAACTGCTTACAGAGGGACCCACCAGCAGCGCAGGGAGCTCAGCACTACCTTTACACTGAAACGAATAACCCACAGGGCAAATACCTGCCTGGAGGGTCAGCTCTGGCCACCACGCTCTCTCCGCGTAGGAAACAACACCTGCTGAAAAACAAAGCACCCACGCACCAGGGAGAGGAGTATTTTTCGCCCCAAGCTGAAGAGCTCCCAGGCATGAAGCATCGGAGTTGTCTCTGCACCCAAGATTATAACTCTTACAGCGCCAGAGCCACAACTGCCCGGTTTGCAAGTGGAAATTGCGCTGCCCAGTTCGCCCGCAGGCAGAGGGTGGGCAGCAGCAACACTCGGTGTTTTCTGAAGGTGCCCCGAGGTCTATTTTCCACCGCACTCACAACAGCCCTGCCCGTGGTCAGCACTCGCTCGTTCGCAGGACTCAAACCACGTTCACGGGGAGCCCTCCCAGGGCTTTCTCCTAATCAAAATCAGGTTTGCGTGTTCATACGCAGGGTTTAAATTAACAAGCTGTTGGAAGGCAACTTGCATTTTCTCATGTCCCTGCCCCAAAACTGCAATGCCCCGCAGCCCCCAGCTCTTTCTCACGCTGCTGCTCCAGAGATGAGGTCCTGCACTGTCAACCCAAACTATAAAAAACCCACAGATGTGGCTGGTTAGAAGTGCTTTGCAAACCTGGATGTCCCCCAACCCCATCTCACAGCTGTTACCCCCCAAGGGGATGCTCAGAGCCGCGGCAGCATCAGCCCCTTCAAAGCCCCTCAAGTCGGAGCTCCCCAAATACCAGCGCAGCCCCCAGTGCCCCATGCCAGGCACCCGGCAGGTCAGGGCCAGGAGCCACAACCAGAGTCCAAGGTCCTCCCCTGCAGGAGAAGGAAGACACAGCCCCTGACCCAGAACTTACAACACAATTATCATATACAAGACGGGTGCATTGAAAGAGATTGTTTTGCCCCACGGGGCTGGCACTGCTCTCAATGCACAATAAAATCTGCTCACCATCAATTTTATTTTCCCCCCACTGTCATTGTACAAGAGAGTGAAGGTGACCAAAGTACATTGGAAAATGACAACAGGGAGCTCCTTCCCAACACAGGCAGCAGCTCCTGGGCGGACCAGGGCCAGCACTTCCAGCTGGAGACGAGAGTCAGGCCAGACAAAAAGGGTGCTGAAGTGGGAGGATGCAGACGAAGAGGTGCTCAGGCTGCTGCCGGGAAAACCAGGCTCCTCGAGAGCAAGAGATGCTACGAGTGTGTCCAAAAAGCCACGTGCAAGGGCAAGCGTGAGCAGACACCCACACTGGAGTACTTTCTTACTAAAGAGTTGGGTTCTCTACCCCAGCACGTGAGGGTTTGATGTGAATGCAGTTAGGGAGCACAGAGCCTTCCTCCAAAGAGCACCGAAGCACCACCAGCCTCTCGCGGAGCTGGAGCGGAGTCACGTCCTCAGGACAGCGCCGCGTTCCCCTCTTCTGCAACGCCACCCCCGGCTGTGAGCCCCAAAGCTCCCAGATAACGGACGTTATCCCAACTTTTCACCTCTACAGTACGAAGGCCCTGGAGAATTACACCCTGTGCCACCAGCAGCCGCGACCCACCAAGAAGCATTTCTACTTTCCTTTTGCGGATGGGGAAACTGAGGCAGGGGTAAGTCACTGACATTTGGCTGTGGTTTAGGCCAGACCTGAGCAGCGCGCTCCGGGAGATGGGGCACACACACCTCCACCAAACCACGCCAGCTGGCGACCCCCTCCCCAAAATGCCCACCCACCACCTTTCCTTCCGTTAACAGCGTACAACCTGAGCTGACTTTTAATGAAGACAACGAGCTAAATCTGGAAATCACACCTTTTTTTTGTTTGTTTGGTTTGTGGCACACGTTCTGTTTCCCAGCCCAAAAGAGGCTAACAGCCATGCCGAGCGAGAACAGCCGGTCGTGTTTTAAAACCAGCCGAAAGATTTAAAGCGTGCGTATCGGCACCGCGCTGAGGACGCCCAGGGAAAGGAAGGTTTCTGGAGGTAAAAGCCTTTCGCAGCAGCAGCTCTCGGCCCCCGCCCCGAGGTCCTTCTGTCCCTCAGGGCGCTTTTGGGAGACAGAAAAGCTGCTGTTCCCCAGCAGAGGAAACCAAACTCGGGGCAGGCCACGCTCGCAGCGACGCCCGCGGGAAAACGCCGGCTCCCCCTTCTCCGCCCTCGCTCCAGCGGCGGGAACCGCGTCCCCCCGCTTTGCTGCGGGCTGTCCCGCAGCGGCCGGGGCACAGCGCGCCGCCGGGCTGCGGTCCCGGGCCGGCGGACGG
>VXBO01003255.1:370816-402331 GCA_013400135.1 Rhinoptilus africanus
GTGGCGCTGGCGGAGCCGCCGCGCCGCGGGGACGGTCCCCTCAGAGCCAGCCCCGGCTGAGGTGAGCACAGGCCCGGGGTGAGGCGGCCCGGCCCAGCAGCGGCCTGGGGAGCGGGCACAGCGCGTCTTTATGATCAGAAAGAGGAAAGGATGAGGCAATTCCTGACCTTTTCTGGTTATTATTCCAATATTAACCCGTTTGGCGGCAGGACTGGTAAGCTGGGAGCGGGGCCAGGTAGCCTCTGGGCTGTGGCAGTGCGGTAGCGCGCGGCCCTGCTCCCAGGAGCCCCGGGTGGGCCCAGGGCAGGGGGTGATGCTCAGGAGCTGTAACAGCTCTCAGTGTCCCTACGGCAGTTCTTGCAGGGAGGGGTTCTTTTAAAACGGTGGAAATAGGCGAAGTGGAAGAAAAAAGGAAGGGAAAGGAAGCAATTAAAAAATAAAAAGAAGGTATAATGGGGACGGGAGGTGTGAAGCCAAAATAAAAGAAGAGTGTAATGCTGTCTCTTCACAAAGAGTATCTGTAGGATCTCGTTTCTTTGGATTCAGTACAATCAATCAAAAATACTTGGTGTTAGAGACCCTCCTCAGTCTGCACACTGCCCACGTCCTTTTCTAGGTCTGTATTAGTGCTGTATGCTCCTTTTGTGCCCTTTTTGTATGTTCTTTTCGTACATGTGTGGGTGGACACCTGAAATGCAGTCGGTGACCTGCTGCCTGCCTCCGTGCTCAGTTTCCAGAGAAACCTGCTCAGAACTTGTGGTTGGGAATTTCCACTGATTGAACTACCACCAGCCACACGGACATTGCATTGTCCCTTCAGCTCCTCCAGTGAGGTCCACGAGTGTCCAGAGATCAAACACGTGTTGTGGCAGGCCTTGATAATCTTGAAGTAGAACAATAAATGAATAAGTGTAGTATTAGTGTCACAGGAGTTCATTATATCTGTATTACATTTTCCCCGGATTCTAGAATTAGTCCACAATCCCGTGTAATGGCACCTTATGTTACAGGAAGTCTGCAGGATTCTGGATCACAGAAAAAGAATCACGTTTCGCATCACAGCTCTAATTCTGCGCTGGATACATGCTGAAACTTTCCAGTCACCCCAAGGTTAGAGTACTCCCTGCTAATAAAATTATTTTCCCTTCCCATGTGAAGATAAGCCCTCCACCTTTGCGGTTACTCTGTCAGCTCAGTTCATCAGAGAGCCACCCCTAAGATGTAGCTGCGTTTGTTTAGGGCTTCCCCTGCTCATTAAATCGCACTCTGAACCAAGCTTGCTCTGAATTCTTACAGAATTCATCAGTACTCATAGAATACAGCATAAATTGTAAGTAGCAAAACAATTTATTTCACTCCTGAGCTACAAGCCTCAAAAGAATAGAAGAAAGCTCTTAATGTGACTTGCCAATATTTGCCCCAGGCCATAACTCTGCAGCCTGTTGTCATGTTCATTAGGGCCGTGGTTGGTGTTTCGGTGGGCGCGGCGCATACAAAGGCAGGAAATGTTGTGCATTTCCCACTCGGAGCTGTGCCAGCCCCGGAGCTCTCCCGGAATGGCTTCACACCAAGGGATCACCAGACCTTTATTCAAAACTTTCCTACATCTTCCCTACACCTCTTGACAAGGAACAATTCTTACACGTATTGAGGCTGTGTGTAATTATGACCCCAAAAGATTTCTTTCAAAGTATTTTAACTAAGATGTTCAAATTATTAATATTCATTCAACAGATCTGCTTCTTTAAAACAGTAACACAAAATCATGTCATTAAACACAATGTGAGCGTAGCACGGCTGGCCATACAGCTGGTTCTAACAGTATTTAATGTTGCGCCATTACAAAAGATTTCAGAATTACCTGTAATCTCTTTCCACCTCCTGGGAGATTATAGCTGCTTGTATAATCTCATTATTTCAATCACATCTTTGTGAATAAAACCAAAGCAAGGTAAGAAAACGGGGATATTTTTTAAACTAGAACTAGAGAATTTGCTTATAATAGTGTATATAATTTTGCTTGCTAAGAATGGAAGCTGCAGATTTTAATTACATCTGTCAGTTTTAAAAGGACTCTTAATTTCTGATTTAGGATGAAAAATCACATAATATATATGACAGTCTGTTGTCCTGAGAGACTTAAGTTTCCATATCCATGTTCTCAGCATTCGTTTTATTTGATTATCAACTTCAAGCTTTTCAGGCTTTTTGCAGTTTTTATTTCTGCAACCAAAACATGCTCCAAAACTAGATTCCTTAAGGAAGAGACTCAAAAAAACACCCCACTGAGTTTTCAAATTGGTGGTCTCCTTAATATGGATCCTGCAAAAAGTAAGAGGGCGTGCACTAATCCAGAAACTCTTCCCAGCGATACCTGTGGAAAATTGCACACCAAAGTCAGATCTTCCCGTTCCCGTGGATGTGGGACACAGGGAAGGGACAGTGGAAGGGCAGCAGGGCTGGCAAGGCTGAGCTGTCTGATGTCTCCTCTGCCTCCATGAGTGACTCGTACAGAAAAGACATGTGAAAAATCCAGGTTTTAAGCGTTTCATTTCCTGTCTGAATTAAATGTTTATCTTGGGGGTAAAAAAACCCTTATTGTTAAAATTCTTTAATTATGAAGAATTATATAGAAATAATATAGTTTGAGTTTTCATTTTTTTTCTATCTGACTAAAATATACCCCCAAATATCTGCACCCATTGCACCCAGTGGACAATCAAAGACCTTACTGGACTATTACAGGACTGCAGATTCTTTTAGCAGCTGGATAAAGCATTTAGAGAGGGAATTTTAAGAGCCTAGAAGAGCCCTGGCAGCTTTCTGCCCCTCGTCCCCATGGGGAGAGGGGGTCTGAGCAGCCGGCGTTCCCGGCTTCCCACACCTCGGCTGTCCTGCGCTAGGAGCAGGTTCTGCAGCTCAGCCGGAGCATGGGGTAAACTCTGAGCGCGTACCTGGGGTGCGTTGTTTTCTAGAGCCTGGTTTATCTCAGGAGAGCCTCTGTTCTGTCTGCATCTTTCCTCACAGCCTGCTAAACAAACCACATATTCATCAACCATCCACTGCCAGAAAACACATCAAAGAAATTGGATTAATAAATCAAGTTAAGGATTACAGCGAAATTGTGACTGATTGTTCTTTTGGTGTTAAATTTTGTTCGAGTACATGTAGTTTATAAATGTACAGTCACATGTGAGCTCCTTTCCTTCACCTTCCGGACTATTTCTGAGCAGATTCCATTCATTCTTTTCTCTTGGTTGAGGCTGTCTCCTTAGATGCTTTCCCCCTGTCCCAGATACTGATTCTTTCCAGCACAGTGCAAATGGGAAAGGACAAAAGATAAATGTGGATGAGCCCCATTCTAATATCAGGTGACAATAAGACATGATAAATAAATTACTTGGCACTGTGTTTCAACTGGAAATTGGTACTGATGATTCATCTGGTAATCTGGGTTAATTCCTCAGCTAAGGACTTGAAGTGTGGCCAAATTTATCTGCCTCCATCTTCCCACTGTGATCTGCCTGTTTTAAAACAATACTGAGGGTCCTGTAAATAAGTCTCAGTTTTTGGTAACGTCATCACTAATTAACACAAAACCCTACCTTTGAACAGTCTTGTTGCAGGTAGTTGCAAGTAGAGAATTAGCTGTAAAGCACCAGCTTCAACAACTTCAACATTTAGCTTTGCATGAATAAGTCAGTGCTTCAACATTTCAGATAACCTAGAGTTCTTACTTTAGGTTGTTTTGATGTAAAACCAACACGGTCTTTATCTTGAGAGATAATTTTTTATCTTTGCTCCCAGCAGAAAGGAGGGAAGAGTTCTAAATAAACGCTTTCCCACAAGGCTGCCTCTTAAGCAAAAGTCAACCAGTGAAGTTTACATCTCAAACCTTTCGCTTCAATCCCTCCTAAATCCGGTAATAATAATTCTTAAAAGCAGAGCAGTGGGGAAGCTCCTTCAGCGCTGCACCCACTCTGTGCTCATGCGGCTAAACCCCACACACGCTTGGTTGGAGTCCAAGACCCTCCCACCGCTTCCTCGTGCTTTTCTTTTGAATATAGCAGCAATAAAACACACATCTGAGCATCCTACTTCAACAGTATGTTGTTGTCACATTCTTCACCTTTAAAGAATTCCAACATATGTTTCTCTAAATGCTTTTTCTTTATTTATTCTACAAAGTCCTCAGAATAAACTTAAATTATTGATTCTGACAGTTTTCAGTTGGGGTGGGCATTTCACTTGGGTGACTCCCCAAGCTTTATGAGAGCAAACTCAACTTGGAGCAGCTGTCTCCTTTCATCGCGAAAAAAATTGGTTTCAGATGTAGAGTACTGAGGTCCTTTGGGTTAATTTAATTAAAAAAAAATGTTACTCTTTAAACTGAAAAAAATTAAGGTGCATCGTGTATCATGGACCTTGTTCCACAAATAGCGTGTTTTGAAGCATGTTTCCCCACACATCCTCCCGTTGCTTGGTTTGCTCTTCGGTGTGTCCAAACTGAAAGAAACTGGAGAGATAAACGTCAATTGCAATGAATTGTATTGGCAGTAGAATGGGCTGAATTAAAGCATAACTTACACTGACCAATTTAACAGCTTGTTTTCAGTCAATAAACGTAAGGTTTAATCAAATGCCAGACAACTGAAGCAACTGCATGGACAGCAACAGAACTGAAGCCCCGTCACACCCCGGTGGAGAAGACTTTGCTGGAGCTCCTCAGTGGCAGTGACGAATGTCCATGAGAGTAAAATGAAAAAAAAAACCCCAAAACAATAAAAAAAAAAAGCCAAAAGGAAAATTGGGTCCTTATTTTGGCTAGAAAGGCCAGAACAAGGGGAATTGCATCAAGGGAAAACCAATTTGTCCTCCTAGCCCATCAGAAAGTGGTATAATAATTGCAGTCAAAAATTACACTTTACTTGGTGGTTGCCATCCCCTCACACGCACCTTCTGTCCTACCCGAGCAGGGACACAGCATTTAAGCCACCTTCAATGCTACAGACATTGAAGAGGGCAGATGAATACCCACTGGGAAGACAGAGCTGTATCTCACCTCTGCAGAGGCAGGTGCTTTTGTTCAACCTAAGGTTTCCCACCCACCTCAACATTTTTACCATCCAGCCTTTTTACCCGTTAGGGACGATTATCACTGACACCCATGAGGACATAATGGCAATCCCTGCTTGCTGTGGCTGCAGAAAAAATGCAATGGATGAGGGAATTACGGGGAAAAAGTGTCAGGTTTATTCATATTTCTGTTTTGAGACCTGCGATGTGCATTTTCAGGGGGTTTCTCCTTCTTACAACTGATTTATTTGTTACTGATCTGTACCATAATCAGTGCTTTCATTTTCAGAATTCTGCTGCTGTGCATATAAGAAAACCGTCCAAAGATGAAGCACTTGTTCTTTCATCAGCATTTTATGTTCTGCTGAATAACCCTTAACTCGAAGACACGTAGCTCCAGAGAACGGCATGCACTCGACATCTCTGCAGAGGAGCCCAGCTCCAGCTCCATCCCTCGTGCTCACTGTGGGGCACATGGGGTGAGCCCCCAGCCCACCAGCATCCCTCTCCAGTCGCAGCCGCTTGGTGCTCCAGCTCTCCGGCAGCATTCCTGGCCGAGCTCCCGTCACCCTTTGCTCAGGAGTTTGGCAGAGTTGCTATGACGACCCTAACCTAACGATGCAGCCAGCAGCACCCAGCCAGCACCGGACACAGGTTGGTGCCCACGGCGTGTTTCTCGGGGTGGGGGGCGGCAGGAGAGCATGGGCCAACCTCGAGGGTGTTTGCAAACCGAGTACGTGGGCTTTGCCCATCATCCGCTCCTACCGCTGCTCTGGCACCCTGCTCTGGATGGGGAGGAGCGGCAAAAAGTGTCCTGAGCATCCCGCTCAGAGCCACTGCTTTGGGGGCGAGGGAGGCACAGGGAATGGCTTGGCTGCTCCGAGAGGGTGCTGTCAAAGGGTGTGGGGCAGTGCTGCAGTACAGGGTCAGTGCAAGGGGTGAAATCCCCCAGGGTGTCCTCAGGGCTGGGAAACGTTCAGGCAGGGTGCTCCTGTGCAGGCGGAGCTGGTGCAGAGGTCACACAACAGGATGCGGTGCCATGTCAGGCAGGGTGCTGCTGGGTGCCATCAGTAGACCCATCTCTGCAGCCGTTTGAATTTTCCACCATGCTTTTCATTAAGTTAGTATGTACAGTTGGAAAAAAGTGTAGTTGTAGCTAAATTGCATTGCTCTGAAGTCTTGTGCAGACCCAAGGGGAAAAACTGGGCTTCTTGTAGGGCTGTGCAAACTAAAGC
The DNA here is from genome assembly GCA_013400135.1 of Rhinoptilus africanus. NCBI lineage: Eukaryota > Metazoa > Chordata > Aves > Charadriiformes > Glareolidae > Rhinoptilus > Rhinoptilus africanus. The sequence continues at coordinate 377,128 of VXBO01003255.1, forward strand.
TGCATTTTACCAGAGAACTAACAAAGCTCTGAGGTGAGAGCATAGACCAGTGTCTGGAGACTCTGGGACTCCCTAAGATCCTCATTCCCAAGCAGAGTGGCAGAGATGCACGGGAGCAGCAGCCTCTAGCCATCAGCACCAAACGCTGCAGCCGCTGTGGGAGGCTGCAGCCGGAGCGGCTCTGCACCGCCTGCCTCTTGCTGCCAGCCTCTCCATGCCCTTGCAGTAGGTGGCTAAAATCATCCAGGGTGGCAAACACCAACTATGTTATCATGCAAACCTGGGATTGGTGTCATAAATTTGGAATGGGATTCAGCAAATAAAGGTGATTCCCACTGGCCTATGTTACCCTGGGTGCTCTGTGCAGGCTGTGCCTTGGAGGGCAGCGAGGTGCTGGGGCTGCCCTCGCAGTTGGGAATCCTCTCTGGGGTTTTTAAATCCTAAGCTTTGAGCAAAAGAAGTGGTCAGATGTGGTGGGACAGTGATCCTCCCATCTGGCAGGGGCAGCAGGGAGACCTCCCTTCACAGCCGCAAGATGCTCAGAGGTCGTAGCTGGTGTCGGGATGGGTGCACGTAGCTGTAGCTCAGCTTTTCGGCTCCCCCCAGCAAGGGGGGAAGAGGTGCGAGCTGGCAACTCCCCTGGCCTTGGCAAATATTGGCGAGATCCTCCTCTCAGGGGGCTGCAGCCCACAAAGGCGAGGGAGAAACTTAGCAGCTGTGGTGTATCCTGTGTATCCACAGCCTGGCAGGAATCCTTACCTGTCCCTGGGTCTGAGCTCACAATGCAGTGCCCAGGCAGGTTCCCCAGCCCTCCCTGCGCTGACCCGTCCGTGCCTGCGCTCCCCCAGCCCTGCCTGCACCCCCACAGTGGTAAGGAGCCACATGAGATGTGCACTACACAACACAGCTGTGTTTGGGGGAGGAAGGCTCATCATGGGCACAGAAGTACATTTCTTGGCAATGGTATCTCCCCAAACAGCGGTTGAATGACCATTTCCCACAGCCACGTGGAGAACTGAGGGTGAAAGCTAACTATATTTTCTTATTTATAATCTCTAGCTTTTATTCCCTAGCAAGGACTCAAAGCACCTTCCTTTCCCCTCTCCTCCCAAGCTCCATACTTTCCCCCACACTGGGCTACCCGGCACCCGCAGCACAACACGAACGGGAGCTCCGCTCTGCGAGAAGGCAGAGATGCAGCAAACCCGCTAGATATAGCTCAGTCCGGCGGATCAGGACAGAAGGGGGAGCCCAGGAGACAAAATCGGAGAGCGTCCCATCTTGCCAGGCTCCAGCCAAGCTCTGGGTGTTGACAGCATTTATAGAAACTTGCTTTTTGTTTCTATGGTCACCTTTTGGCATTTATTTGTGGTTTATAGGCGACCACTCAGCGTCTGTGCCAGTATTCCCGCTGCGCTGAACAGCGAGCCATTCCACAGCAATGCCCAGAAATCACCACCACGCTGTACTCTGCTGTTCTCCTCTGTCTTGATGGGCCAAAGCACCTCCTTCTCCCTGCTTTTCCCCCACGCTGATCTGTTCCCTCCAGACCTCTGACACCTGAATCACGTCCCCACTGTGCCCATCACCCCTTGCCTGGTCTTAATACTTAAAAACCTACATCACTTTGGAAGCCATCTCCTTGGCAGCTTGCTTGGCTTACAAGTGCTGTTCCTGCCCCGGCCAAGTCTGTAACCTCCTGATAGGTAGAAATGTTGTGGGTTTGACCCCTCTTAACAAGGCACATTTAGGATTGATATTTTTAGTAGTAAAGGAGCCTGATCTACATTACTTCTGGATGTATGAAGTGTCCCAGCTCCTGGTGCACGCCAGGGACACCAGCCACCTCTCTGACCCACTCCATCTTGTGAATGTTTTACAGTGTCCTGAGATATTTCCTAGCAAACAAATAATTTTCTAATTCATTTAAATGACTGCTTCAGTCTCAGGCAGAGTCAGCAGAGGAGCGGCTGTGAGAAGCAGCCTGCCAGGGCTTCTGCTGTATGGAGAAGGGGCTGCCTTTCCCTGTGCTCCCCAAGACCTCTGGCAGGAGCAGAGGCCAATGCCTACCACAGGCCTGACCTGCTGAGACTTATTTAACATTTCCTAACAGGCCAGGCTGTGCTGTGAATCTGTTTTCAGATGGTGCTGGTTTGTACTTCAGTATTTTTAGATACCTTCTGTTTATTATATCTCTATTTTACCCCTCCAAAGCCAGACATCAGTTACTGACTCGGATGCCTATTAAAACAGCTCACAAATAGACTGTTCTGGCTGTACCTGCCTTATTAATTTCTCTCTAATTTATTGGTGACAATTGTTTATTTTCCTCTCCAGCTGTGAACAATATGCCCATTGTAAAATACCCCAGGGCTACAGAGCCTCTCTGGCATGAATGGGACAGGAAAGCACAGAAACATGGATTAAGACACACAGTCTATTCTGTAAATGGGGATCAGTATACCGGAGAATGGCTGGACAACTTGAAACATGGTAAGATAGATCATTTTGAGAAAAAATACCAATTTAAATGTCTACAAAAGTTCCTAGGGACAGGGAATGATCAGTGGTTCTATATTCTCCTGGAAGACTGTTTATTCATGTATGACTATATGTGTATATATGTGTCTTTGACAGATGTAATGGAAAAATGTACTCAGAGGTATTTCTAACAGGTAACTTGAAGAGCTTTTGCATGCACTCAGGGGCAGTTACCTGGAATATCCAGTTACCTGGAATATCCAGGTAACAGATGTTTAAAAATCCTCTGCAAGCACAGCAAACTGCAGTCAGCTCCACACACCAGGATGTGCTCTGGCTGCGCAGTCCCTGGAGCTCTCTCGCCTCCTGACTCGGCTTCAGGAATATTAATTTATCCTCGAGTTGTGGCGGGTGCTGCAGGAGGCAGAGCAGGGGAAGGAGACCCTGACTGAGCCCTGGGCATCCAGAGCAGGACAGGCTTGCTTACAAGCAGTAAACCAAGGTTTGGAAAGATTTAAGTGCATTCAGCAAAGGCCACACAGGAAGACCCTGATCAAGATTAACGATGCATCTGACTTGGGAAGCTAAACTGAATCCCAGACATAAACCTGCCTTGGTGCAGGGAGCACCACCTCGCCTGGGATGGAGCTGTAGGAAAGCAGCCCCGTAAATCCTTCTCCTAACAACCGCGATGGTCTCCCTGAAATCCCTCTTGTTTGTTAAACAGGTGAAGGCATCCAGGTATGGAAACGTGCCACAGCTATTTATAGCGGTGACTGGAAGTTTGGGAAGCGGGATGGTTATGGCTCATACAGCATTCTTGACCCCGTAACCAAGGAATACAAGAAGGTGTACACAGGCTGGTGGAAAAACGACAAAAAATGTGTAAGTGAGATTTCCTGTGCCTGCTGGCAGCAAGGCAGTGCTCCCCAAGATGTGGGGAAGTGTTGGGTGCACACATGCAAAAAGATAACTTAAAATACTTATTTTTCAAACACTGAGGCTGAATTGAAGAGTTTTGGGGAAATGAATATATGGAACAAGAAAATGAAAGCAAAAGCTCTGTTGTTCAGGCCCTCTCCCCTTGCCCTTCCCACCTCACTGCTCCTGGTATTACTTACCTCTCCTCATCAGATGCTGCAGGAGCTGCACCGTAGCCCACAGCAGGGAAGCAACAGTGTGACTCCAGGCAGAAGCTATGGGAACAAACCTTCCTCCAGCCTTGGGCTCTCTTTAAATCTTAACTTGAACCTGCAGAAAGCCCAGGAAGCTTCAAGAGTAAAAATCTACCACTCATAAAAAGCCAAGCGTGGCCGAGAGCCCCCCATCACCCACCTACTCCGCTCTGGAGAGGAACCCATCCCATCCATCTGCTGGTGACCAGGCTACAGCCCCAGCCTCCCCCCAGCTGGCACAGGCAGCAATCCCTGCCTAGACTCACCTGCAGCTCAGCCAAGCAGGATGAGGACTTTCAATATCCTGTGTCTTAATCCTCCCCACCCATCCCCTTCATTCCTCTCATCCTCGAAGCCACCGGAGGAACCTGTATTATAAGCACCGCAGGAAAACGTACTTTCTTCTGGGAGTTTTACAGCGTATTAGACAAATAACATGAGTTCTTTTGGAAGTTAAGCCTGTCACATAAATCACTATTTTTTCTAAAGGAAACATAATGAGGAAGTCATCTGGTAAAAATGACTGCAATCTTATGTGCAAAATCCTTGCAGGAACGTTTTCTGGCCTGCCAGTGGAAACCTTGTGTTCGTCTTTGTGTCTGCTCTTAAATTAAATTAATAGCCTCTTACGCTTCTAATTGGCTCTATGGCTCCACTCTCTCGGAGGGAGCTTCCCCTCCCATTCTTTGAGGATATATTTTGGATGATTGAGCTCTGGTGAAAGATTTATAATGACATTCAAATATCACTAGAGTTGTTTTTTTCTCCTACAAAATTCTCCCTTTTACATCCACGCAGTTTAATAAAATTAATGCTCAGAAAAATCAGTTATTTCCAGAACTGATTTTATTTTTTGTTCAGCAGTAAATTAACATTTTATCCCCATGGGAAAACTCCTTAGGAATATGTAAATGTTTTTTACTGGTATCACTCCTTGGTATAGGGGGTACTTCTGGACTCAAACACCTCCTTGGGGCTCCCAGCTTGCACACACACAGTGCTCTTAATTTGTAAGTTCACCAACCAAACCTGCCAGTGGCATCGTGCCCGAGGAGAGAAAGCAAAGAGCGGAGGCTGCTCAGTGTCAGAGCTCTCCTGCCCCGTCGGCATGACGCCTGCCGCCCTGGGAGCCTGGCCCGGTGCCCGGCCGCAGGGAGGCACGTGTGGCATCGCTGCCGGCGCCTGCCACTCTCACCCCAGGTAGCCTTCCGGGCTGGCTTTAATTTCTTGTGAAAGAGAAGGAAGCAAGGCAAGGGGGGCTGTTTAGGACATCACCTCTTTGGGGGTATGGATGAGGGAGAAGGCAAAACCGTTTCCATGGTCAGCATCACTTAGAGACCTTCAATCTGTTCAGGGACAAGGGAAGGAGTTGCCCAGGCTGGGACACACTGGGCTGTAGGAAGTATCGTCAGGGTTGAAAGGCATAAAATCCCCGTGTTGAGAGACAGGTCTTGTTTATGCTGCCTGTCCCCAGGCAGCTTTATATACTAGTAAAACCCGCTTTTAGCTAAATATTAGCAGCGATTGTGCCAATAATAATACACTGAGACACAAACCTAACATTTTGTTGTGGGAATGGAATAATTAGCCAAAAAAGAATCCCATATCATCACCTCCTGTTTCCTTCAATACATGAATGGCCACTGAGCTGGGCTGCCAGCAGCCATGTGTAAGAGTACCAAGCAAAGGAGCAGCATATCAAGAAAGTAATATCCCAAAATTGAGCACTGACCCCTTTCAGTACAAAGACTCCTAACTGGCCATCTTTGTGCTGTCCTTCAGGGCTACGGGGTGACGTTTTACCCCGGCGTGGAGCGCTACGAGGGCGAGTGGAGCGGTGGGCTGCGGAGCGGCTGGGGACGGATGTACTACCGGGACGGATCCATCTATGAGGGGCAGTGGCTGGAGGACCGGCCTGGTGGGCAGGGGATGCTGCGGCTGCGTAAGTACCAGCCACCTTCACCCAATGCATCCGCCTGACCCTTCGAGGTATTCAGTGTCGCGCTGCTCTCCGGATGCCTCTGCCATCCAGATTTCTGGGTGCTACATCGCATCTCCCACTGCGGCCTTGCCTCAGGGTTGTGGCTGCTCCCCTGTGTCATATCCCTCCTGCTGGTTTGGGGCTGGAGGCAGCACAGCCTGTGCAGGGGCCAGCATTGCACTGCTCAAGCCCACACACATGAAAGCTCATTTTTGCTGTGATTTACATTTAAATGACTGGGATGGTTAGGGTTAGAGATAATACACTGTTGGGTCAGAGAAGAGCAAATCTCTCTTTTCAAGCCAGGCACTTTGCCAGATGTACTTTTTAACAGCTGCATACCAAAAAGGAGTCCAGTTTCTAGCACAGAAAAAAAAAAAGAGAAGTTTTCCTTTTGAGTTCACTCCGTCCCCCCTCTTACTTCTGACACTGGCTCTTGTTGAGTGAACACAGGGGTTTCATTAGTACATGATCCCTTCACAGAAATAACACCAAGCACATCATGGATTGGGAATGTTGGGGGCAATCTCAGCATAAAAATAGAAATTTGGAATTTTTTCCCTTTATTTTGCTAAGAGTTTCACACTTTTTTCCCCAAAGCCAAGAATCCTAGTCCTTTGCAGTACAGAGCTCTGCATTCCAGGAACATTTGAAGAAATACTATCTCCATATTAGTAGTCATCTTTTTTTTGCTTGAAAGTGATCTCAAGGTTAGTAATAAGCTAAGCAAAGCAGCTGGGAGGAATGAGCACGACCTTCACTGCACATCACAGGCACGAGGGGTAATGGTTTTAAGCTGAAAGAGGGGAGATTTAGATTAGATACCAGGAAGAAATTCTTTGCTGTGAGGGGGCTGAGCCCCTGGCCCAGGTTGCCCAGAGAAGCTGTGGCTGCCCCATCCCTGGAGGGGTTCAAGGCCAGGTTGGACGGGGCTTGGAGCCACCGGGGCTGGTGGGAGGTGTCCCTGCCCAGGGCAGGGGAGTGGAACTGGATGATCTTTAAGGTCCCTTCCAACACAAACCATTCTGTGATTCTATGACGGTGCTCTCTCTGATGACTGTAAAGTCACTTTGGACTGATGGCTCATCCAGATGAAATCAGCATCTGCTTCCGGGGGTAACTCCTTCCACTGGATCTGCTTCACTCCTGTCAAAGTCACCCTCGGCATTGTAAACTGACAACCCCTCAGGGCTGAGCTGCGGCTGATGCACCATTTCAGAGCCCGGTTGCCTCCAGCATAGCCTGCTACCGATTGCGAGCTGGATTCCTTTTGGTTAAAATTAGCCAGAGCAATTATTTCATACCGACAAGCTTAATGTATTCAGCTGAGCCGCTGGCAGCATGCCCACATGCCGGCAGCTTTGCGATGGTGAAAGAAAAGGAGTTCTTCAGTGGAGGTCACGATGAGCTGCAGCTCAAGATTAAATTGCTTGTAGTGGCAGCGCGCCCGGCGAGGGCGAGCTTGGCTGGGAGCACCGCACTGCCTTGCCGCCTCTGCTATAGCCCATTCCCAAATGGGTTTTAACCCAGAGCACTGGACATCTGCAGAGGAGATATTGGCTGTGAGCAACACAGCCTCTGAGGTGCTCCGAGAGGAGAGCGGGTGGGAGCAGCCAGGGTGTTCCATGGCCCATCCATCACAGCTGGGCCTGTGATTTCGGTGGTTTCTGAGTTGTTGGTGGCTGGAGAAGAGCAGCTGAGCTGCTCCCACCCGTGGGCAGGGCAGTGTTGCAGATAAGATCACCCACCAGATGCAAGCTGAAGATAAGCACCGCCACAGCTCCAACCTGTAAACCAGACCCTGCCTGAAGAGCCTGGCAGGATGCTCTTCACAAGCGTTTTTGGTTTTTCCCTCTTGCCTCACGGAGTTCTGGCAACCCCCAGCTACCTCTGTGGCACTGTGTGGGGTGCCCTGTTATTTTGGCCGCCTCTTGCCATGAAGAAGGGCAGAGCTCAGCTGAGTCCCAAAGGTATTTCCACTAAGTAACTTGGTCAGAAATGCCCGTGTTTTTTGGCTGTGAAACACTGTAAGTCGGAAAAGGGGACAGCAGAGGACTCTCCTAGTGTGAGGTGGGTGGCCAGGCTGTATCGGAGCCCCAGCCTTGGGTATGGTGCCCCTTCTTCTCAACCAGCGTCCCTGGGTGAGGCTTCTCTCTTCCCCTTGCAGCTCTGCTTTCACTGTTTGTGATTCCTGGAGAGCAGCAGAGCTCAAAAAAACCTCTCTTGACTGGCAGAAAAACGCCGAGAGATGCAGCACAGCTGGAAAAACAGTCTGTAACCGATTGCCTGAACCATTCAGACACTCACAGCAATTCTTGCTCTGTAATTCATTGAGGAAAAACTTAACTACAAGTATTATTTGAAATCAAGATTATTTTGACTGGACAGCGATCAGACAGTGCTGCTGTTCCTTGCCCAGACAAGCAAACCTTCTCAAGCCAGAGATCCTGCGTGATTTGTTGCAGTGACAAATTCAAAACTTGTGTGCTATAATTTTTTATGTTGTGAAGAGTGACTCAGCTACTAGTCTTACCCTGGGCTCACTCGCTCCGCTTATCAGCAAAAAAATGAGCATCACTGGGAGAAGAGCAAAGCAGGTGAGTGCAGTTCTTGTTCCAAGTGGGCAAGTGTGGGCTTCTTCCGAAGCCTCTTCTCCCTTTACGGCTGAGGAAACAGAGCACCGTGAAAGTAAAGCGACACACCGTGCCGCAGCCCCCTCGGAATTGCTAACAGATTATCTCCTCTTCTGTCAGTTCACTGCGTTGATTCGTTTTGTTTGTAGCCCTGTAATGAAACAGCGCAAATTTCATGGTCTGTTCATGTATTTAATTGCAGCAAATGGAAATCGGTACGAAGGAGGATGGAAAGATGGAAAGAAGCATGGCCCTGGGAAATATTTCTACTTGGATAAGGGACAGCTGTTTGAGGGTATCTGGGCAGCAGATGTACCAAAATGTGGAATTCTGATTGACTTTGGCAGAGCCGAAGCTCCTGCCCCTACCCAGTATCCAATCCCAAAGGTAATTGCTTGGAAATTTCGGTTTTGCTAGTGATGTTTGCATTCATCAGCGCTCGGGGCAGCTCTCCAGGTAGCATTTCACTCTTCAAGTGATTACCCTCCCGGGGTTCCCAGCTCACAGGGTGTGTGCTCAGAATCTTTTGGCCAGCACTGTCCTAAACGACCCCTCAGGGAAAAACAGCCCATCCAGCCACTGCTGGAGCCTCCTAATTGCCTACAGCTGAAAAAATGCAGTTCTCAAGCACCAAAACTGCTTGGAGACCTGGAGCAGCACAAAGGAAATGGGGACAATAGAGGCAGAGACAATAGCGGGATTTGCGTCAAAATTATTTCACCAAGCCAAACTGCTAAAGGCAACTAGACCTTACCAAAACCGGAGCAGCTGCAGTGCTACTATCAAGTATCTCCTTTACCCAGGCACCCTGAGCCAGGGGCTGGTAGAGGGACACGTGTAGCAGATGGGTGTCCAGTGGGGAAGCTCCTCATTGCTTAGGGAGGAGCAGAACCACACTGGGCAACCATTATCACAGGGAATAGCACGGCCCTATGGCAGGTACAGCTACCTACCCTCCTCCTCTGCTCCAGGGACAAGGTTGTTGCAGACGATATTGGGCACGCACAGCCTACCCAAGCTCACGGCTGTTACATCTTCGCTTCCCTTATTTTTTCAAATCTGGTTTCTGTAGCAAGAGCCCTTTGAGTGCAGACATTTCTGACAAGCCAGTTAATCTGCAAGTACTAGGCACACCCAGGGCAGTGCAGAATAATAAACACCAAACACTCACCAGGGAAAAACAATCTCGATTTTGCAAAAAAAAAAAAAAAAAAAAAAAAAAACGANAAAAAAAAGTGAAAGGCACAGTACTTCTGTAGCTAAAAATATTTACCTTCGGTTTGTCAAAGGTCAGCCGAGAACAGCTTTGGATTCCAACAACCCAGCCCAGCAGCCCTGGGATGAATTACTGTTTCACCAAGGCAGGATGTTCAAGCCTGGCTGTTTGTTTAACTCTCTGAAGACCAAATTATGACCCGGTTTTCTTCTGCTCTATGAGCAAAAAGAAAGCATCAACTTTCACTGCCGTTATTGCACTTCCCATTGAAAGAGATTTATTGATCTCAAAATATGAAGGAAGTAACAGATAAAAGGAGAAATATTGACTTCAGATTTTCATAAACCTTTTGCCAAATTGCTGTTGCAAGCAGCTGTTAGAGAAAAGTAGATACAGGGTGAATGCAAGAAACTGCCAAAACCAGAGGGGGACTTAATAGTCGGCTTTTGCCTGGCAAGAGGTTAAAGGTGAGGATCTGAGCTTCTGCGTGGGAGAAGCATCACTGTGTGTCTTCATTAGCAGGTAAAAGGAACAAAGGGTGGGGATGTGCAGGACAGAAAATGGCTAAAAACTAGAGAGCGATTATCCCAGGCTTTGAAGGCATCCAGTAGGTAGGTGATGGGGATACAGCAAAGCAGAATTTGAACATAACTGCTGAGACAGGGAAAGACACAACATGGTAGACTCGGGATATTTGCTGTATTAATTATGGAAGCCAGGGCTTCAGAAAGCATAACGAAATACATGAGGACAAGACTGGATGTCTTCTGCATAGGAAAATACCACACACACAAAGCCCCTAGAAAGCATCAGGACATAAAGCAGGTCAGAGCGAGACGACAAGCTCCTGGCAGGGCTTTAGCACTTCCCTCTCACGAATCTGCATCCAGCTGCATGCAGGTTACGTGACTCCAGGCTCCTGCTTTCGTGTGACCTTTGATGCTCACTTGGGCAACTGCAATTACTCACCTTTTGAAACAGTATGAGACACCCAACAGGCTACAAATCAAAGGCAGTTTTGCCTAAGAATGCATTAAAGGAGCATCCGTCCACTCCACACAGAGCTATTTCAAGGAGATAAGGCGATGTTCAACACGCTGATAAAATTAGGAAAGCATAGCGATGTTTTGAAAACAGTAATTGAAAGGCTGCAATATGCACAGGAGATTCTCTGTTGATGCTCAAGTAATCAATAAAATCTTAAGCTTCTTCAATTACACTGCATAACTGATTTGTATTCTTTTTATTTAGATTGAACTAGCTGATCCAGATGGTGTTTTAGCAGAGGCCCAGGCGATGTTTGATGACAGCCAAAATTAATAACTGGACCGGATGAAAAAGGAAAAAAAAAGCTGTAAGATAAGAACACAATCCTGGGTGAGTTCTTCTTTTGAGTCTCAAATCCACACTGGGGTGCATCATGTCATGGTCTGCCTCACTTGCCCCTCAAGGCTGCCCATGTATGATTCACGCTGCAGGAGGCCTCCTCCCACTCCCCATTAGTTTGGAAAAAAAGCAAAAAAGCAAAAAAAGAAAACACAAGCAGCAAAATGCTGGAAGCCAGGCACAGTGACTCTTTGCCCAGCTCCTCCGGCTTATTCCTCCTGTGACGAAATGGCACTGTTGGTTTCAAGGTCTTTCACGCTGCCTTAGAGAAGCAGCAGGGGTTCTACATATGCTGTAAAAGCAAAGCCCTAGAAATGTACAATCAAATAATTGTCCCCTCCCACTTCCTCCCAAATTTACCCTGATACATACCTGAGACACAAGATGGCTTTTGAAATTATAACAGATCATGTTTCAATTAATATTTTTATTAATGCAACTTCACTTGCTCTCTCTGTGCATTTTCCCTAATGTGATGCCGGTTCTTGCCTCTCACTCTGGGGAATGCGCCCGATCCCACCCCGGCTCTGCCCCTGGGCCAGCCCACGCGCTGGACCACGTCACTCAGTGGGGCTGTGATGGCCGCTCCACTTCCACCCAACCCAGGGACCCCGCGCCAGCCGCGGTGCTTCGGATCGCGAGGCACTGCCGAAGGCGGCACTGCAGCCGGCTAGTGAAAAACAAACTGTGGGAGTGGGTCATTAGTTCACCTGATTAATACCACGCTTCTGAGCATCACCACTTGTTTACAGTTCATTTGGTTCCTTGACTCTTCACGTTTCCTAGGCTGAAAGATAACCTACTTCTCTGTTTAAGCACCTGAGAGAGTAAAAATACAACATGCTTAGTCCTAAGATTAAAGCAGTGCTGACAGGAGGAAAACCATGTCAACTGCGTTATATTCTTTATACCTGCCGGCATGAACAGGAAATTTTATCTTTGTATTACGACTGAAACTAGTAACTGAATGCATTTGAGAGATCTTCAGAAATACACAAGATTAGCACAACAGAGATGAAGAGATAATCGATACAGAAAAAAATCAGCACATTTTAGGCCTCTAGATAACAAATAATCAGCAACAATTGAGTATATTTTATTTCAGTAAAGATTTTATATCTAAATAAGTGATATACAATAACCAATGTTTAAAATGCTTGAGGTAAATGTGTAATACCATTAGTATAAATAAGGGATAAAAAACAAATTCTAAGTGCACTCAACATTTAGATCCACGTGTTTGGGTCTGGTTACTGCCTCTGGCACACAGTTACGAGACTGTGCTCAAGGTGTAACTTTCATGACCATTTCCACAGCTGGAAAATGAGAGAAACATACTCAGTATCATGGCTTAAAGTGCAGAAAATAGTCAGAAAAGCAGCTGTAATAACAGTGCTATTAGCTCAGAACCTACCAGCTTGAGAAAGTTAAAAATAAGGCGGTCCCACTAGCTTCTAATTCTATATTTCTAAAAAACATAAAACCCCACATGTCGCTGTCACTTTGTAAAAGATCTACAAGATAAAGAGAAACTTGGCTACTTATCCAGGGCAGCAAGTAATTTTACAAAATAAACTTTGAAAATATATTTTCTGGACTTCCATTCAAGATAATACTGTAACGTTTAAATACACAATTTACGGACAGAAGCACAGTTTTTAAGCCTGAAACCATCCTTTCCACGATTTGCTCTAGTGTGAATACTGAGCCAGGTTTTCTTTCTTTACTGAGGCTTTTTAAGAGTGTTTTTTCCCAAGACAGGAAAAGTATTCCAGTAAAAGACGGGAAGATACATTTTGTGCCTACTACTAAGACTTTGTGTTTTAGAATGCTGCTTCATTAATGCCTTTACTAACATAATCCTTCCAGTGCTCCATGAACGAGCACCTGTGCGGCTGTAGTCACAATTCTCGCCATCAGCAGACTTGCATCAGTAACAGAATACACTTGGGCGTAACGTAACGGCAGAGCTGGAGAAAATCCAGCCTGACATCTGTATGCCAGAAAGACTTGTGAAAACGGCAAGTGGAAAGCTGCCTTCTGCTTGTGAACCAAGAACACCCCTGCAAGAACACCGCTAAAAAACCAGCCCAGCAGGGTTTTTTAATGGCTATTTTTCAGAATATAAATACACCACAGGTAACCTCGTCAACACTTCATTCACACAGCGGCGGTGCTGACATGAGACATCAGTCCTGTTCCCTTCAGGAGGCTGCTTCAGTAGTGAACGTGCTCTGCCACCCTAACTCTGGAGGCACATCCTACAGTGAGGAAATCCATTGGGATAACCTGAGATGGAGGCTGGGTGTGAGCAACCGTGTTCAGCCCAGGCTCAGTCAGGTACAGCTCCACCGTCCCGTCCCGTTTGCTCCTGTCTAATGTAAAACCCCCAGGTTTCTATTCCACAGTGTTACCTACGATAGGGAAGTCAGTTTTGTTCCACTAGACTTGAAACCTGTCTCAGTTTGTCTTCTAAAAACAGCTTTTACCCATTAAAGCCCAAAGCTGCTCCACAGCAGAACTGCATTCCAAAAAATTCCACTTCTAGACATAGCTAGAATTACTGAAGCTGCCCGGGACAACGGCTGCAATCTGTCTCAGACAAGCCTCTTATCTGAGACACCAAATGGAAGTTTTTGTTTAAAGAGGAAATAAAAACCAACACAGTAGCCTCACTGTAACAGACATGTGTCTGCAAGTAAGCAGCGAGATTAATTACAAATAATATATTTTCATAAATAAGCCTACATAGAGAAAAGCAGTCTTCCAGATCCTTTGGAAGCAAAAATGTATAACAAGTTATTAAATACAACACTTCAGCAAGGAAAAGACTTCTAAACAAGGAAGACCGAGGCATAGCTAATTACTTGGGAATCCAATGCAGAGAAAGCACCTTTTGCTGCTTGTATCTGAGGATTTATTAAAAATATATTTTTAATATAAAAGTACAAAATAATTACTACTTTGGCTTGGAAAAGACCCAGCAGTGGTTCTGATTTTCAAGCAAAAAAAAAATATCCAGTGATAATTTCCATCTAGTTCCTTCTTTTAAAAAAAGATTCCTAAATGGGAAACAGGCAAATCTATCTCTCCAGATAATATGTGCCAGCTCATGAGAACTTTAAAACAGTTATTGCTTTTATTTTCTTCCAAGGAAGAGCAGAGCAGAGTTCCTACTCATGTGGCCATGCCACATCGCAGTAAGACTAGTCATGGGTGTTTAGCAAGTTATAAAATGTGTAACTGCCATGGGAAAAAGGCGCTGGAGAAATCAGTAAAGTAATAATTACTTGGCAGCAAAACATACTGGGGAAAGCGGTGGGAAAGCTTTCACTTTACCATCTGTCAGGCTTTCTAGAGAGAACAGCACTAGCACTGAAACCGAGTGCTAATTGCTGCATATCCCAAGTAATTTGTATCATGCCATGCAATACGGATCGGACAAGCAGTATCTTCTAGTAAATGCCAACGTCAAATATAGAGAGGGAAAAAAAGCTTCTCTATCCATCCCTAACAAATACCAAATTTACAATGTTATTTTCCATGTATTTATACAATCACCATTCGGCGTTACCAAGAAGCAATCTAGACAGTGCCCACAAGAGGAGGGATGCAGGTGCAGTGCAAGCATACCCCACCGTCCATTCCTTCAGACGTCAGAGAGACAAAGTCGTATGAAAGGAACAACATCTTTTTCCTCTCTAAAGGGTTAGAGCAACATTTATAATCTCTCTTTAAACAGTAATCCACAGTTCAACCAGTTCATCCACAGGGGAGTCAACAAGGCAGAAGCAGAATAATGGGTTTATTTTCTTTTAGTACAGGTTTAGGCAAAATGGGTAACGGCTGAGGAGACAGTATCACCTCTGTGATCCAGCTGATCCTGGAGCCGTGCAAATTCAGCAAGTTCATTCAGTTCTTGAAACTGCCTGTCTGTTTTATGGCTCACCAGTGACCTGTAGAAGTGGACTGCAAACACAATGAAAATCAATCCAAAGGGAACCATAATAGACGTTGATGCAATGGCTGCTGCCTGTCCTGACGTGATGGTAGAACTGTTGCTCTGGGGGGGATTATCAGTTTTCTTCTTTAAAGGAAGAAACTTCACCCAACACAGTAACACCACCTCTGCAAGAAAGAGCAAAGTCCCAATGACAGTAGAAAATGCCCACGCGAGCTCAATGTGCCGATGCATACGCTCATGAGGAGACTCCTTTACAGAGTTGAGATTATGCACGTTACTAACAGCCTCTATATTTGGAAGAATGCAGGTACTTATCATGAGTGCAAAAAGGTGAACTGCAACAAGGACAGTAGTACAGGCACTGAAGGCTATCAAGAGACCCGGAGGGTAGTCGTGTTCTGCATCTAGCTGAACTTCCACCATAGCCACCTGAAAAGGAAAGAAAAGAGAAATGTCATTACCTACGTTACCAATTATTTGACTATAGATTATTTTAATGCTCCAAGGTCCAGTCCTCCCTATGGTACGCAGTCATACCCTTTTACAAACTCAGATCTCCGAGCACGCCTGCGCTTCGGGAGCAGAAATTACCATTAAGTAACAGCACTAGGAAACTCATAAACCCAGCTCTTGCCTTTTGGACAAAGCA
The DNA here is from genome assembly GCA_013400135.1 of Rhinoptilus africanus. Classification (NCBI taxonomy): domain Eukaryota; kingdom Metazoa; phylum Chordata; class Aves; order Charadriiformes; family Glareolidae; genus Rhinoptilus; species Rhinoptilus africanus. The sequence goes on from VXBO01003255.1 coordinate 392,613, forward strand.
CAGTTCCGAGGAGGGAATAATAAAACAATGTCTCTATGTTTAGTTCTCTTTCTCAAAGGAACTCATTAAATAGACAAAATATGTTTAATGTGCAGAGAAAAAAATTAACCACAGTCTTAACTATAAACACATGTACACTATGTAAGGAAGGCGCAGGGGCTGCCATTCGGCGCAGTTCAGACCAACCCACACCAGCCCTTTCTGCGCCTTGACTGCCCACTCTTGATCCTGCGCTGAAATGACTCAACTTGCTAGCCCAGTGAAAGCCACCCTGGTTAAGAAGTGGTAATCTTCTCCTAGCTTAGCGAGCTGGGCTGCTTCTGTGATGCCTCTGATAGACAACCAAGCTGGCACAGGCCCGTGTAACTGAGGAGGGAGCAGCTGAACCAGGACCTCAGACCCTTGGCAGCGCTAAGCTGTGAACCTAGTTTTTCTGTAATGTACAAGTTTGCCCTCAAAAAAAGAAAAAAAAAAAAGAAATCAGCTTGTACCACACAGTGCCTAAACCAAATCAGCTCTTCTGCATCCCATCAATACAGGTTTAGCCCATTACCACATTAATGGTTTGGACACTCAGCCCATAGCATACATTTCCAACACCTCAATTCTCATCAAGCTGGTATGAAGGACATTTCATAAAGCATGGATGCAGGGAGACATAGAAACTAGGACCCAAAGACAGCTGCAAAACCTGTAAGAAAATTCAGACCTCAGTATTTTGAAGAGCTGAGCCAAGCTACACCTAGTCTGGGATCCCATCTTCTTACGCTCCCAGAACCAGCATGTTCCAGGACACCAGAACTCTTACCCGCTAACACACCAAACATACTAAGCCAACCGAGGGGTTTGCTCAGACATGTTCCAACAGGCATTCAAGGCCATTTGCCAATATTTTAATCCCTTTATTGAAAGCTTTTGTTGTCATAAGTCTAACCACCCAGCCAACTAGCAAACAGCTTCCAACTGTTAGAAGAAACTCAACAAGAAATTATATTAATGCATATATAATAAAACATATTCCTGATTGAAGATTTAAAAATACCACTTCTCAACTGTGGGAAACTTCACATTTGAGAGGATTAACATTTGTTGTCGTGTCTCTCTCCTGCAGGATTGCTTGTGAAGTCACAATGTACGCGTGGGAGGTTGGGCTTCCTGTGTTTTTCACAGATCAATTGCAAGCCTTCACCACTGAGGAGTCATTTTCATACTTAATCAATGTGTTTTTTTGTAAATTTTCTGGTGCATGTCTAGACTCAAAAACATCCAGCATTGCAAGACATTTTAATCCTTTATCCTGGTACTTATTATGTTAACATAACCACGACACTAAAGACTGTCACAAGATGAAGACTTTATTTTCTATTAAGAACTGATGTATTGAATTTGACAGATATTTAAGGCAATTTCTATTTCCATAAATCAATGTCTCCATGTAATAATGGTATAGAGTATCTGATTTTGAAGTTCAGTCAGACTCTCTTAATTCAAACATAGCAGCTTGTCTTGAAGCTACTGTTCTCTTACCATTTCAACAGAGCATCAAGGAGAAATCTTTTCTTCCTCTTCTTAGCCTAGCCTGAGCTAAAAAAGAAATGCTAAATAATGACATTTGACCTAAATACACCTATTTCTCATTTAGCTATAATTATGTGCATGATCAAAACAAAATATTGCAAGAAACCAGCTTAATTTAAGTAGCATTCAGATACACAGACAGCTCTGTGTCTAGATAAGCACTGACAGAATCACAGGGACAACTATTAAAGGAGACATCCAGACCAGGAATCCAAGTTCTCCTGGATTAAAAAGATTTAATTTTAACATTTCTGGGTGTTTCCCTAAAAAAGTGACCCCAGGAATACTGACAACCATTATAAACTGATGGGATAGCTGAAACCCAAGACTGAGCTACAGGAACAAGCAAGGCTTCAGTTTATATGGCTGACAAATACAGTAACGCAGACCTGCCTCACGCAGGAAGCTTCTTGTGTAGGTAGGCCCCAAATCACCTCTCAGAGGAAGAGTTTTCTAAAATCCAGCAAGACTGTAGCTGTTACTCAACACTGGCCGCTGTTCACCCCCTGAGCAGGAAGAGCGTAACTTCCTTCAGCTCAAACCATACCATGCAACTACTTACTGCAATTCAAAGCATACTCTCTCCTTAAGAATAACCGTGGGCAGCATCAACATCACTTGACAGATAGCCTAAGTACTAGTCTTCTAAGGTGTGCAAAACCAGCTGGCAGCCGTGTATCCATACACATTGACAGTTATTCCCAGTTTGGGATGCTAACAAGCTGTGAAGGCAGAAGCAGGGCAACCGGCCACCACAACCTCAAAGCCTTGCGTACACCTCCACACGGCTGAAAGCTGCTGGAGGGAGGCCACGTACCACAAAGCACTACAGGGAGGACAAGCTCCTAGAGGAGACTCCTAGAAAACACAAGGACATCCCACAAGGGATGCACAACTGGGCCAGTTTCAGCATCTTCGTCCTTGGCTACCCTGCCAACAAGCAATGTGACCTCCTGTCCACGGCTGGAACTAACAGGAAGAGTACTAACTGCATCAGTTGCTGGGCCAGGAAAGATCCTACACCAGAGCAGCACTGAAAGGATCACAGCTTTACAGGCTCAGCCCTCCAAAGGGTAAGTGTAACAGACCCCAGCTTTGAACGTCCAGGGTGTACTTAGAGGACAGACACATTAGATGCAGCTCCCCAACACACTGCCACCTCTCTGCAGACCGCAAGTTCTCCAGAAAGGGAGTTTGATGTTTTTCTTAAACTGACCAGTGACAAAATGTGATAGAAACTACAGAGTATGTGCGCAAGAAACAAAAGACAGAAGAGAGTTTTTCATGGGTTCACAGAGAGGACAGGAAAAAATTACGCTGAAGCCAACTGGCTGGACAGAAACACCCACACAGCAAGAGAAAACGCACTAAGTTGCAGCTGTAACTGACACCAGTGTTAGAAACACCCTGAAAGCAGGAGTGGGGAAAGCAACACTTCCCTTTACCATTCATTCAGGATTACCAGACACTTGAGAACTCACTTCAGATTGAGACTTTTGGGCAGGTTGTAGGATACAGAATGCTGAAGGATTTCAGTCTGCTGAAGCTGATGGAAAGTCTCCGGGAGGGCACAGCAAAGCCTCCTTGTGCTCACGCCTGGCAGAGTAACTCCAGCCTGACCCGTAAGTGAAAAATCAGTTCATGTTTTCTGTCTCCTCAAGCTGTCAAGGAAGCTAATTTGGGAGCCCTTTCACTAAAAACTCAAAGAAAAACTGCCAACTCAATTCCTTACTTCCTGGGCCAAGCTTAAGCCAGGCACCTAAAACAAAAAACTCCATTTTTCATTATGAGGCCCCATGCCTGTTTTCAAACAGTGAAGCAAAGCATCAAAAGTTCTTCTCTCCTTTGTACATGCTGCGATTTCAAAATGCACAGATCACAACTGCTCTTGTAAATTAAAACTTGCAAAAACAGGGCCCTGGTGAGCTCATCTGATACAATCCAAATCCAAGCAAAGCCTGAACTCATAGGTACACGGTGATGATGTTCCACACAGGAGGATGTTTTCCTGTGTCCTGTTTCTACGCTGGTTCAGAAGACAGGCCCCTTAGAGGCAGGTCATTGATTTCTGCACAGAATCCGATACAACATGTTTCAGCAGCTTCTCCTTCACCGCTTTCAAAGCTTCTTTGCTTAGAAACCATTCTTGCCGTATGATACCTACTGTGCAGCTGCCATGCTGCATAATCATCGAATAACGTAGGTTGGAAGACACCTCAAGAGGTCATCTGGTCTAATCCCTGGCTCAAAGAAGAGCTAACTTTAACTTCTGATCATCCTACAGATATGACTGCAAGATCTACTACAGCTCTTGACAAAGCTGTAAATCTGAAATACAGCTTCTTGACAAAATTAAAGGACTCTCATGACATCAGGATGCAGGCAGGACTGGAGTTCTCATAGCCTAACAAAGGTGGGTATTCAGATTTTTTCAGAAGACACTGAATTTGTGCACAGAACCACGATAAGGCTTCCAGAAGTCCTGGATTTCAGAGTCACGGCAGCCTGAATACTACAGTATTGCATGAAATTTAACAACTTGTCCTCTAGAAGAATCTGCATTTCAATTTTCTTTGAAGTTTAATATCCTGAAATAAGTTCATTTCACTTTCTTGTTTATAATGCTTCCATGTCTTATGAGACCAGAGGGACTTAAAGTTCCTGCTTTTAAATGAAAAATCAGTCCTGCATGCTCTGAAGGTTTCTATTTCTACAAGAATACTTAAACAGTGCCTCTGACAAATACTCCACCACTTTGCAAGAAGTGAGCTGTGATACATTAATACAACAATTTTCACCAGCAGTAACAATTAATATAAAGAACCAGTCACATATATAGCTGTAAACAAAGCTTATATTGCTACAGAAACACAGGATAAGCAACTGTCTTGGTTTGTCCCTTGTTCATTTTTACCAGAGCAGCAGGACAGAAATTAATGACTTGCTCTGAATTTTAGCATTATTCTCCAGTTTTATATGCTACTAGACAGTATGTTGGTTTTACTTAGGCTGGTTTTAATCCCAGCATAACGCAAGCTTCAAATTCAACTCCCGTTTTAAGATAGGGGTTTCTGAAATAAGAAGGGAAAACAAAACATGACAGACAACGATCAGAAGGAAAACAAAAGGAAGAACTGTTGTAAGAGCCACCCATGCAGCAAGTCATATCGACACTCAAGACTTTCAACACAGGCAAAGAGGTAGCTGCTCTTCGGTACCACGTGTAATAGCAACAGCAGCAGAGTATCTGAGAGCTTTCTGACTTAATCACGGGCTTGCATCTTCTCCCTACAGCAGTGGCTACTGATCCTGAAAAAGGAAATAAAATGCCTTCTCTCAAGTAAATCTGTATTATCTATGAACTATTTATAGATGACTTCCTCTCCTCACTTTCCCCACAAAGATGACTCTGAGCTCTGATTGGCAGCAATGTAACACGGGCTGGGAGCCGGCGCTGTAACTGCCATGCCATCTCTCACGGTATCAAATACTAGCGCTGACACACAGCGGCAAGTCACGATCGAGTTCAGCGTGCCACGGACAGATAGCTTCAACCGGACAGAGCAACAGCTAATTCAAACTCCTTGGTGCTTCTCCACTACACGCCTGATTTTAGCTAAATAGATTCTCTAACCAGGGGTTTGCAGACAACACCTACCGACAGCCCTGCGATGGGATGGCTGTGGATTTGTCTCCCACACCTCACGCGATGCCATCTGACCAGCCTAGAGTTCCCATCACAAGTGCTCTCCAGTCCTTTGCATCTTGCAGATTCAGACAAGAATCACGGAGCAAGACACCAATCTTATTAAAACTTACTAGGTTTAAATACAATCTCATAATGCCTCACAGATTCTAACAAGCAAAACTCTTCAGAAAGGAGAAGGTCAGCTTCAAACATCAGTCGTACTAAGGACACCAACCACCTCTTAATGAACATAAGTCTAGAATTATCTGCACACCCTTCCAAGATTGTTCTCACCTCCTCTTCCCTGGCCACAGCTACCATTCCTGAACAGGAAATTGATTAAGAGGAAAAGATAATTTTTACATAGAGTCTAGCATGTCAGGAGTGTCGTGAAAGAAAGTTGTGTTGATGAAACATCATGGTTGCGTTTTGTAACAGTCCAGCCACACAGCGAGAGGAGGATGCGAATCTTGCCTGGAGAAACGTATAAGGGCTACAACACCTTCACCCCACTGGAACAACACATACCCAGGTAAAATTGCATAGTGATCACTAAAATATTTTAGCCATCACCTATCTGCAGAAATATTTTCTTACCTTCGCTTGTCGCAGCTAGGACTAGGCTTGACTATATCTGGTTATGCATACAGATACACGTGCAAGTGACGCTTCACGGCACACGCTACTTTTAGCAGGAAAAATCCCCACGCACATAGAAGTGGTTTCTACAAGCCTTGAGGTTCACATCAGAAGGTTATTTCAATAACATGTTCCATCTTCTACCCCATTGCTCGTCTATTTGTGGGACCACAGAGAAAAGTCAAGACTGAGATGGGTGTCATGACCATCACTAGAAATCAGCACTCCTCCGGCTGCCTCCTCGGCTCCCAGGTCAGCCAGTCGCTCTGCCTTCCTGACAGTGCTATTCACTCCCAGAGACAAGGGCGCAGAGACAGGCTATCCCAGAGTGCCTGCACCATTAAGAGTTATAAACAACTCATAAAAATCAGAATCAGTCACCGGAAATTGAAAAAAGTTAAGTCAAAATAATGATCTTATGACTGGTTTTATATAGAAGAGAAGCTAAGCATCGTTTATCCATTAGAGCCCTAAGTACTCCAAGCTGCCTGCCTTGCTTGTCTGTAACCTTGAGACAGGGATGCTCAAAGGAGCAACAAAACGTTGCTTTTGTAACTGGAAAAGAAGCAACCTTTTATATGGGGGAAGATTCCTCAGAGCACAGTGCTAATAAGTGCATGTATAAAAGATAAGCGGTGGCAGAAGCAACACTTTGCTGCAGGTTACAAAACGCAGCTGTTGAATGCTGCTCTACCAGCAACCCAGTTACCTACAGCTAAACCAACCTCTGCAGTGTCTGTTCAGCACTGACAGCAGCTGGGCCTGGGTCCTACCTAGCATTACTTCAACATCAACTGCTGTTATGGAAATCAGTTTCATAAATATTTATCCGTGCAGTCAGGCTGCTACAAAACATGACTGAAGCTGTCTTCAGAAGCCTGCATTGGCTCTATTTCAAAGGCAAGAGTTGACAGCTCTTTGATGATACTCAGCATCTGAAGCATGTATATTACCAGCTAGAGCACAGTCTGGCCAGCTTGAAACATTACAGGTATTTACAAGAAAAAGCACCCTGGCTGGTAACTAATGTCCTCCAAATCCCAAATATATCCAAGTCAACCACAGTGGCCATGTAATTTAAACCCCTAATCGAGGCCCAGATATTTTCACAGAGCTGTTAACTGGTGGATGGGAGGCGATCTTTGAGTTTTCCAGTTTGATGACTGTTGGGATTTAACAACTTTCCTATGATATTTGCGACTCTGGCATCATGATGTTGTCATACTATCGCGTGATGCATCCCTGGTGACAAAAGGATGCTAACAAGTCACTTTTATTGTTCAACCAAAATAACCTGCCAGCAGCCTGTCTGTGCTGGAGCTCTTGACGCTGTAGGTGTGGATGAGCTAGTGCTTGCAATATTGGTTACACTCTGCAAAATATTTCCAGCATTCAGATAAACCAGATTAATAAATAAAAACAGATAAAGCCAGGCATGGAGGTAGGGAAAAAAAAATCATACATCAATATCTGGGATATAACACAGAAGTGAGAAATAGCTGATGCCTCCACTAGCGTGTGGAGGAATCCTCCATTCTTTCATGGATGACACACACCCTGCAGTCTACAATTTCTTTCTTTACCTCTAACAATTCGGGGGATTGATATTACTCGCTGGCCCCATAAACTGGAAAAGTGTACTAAAGGCAAGATTATAAACTTCATAGATTTCCTCTTAGATGTATGGCCCTGGATGACAGCATCCACGGAAACCCGCACAGAGTAAACGCTCAGGTTTACTCGTTCGTGGGAGCTTAGCTCCAGCATCAGCTTCCAACCGCCTGCAACTCTTTCTGAAGCTAACACACAGCAGTAAATCGTGATGTGCTGCCCTAAAACAAAACTAATTGTAGAACAGGTTTTTAATCAGTCTTCTCCATGGAAGCATAACGCTTCTGAGTTTCAAACCTGGCTGAGCATTTCATACTCAACACATCACTGACCCGGGCAATCTCTCAACTTCTTGACTTCGGCACGCATCATTTAACTGGGGCATGCGTAACCAATCTTGAAGGAATCAGCTTTGCAAAATGGCTGCAGTTATACACAAAATTAGTCCAAAATAAAGGAACAGTTTAGCAGGGACTCATACTAGAGGATGCAAGTACTGTTTAATTGAAAAGCAGGAATCAACAGGACTGGCATGGGCACGTGCACATTCCACTCAGGACAATTCCCATCAACTCCTGACAATTCCCATCAACTGGCTGGGCGGTCCTGGATGTGTTATTTAGGCTCTTTCTTCCTTGCATCGATAGGGAAAACAGAGGAACAATAACACTTAATTGCTGTTGTAAGCTTTAGATCCCAGACTAGACTGTACTTTAGCAGCAATTTGTTCGAACATCAGGTGCCAAAGAATCTGCTGAATTTAGTAAACAATGCATAGGCGTGACAGCAGAAAGAAGGCCCTGCTTTTCAAGGCAGAAATTGTGAAGGACAACTTCAAAAGATAAGAGAAGTTACTCAAAAGAAATCTAAAAATACTTGAAAGTTGTCAGCTCTTCTGAAAATAGATAAGGAAGTCTCAGCTAGAGAACTATCTGTCATTGCAAAACCAATGAGGCTACAAGTTGATTTCCAGCATGACCTCGCTAAGCGAAGAAAAAAAAGGTGGAAATTTTTGAGAGGTAGCTTCCAGAAAATTAAAATACGATGGATGTTCACATGTAACATTCCTGCCAACCAGAGATTTTGTTAATCACAACAAAGCGGCTTTTTCCTGAAATACCCTAAACAACATCAATTCAAAATCAGTTTTCAGCTGGAGGACACTGCACTAGAACTCTTCTAGAAAACCAAGAAAGAAGTAGAAGCAGCCTCACCTCATACACCCACCGGATTTTTATAGTCCACATAGTATACATTTAGAGAAAAGCCAAAGGGATTTAAGAGATTAAGTATGACTTTTAAATAACAGTATTTTTATTAACGGAGATGCAGGCGTCACTTAGACGAAAATTTGACAAACCCAACAAACTACAGGGGTTTCCCTCGTTCTTTTCCTCAGTGTAAAAGCCTGACGCGAGAAACCACCCCGACAACCTGCTCTGGCACAGGGTAAGGGGTGCACAATAAGGAAAACTCATCAGCGGCAGAGTAGGAGCGACCAGCCTGATGTGCCCTGCCCAAGGAGAACCAACTCCAACACGCCGCTGCACTAACACAGCCGCCTGTCAGTCAAAGGAGGAGCAGTCCACCGCCACCCGAGGAGCCGTAAATCCGTTTTTAGCCATCGAAGGAGGACAGTGACATTTATTTGACCGTCAGAAGGCTGCTGCAGACCGGCCGCTGTGCTGTCAAACAGCATCCTCTCACCAGAGCAACGGCTCTTCAGGGGAATGTATCTTACTGCTGACAACCCTCACCTCGTTAAAAGCGGGGCAAAAATCAAAACGAATCAGGTCAGAGCTGTACAATTCGGTGTTTACAGCTATGAAGCGTTTTTAAGAGGAATAAAGGGGCTGAGTGCGGAGTTGGCAGCTCAGCACGTTAGAAGACCGGGCATGTGATGAAGCCCGTGAATTACCCTATTTCAAGCTCTATGGAGCTTGCACTTGAGATAATTAGGATTACTAGACTACGTTTCCATAATCAGATGTGAAAGCAAAAAAAACCCCACACGAACAAAAAATAAGTTTCTAAAACAGGCAGAAAACTCCAAACTCGGGAAGACCCAAGGCAGGGTGAACAAAAGAACCATCGTGACCTGCAAGTGACAAACGACGGATGCGGCGAGGCGGAGGGACACCGCCGACTGTAATCAGTTATTTTTCCTAATTTTTACCTAAACACGGCTCCAGCGCAACCCGCC
>VXBO01003255.1:410519-447809 GCA_013400135.1 Rhinoptilus africanus
CGACGCGCTCCGCTGCCCTGACCCCAGCGCACCGCCGGGATGCTCGGGAATTAGGTGCTGGCAAAGGAGAGGCAGAAACCCCAGCCCCCACTTTAGCCGGAGGTGATTCCTGCTCCCCACCCCCCCATTGAATCCAGGACCCCTTTTGGCAAAAGGATGCGATTGATGAGCCCGTTCGCCAGGCTCGGAGGCTTTAAAGTCAATAACTTCTTTGTGTGTCTATCCTATATTAAATTACAACGTTCCCCTCCCCGAAGTTACTTATTTTGCTGAGGTGACTTAAATTACGGAGCGGTAAGCGAAGCCAGACAGCCCAGCAGGAAGGAAAATGGGAAAGGTTTGCCCGGGAATCAAACGGGCCGGGGGGGTGGGTGGGTTTGCAAGTCACCTTTATTTACTGCAGCATTGTTGAAACGATCCCGAATCCCAGATGGTTATCGCCAAAACCCGGCCTCATTGAGGACTCCCCGTCTAAGCCGGCTCTCTCAGGAAGGGGTAGTTTTGGCTGTAATCCTCCTGAAATGGCTATAACTATGGAGCCACTAATCTAGTTTAGAAAATTTCCTTTTCTCCCTTAGGCTTAGTTTTGCATGAGCATTTTAAGCTCCTTTTAGAAAAGTTAATGTGGTGGAGAAATTAAATACCACTCTTACTTAGGAAGGTATTTGTTTAGGAGATAAGCTCAACCCTGACCCCTCTTCCTCCAAACAAAACACAAACACCTATTTTTTAGCTGGAAAATGTTAATTAATTTTCCAGAAAATGATTGCACTCTGCCCTCATCTTCCAAATACTCCAGTGGTTGCCATTGCTACATGCTAACTCTAGTGCAGTCCCCAGCTTCCCCAGCTCGGCAGCTCTAAAATCTTTGGGTAGCTCTCTCCTTTCTAGGGAACTTGAAAATAAATGAGTGTCTTTTGTTATTTTGTTGTGGTCTGGGTCTGCTTTGTTCAACCCCACAAGGGATTTAAATGCTTTGTTGGGACATTATGAAGAAAGAGTCTGCCTTCCTATTTGCTCTGGTTTTATTTTTACTATTGGGTTGGGGTTTTTTTTTCTGTAAATCCAACAGTTGAATTGAAGTGAGGCAGAACAATGACAGTGGTTAGTAAGAATGAAAAAGTCAGTTTATGTGATCACATGGAATTGGTTGAGCGATATATTTATTTATTTTTATTTGCCATGTCCTTTTTTTATTTTTAACTATAACTCTTCTTTGATTTTTTTGTTTGTTTTTTGCTAGGAATGTGGGTTGGAGGATTTTCTTTAGGTGCTGCAAGGCAGTGGTGTGATTTTTGGCTTGAATGCAGTTTGTCATAGCTACTTGTTCTCTAGTCTCTAGGCTACATATCTGCTTCTGCTTCTCCCGCCCATATTATTCTCGATGTTTGTTGACTTTCTGTCTTGGATGAGAGTGTCCTTAAAAAAATCTTGGTGGTTTATTTATTTGCTTACCTAAAGCCAGAAGAGTTTCAATGGGAATGCCTGTGAGAAATTAAGATTTCTCTAGTACAGAAATATTTATTTGGTAACTTTAGTTAATTGGAGTATTCATTACACTTATTTTGACACCAGTAGCAATAAAGTTTCTGTAATGTTCATGTTTTTGTAAATGGGTAATTACTGTGCTCTGATTTGGTAACTTTAAGTGGGAATATTATATCCTTACTTGTCATAATTACTAACTGAATACAGCAAGGAAAAAGTTGTAAAAATAGAGGGAAATACATCTGCAGGCATGGGAGCTTGGCCTCGCTTTCCCCAATTTCTTTCTGAATGGGGTTTCTATANCCCCCCCGCGGAGGGCGTCTTGAGCCCCGACAGGCTGCTTGGGGAGGCGGCGTGGTGATAAATGGCAGCCCCCTCCTTCGCCTCCGACGCGCTCCGCTGCCCTGACCCCAGCGCACCGCCGGGATGCTCGGGAATTAGGTGCTGGCAAAGGAGAGGCAGAAACCCCAGCCCCCACTTTAGCCGGAGGTGATTCCTGCTCCCCACCCCCCCATTGAATCCAGGACCCCTTTTGGCAAAAGGATGCGATTGATGAGCCCGTTCGCCAGGCTCGGAGGCTTTAAAGTCAATAACTTCTTTGTGTGTCTATCCTATATTAAATTACAACGTTCCCCTCCCCGAAGTTACTTATTTTGCTGAGGTGACTTAAATTACGGAGCGGTAAGCGAAGCCAGACAGCCCAGCAGGAAGGAAAATGGGAAAGGTTTGCCCGGGAATCAAACGGGCCGGGGGGGTGGGTGGGTTTGCAAGTCACCTTTATTTACTGCAGCATTGTTGAAACGATCCCGAATCCCAGATGGTTATCGCCAAAACCCGGCCTCATTGAGGACTCCCCGTCTAAGCAGGCTCTCTCAGGAAGGGGTAGTTTTGGCTGTAATCCTCCTGAAATGGCTATAACTATGGAGCCACTAATCTAGTTTAGAAAATTTCCTTTTCTCCCTTAGGCTTAGTTTTGCATGAGCATTTTAAGCTCCTTTTAGAAAAGTTAATGTGGTGGAGAAATTAAATACCACTCTTACTTAGGAAGGTATTTGTTTAGGAGATAAGCTCAACCCTGACCCCTCTTCCTCCAAACAAAACACAAACACCTATTTTTTAGCTGGAAAATGTTAATTAATTTTCCAGAAAATGATTGCACTCTGCCCTCATCTTCCAAATACTCCAGTGGTTGCCATTGCTACATGCTAACTCTAGTGCAGTCCCCAGCTTCCCCAGCTCGGCAGCTCTAAAATCTTTGGGTAGCTCTCTCCTTTCTAGGGAACTTGAAAATAAATGAGTGTCTTTTGTTATTTTGTTGTGGTCTGGGTCTGCTTTGTTCAACCCCACAAGGGATTTAAATGCTTTGTTGGGACATTATGAAGAAAGAGTCTGCCTTCCTATTTGCTCTGGTTTTATTTTTACTATTGGGTTGGGGTTTTTTTTTTCTGTAAATCCAACAGTTGAATTGAAGTGAGGCAGAACAATGACAGTGGTTAGTAAGAATGAAAAAGTCAGTTTATGTGATCACATGGAATTGGTTGAGCGATATATTTATTTATTTTTATTTGCCATGTCCTTTTTTTATTTTTAACTATAACTCTTCTTTGATTTTTTTGTTTGTTTTTTGCTAGGAATGTGGGTTGGAGGATTTTCTTTAGGTGCTGCAAGGCAGTGGTGTGATTTTTGGCTTGAATGCAGTTTGTCATAGCTACTTGTTCTCTAGTCTCTAGGCTACATATCTGCTTCTGCTTCTCCCGCCCATATTATTCTCGATGTTTGTTGACTTTCTGTCTTGGATGAGAGTGTCCTTAAAAAAATCTTGGTGGTTTATTTATTTGCTTACCTAAAGCCAGAAGAGTTTCAATGGGAATGCCTGTGAGAAATTAAGATTTCTCTAGTACAGAAATATTTATTTGGTAACTTTAGTTAATTGGAGTATTCATTACACTTATTTTGACACCAGTAGCAATAAAGTTTCTGTAATGTTCATGTTTTTGTAAATGGGTAATTACTGTGCTCTGATTTGGTAACTTTAAGTGGGAATATTATATCCTTACTTGTCATAATTACTAACTGAATACAGCAAGGAAAAAGTTGTAAAAATAGAGGGAAATACATCTGCAGGCATGGGAGCTTGGCCTCGCTTTCCCCAATTTCTTTCTGAATGGGGTTTCTATAGCAGGGAAACAGCACCGATAGAAGCTCGAGCTTGAGGTTCTCATGCTCTCCCGGGAAGCGTGTACATTGCTGGCTGAATCCTGGAGAAGTTAACCTACTTGTCTGTGCCTGAATGTAATACATACAGGGTGTATAGTGTACTTGGCAGTGTGTAGAGTATTTTGTAGTGCTGGAGATTCGATGTTTTCCACTTGAAGGTATCGTATGGATGCTATATAAAAGTGTGGGGTTTTTCCTGTAAGAAAGGGGGAATAGCAGAACCATAGAAACAGTACGTGGCCGCTGCAGGAATTCCTCGAGCGTGGGGTTTTGTAGGCACGGCTCACCCAAATCGCTGCCTTGTAACTTTCTCCCTAATCCCCAAATCACTGCTATTGTGTCAGACCATTGCATAAAGAAATCCCCAGGAAAGGCCAGTTCTGTGTAATCCCCAGAGTGAAGCAACAAGGCGATACTGGTCAGTGTTAACATAACAAACTTGTGTTTAATTTTCAGTTTGCTTGTGTGTTATACCGTGACTCCCACACAGAAACTAGGCATTTCTCAACATCTTCCTAAGTGCCAGAAGCTCTTTAAGATTTCTGCCTGTCAGCTCCTGCAGTTACGTTTCTGATTAATTAAAGTGTTGAAAGTAACAATAACCCTCACATAAAAAGAAAACGATGTCTCCACAGAATCAGGGCTTTCTGCTGTACTCAGTTAATGCTCACGAGAAAACATGTTTTTTCCCAAGTAGAAATGTGTTGCTTAAAATGTATCAACTTAAACATACAGTTTAAACTACACATTTGCCCCAAAAGTACTCGGCTGATTCTAAGTAATTTAGTTAGGATTATCTTTTAACTGTTAATTTGGTATTTCATTACAGCCTGGGTTTTCAACTCAGACCTTAATTGACAAACTCTGACAGGATTCTATTTTATGTGCATCAGTGAACAGGAAAAATAGAGAGCAGCTGGGAGAGCATTGTCTGTCATTTGGTTTCCGGTTTGGAACTAAAATATGCATTCTCTTTATATTTTTCTTTAAGTGATAGTGGAGTTCTTTGGTGAGAAAAGGGAAATGGGGAGTGTTTTGAGAAAACGTGATGTGAGGTGCCAATGCCATTGTAATTGATTATGGATTTTTTTTCTTTTTATTCATTATTCAAACAGATTTTACTTTTGAGTACGTGCAAAGAGAAGCTCTCAGAGTTCCCCTTATCTTCAGAAACAAGGATGGACTGGGAATTAAGTAAGTTACAACCAAATCTTGATGATTAATAAATGCTTTTATAAAATAACCATTATGCTTTCCACTTGTATGCGATATTTCCTTTTAATGATCTTGAAATGTATTGCAATTAGTAAGGCTGCCAGCACCCTTGAGAAGAGGAATGATTATTTTCCACTTATAAACAAGCAGATAATGAGGTCTAGAAAAGTTAAGTGCATACAGTGTGATTCTACAAAATCAAAAATAAGATAGTGATGAAACTTAGGAATAAAATTCAAAGGTTCCGGCTTGCAATCCACACTGTCATGACAGAACAACCTCCCTTCAATTTTTGACTTCTCAATTGCTTTCTGTGTTACAGGTGGAATGTCTAATGATGTCTGTCGTTTTCCATTATAATTGTACCTCTTCAGAATGTTATCACTTTGTAAATATTTAATAATGTCTAGTTAAAATGTACTATTATTAGAGTCTTTTTGAGGTTGCATTTTGCTAATATCCAGTCGTAATGGATTTGGTATTTTAATAAGCGAATTCTGCAAGTTTCTTTGTAAAAGTGGTGCTGTCTAAGAGAGAAACATTAAAATTATATACTTTATCAGCCACATAATCCATAGTTTAGACAAATATTCCTTGATACTTTTGGCGATTAAAACTGTGTAACTGATTCTATCTGAAAGACAGAAAATTATTTTTGTGAAAGCACAATTACTTTGCTCGGTTTCACCTGGAACACCTCAAAAGTTAGAGAACTGAGGAGTCCCCATTGTTTAATTAAAAAGAGTCAAGCCACCACAATATAGCTTAAGGAGAGAAAGAGGTGAAATAGTGTTTAGGGTACCTGACAAGCGTATGTCCTTTTACTATAAGAGCGAATAGGAGCTGCTGTGATACTTCTCATGATGTAATAAGATGATAGTTTTATATGTTGAACTCTGAACAAGAAGTGCTTAATAGGCACTTGGTAGTAGTTACAGTAATGTTTATTTTGTTGTACCATTACATTGTACTGGAATATTTTTTTCTTTTTCTTTGTTTATTAAGCCCAGCTATTTCTCTACTTAGTCCTGGCTGCAAAGCGTAGTTTCTCGCTAAAAAAATAATGTAAACACTAAGATACCATCTTTTTACTTGTTTGTGCAAAGCCTTTCCTAGATTGTATCCTAATTTTCTGAAGAAAACGTACGCATATTCTGTAACGTCTTAGAAGACAGGTACAAAACCTAGCTTTAAGTGAGAAAGGCTGGTCACCTCTGAGAGTTTGTAAACAGTTCTATGCTTCTATTTGGTGTCATATAAAAATAATCTAATTTTTCTGTCACATTATTTGAGAGAAGGTGTTGTCAGGTGGAAAACATTGATCCTTAAAAGTTTGTGCAGAAGAGGGGATACAAAAGCATCTGTTTTGATATTCCTGAAGTTCACAGTCTTCCATATAACAGTCATATGAAAACCTGAGTGTCAGAGAAAAGTCTACCATGTTCATAGCTTAATTATGCTTCTTCTGCAGAAGCCACATCCTTAATCTTAGTTTATATATTATATGACTGTAGTATCATCTTTCCCAATGAATAATTTTCTTGTTTATCTTCTCAGCTAAGTCTCCTTAATGTAAAGTACCATTTGTTCTACTTGGCATCCCAGTTCCTCGCTTCCTCTCAGCCTCCAAATATAGGAGCTTTCCCTCCTAGAGTGGTTTATCCTGCAGCCTTAGAGCCTCTGTTTTTCTGACTCCCCTGTTGTCTTCTTTGCTCAACTTGTCAGTGAGATTTTTCTTGTTGAAGGTTGTTGCTACTTTTTCATTCAATTTATTTCTTCAAGAGATGCTTCTCTTGGAGGAGTCATCTGAAGGACATATCTACTGTGTAAAATGCTGGAAAATCATCTGTGACAACTGCTCTCTCTCTATGCATTGGTTTTAAACTGCCTCTTCTAAAGGACAAGTGGTAAAACCTTCACAAATTTCATCTGGAAGAAGCCATCGTCTCTCCTCTTTAGGAACCAGAGAAACTAGTGCATCTCTGCAGAGATGCTGCCTGCGGCTTGAGAAAACTTGTGGACGTGGAAGTGAGTAAATATGCACCTTCTCGAGCAGCTACCATCAGTTCTGGCAGCCAGATCTTCCCTCCCGTGCATGAGGAAGTTCAAAATTCCCCATAGCAAAAGAAGAAAGCTGGGGAGATGTTTCAGCTCCTACTGTGCCAGTGGTACCTGTTCAACTCGTGCTCCATCAGCACATCCGCAATTCTGGGTTGGATTGTGAAGAGGTGGAAGAGGAGTAAATGCTAACCTACAGCAAGAGTTTTGGAGTCACTTGCCTGACTCTCTGTCACACACTAATGCTTTGGATAGTGAAGGAGAAATATGTGTTTCAGTTTGCTGTGCAGAGTTTAAGACAGCCTCAGCAGCCGGGCTGGACTAGCCAGCTCTTCAGTTTCCTACCGACTGCGGTACCAGTCTAACACTGTTCTGACGTCTTTTCTCCTTTCTAGCGCTGTTTCCCTTTCTCCTTTTTGTGAACCATCCTCACATCTTGTGCAGGTTCTTCCTCTAGCTGGAATTCACTGCCAGAGAAAAAGAGAGTGAAAATACTAAATTATTTTTTTTTTTAGGATATTTTTGATGAAGTAGTATGCTGGCAAAAGTAAAAGCCAATTTTATCTGATATGTGAGTTTTGGATGGTTCCTGCATGGAATCAACTGAATTGTCCATTTCACAGTTAGTTGAGTGAATTGTTTTTTTATTTCCATTCTCTTCTGAACTGTTGAACACTGGCTGCTCTGGGGGATTAATATACTGGAATTTGTAGGTCAGTAATCCCTTATAGGACATTTGCTATTCTAATATTTTTTACCTAAATGAGCATGACTTATTAGTTTGAAATGATGTTGTAAAGGACTGTCAGTAGAGTGAGAGAAGGTTTGAAACATGATTTATGTGTATTTTAAATGACAGAAGTGAAATGCATGAGCAAACTTTCTTATTTGGCACTCTGCAGGATAACACGATTTAATTTTATTTACGTTTCTGCTTCTTACGTGTATCTGTCATAGCTGGCATCCAATATATGAGTTTTGTGGATGTGTGCATTGTATTCCAGCAAGATTGCCATAGTATTGACACCTTCCTAGCTGATCCAAAATGTTCAGGACCTTTAGTCTTATCATCCTGACATTTACTGCTTGAAATACTGAGCGACACAGCCTGCTGTCTTCCATCACTAGAGCGAGACTGGACAGTTTGCCTTTGGATCCAAGTCATTTGCTGGTGAAACTTGGGAACCTTACGTTCCACTTCAGGCTCCAGAGGAAATTATGCTTTACTGGGTCTTTCGTGGCACTGCTGTCTCTTGTCCAGGGGAGGCTGTGTGTCTCATGACATGGTAGATTAGGTGATCTGCATATATGTAGGGTGACTTTTGAGATACAGTGGTCTACAGAATATAGGATATACGATGATTTTTAGACTTCTGACATTTTGAATAACTGGTGATACGTGTTTCCACTTCTGTTTGCTGTTAAGCAGTCAGCTTGCATGTCTGTGCCTGGCAGATGTACCAAGCATAGCTGAACAGTTTGGTTACTGTGCTTGGAGGTACTCCGAAATGGCAAGGAATGAGATGAATTAGGAAAAATTATTATAATGAAACTTGGAAAAAATTGCTTTCCTGTATATTTCTGACCATCGTGAGCTGCTACTTGGATGGCTAGAAGCAGGAAAGTCCACCTGTGATCTCTTAGCAGAAAAGGAGCTGTTTTTCTCAGGAGGTTGTTTGGCTCTTTCCAAGATCATAGTTTGGAGAGAGAATGCTGTTTGGAGAGAGGTTGTCTCTTTTATCCGAACAGCAATCATCTTGCGTTGTATTGTGGTTAATCAGATATAGCCAGAGCTCATCCTCATTAGGACCTGAATAGAGATGTCTCTAGCAAATCTTTAGACATGTACTCAAATGCAAGTTTGCACCAGTGCACACAGAGGTGTTTGCATTTCTTTTTTGTTTGAGGCAACGTGATTTGTATGTAACAATGCTGAACATTTCAAATGTAGTCAGTCATATTTTCGTGTTAAGTGAAGTCATCCCGCTACGCTATTCTTCACCTATGTTTTATGACTTATGAAATATTTGGAAGCATTCATAGTGTTTTTACCTAAGATGCATTTGCCTGAAAACTGCATAATGGAGAGGGGGAAAAAAAAAAATCTCTGCTCAGCTCTTGCATTGTTGGTATTCTGGATTTATATGCAGAAAAACAAACGCACCAACACTTACTGATTAGTATAGGGCTGGTGACATTCAGAAAAGCCAGGTTGTTGGGATTTTTTGGCCATCAGTGCTGTAGCAAACCAGCCCTAATTGGTAGGAATGAGTGTGGCGGTTATGCTGGGTGGGGCTGGAGATGGAGTAGTAGAGTCTTGTAGGTGTCAGCAGCCAGCAGAAAGGGTTTGATTTAAAGCTGGACCTCCCAAGGCAACCCAGATACAAAATGGGTTCTTGTACTTGAAACTTGCTGTGTTCAAGCCTGAAATTCTTCCCTTGGCGTACTCTAATGTATGATACGTCCTGAGACTGCGGAGAAAAAACCCCAAGGATATGCCAGGTGTGCTCTCCAAAGAACCAAACATGCAATTTTATTGTTAGGGAGGACTCTATTCTTCCAGTTTGAGTAATGTTTATTGTCAGCTGCTGCTGGAGCTCTCAGAAAGACTGGATTTGCGTGTATGCATCTGGGTTAGGGTTGTTACCTGTCTCGGTTGTTGATTTTTTTTTGATTTATACAAATGTGAAAAAAAGATTGCCCATCTAATTGTCCTGAATGTCTGACAAAAGGCAGGCAAGCTGTGCCATTTGAAGACAAGCCTTGCACGTCCTTGTTGCCCACAAGTAGTTCCTCCTTCCCCTGTTTCTGACTTTCTAGTGCTTGGATAAAAAGATGTGCTCTGAATGCACCCTGAAGGTCAGTAGATTCAGGCTGTTTCATTCCAGGGAGGGAGTGAATTCCAAAGCTGTGGGGCCCTCACAGCTAAATGCAAAGATGTGAGGGTTGGCGGAGAACTAACAAAAGATATTGTCCAGCCTCCGCATCCCACCAGAGGAAGGTGATAAGGGTAAAAGAAAGTGGACAAATAGAATTTGGCAAATAGCTCTTTAGATATATGCATGACAGTAAATGAATTTTTTAACTTTACCTTTCTGTGTTTTCTTGATAGTAAAAACTATTGCTCTACAAGTTTGCCTATAGGCTGAAGAGTTCTGATTTTAAGCTGAATTATGTGTAAAGTCGTTTATGACCAGAAGCAAGTTGCGTATTTTCCACCCACGGCAGAACAAGAGGGACAGAGCATCTAGCTGGCAGTTCCTACTGGGCTGTTTCTCCTTACAATTCCTTAGTCAGTTTTTGTACCATGTGAAGTGTGAAATGCTGTCATTAACATGAAGTCAATCAACTTAAGAACCCCACTACTGTTTTCTGTGGGTTTTTTCCATCCAATCTATAAGTTGCAGAATTTTACTCTCTCCTGACATATAAATCTCACTCACTTAATGTACGAGGTTATTGTCTAATTACATTAAGCCCTAAAACACTGCCTGTGTTAGAACAGATCTTATAAATGTATTGACATCGGTGTACCAATTATGCTGCTATTTAATTTAGCTCTGAATTAGCCTGAATTGAATTGAAAAACAACTTCCCTACCCACCAAATACAGCCAGGTTGTCTTCTGCCAGACAAGGAGGTTTAGAATAGTCATTAAAACAAAGGCACTTTAATTCATCATTTTTTATATTTTATTTCCAAGCAGTGAATCCAACCTATGATGATGTGGCTTTCAACAAATTGATTTACCGTTCTATGCCTCCACCGGCAAATGTGATAGCGCTCACCTCGGGGAATATACATGAGGCACCACCAGTTGCAAACCATTGCGGGCTGCTTAGCAGGAAGCTATAAAGGTTTAGGATTTTATTGAAATCATCCCAACCCCTTCCCTCCCACTGCAGTGCTAGAGAGTGCTTGAAAAGACACCTCTTCTCCTCTTTCATTACGAGTAGAGAAACTTTCGTACAGTTGCCAATGCAAAGATGGTATGTGTGTCATTAAAACTTGCACTGTCCACACTTCAGAGAGGCCTTGCTTGATTCCACCTACTGCATTACGGACAAAGAGCACTATACATTTATTTCTCTTTTATTATGTTAAGGAAAGTGTACCCATACTTATCTTGATGGTATTTAACGTTGCTTTCTTTGCTAATTATAGAATGCCTGACCCGGATTTCACCGTCAGAGATGTGAAGCTATTAGTGGGTAAGTTATTTTGAATGCACTGGATTAACTCTATACAGAACAGAATTGCTTTGAAATACTAGTCCAGTTGTGTTTGTAGACATTTGTGATAACTCTCAGAATCCGGGAGAAGGCACGGAGAAGCAATTTGTAAATTAAAAAGGCTGGGAGAACCCTAATTAGTAGTCGTGCTGACCGAACTCTGATCTCATGCTGGATAATTGGCCGTTTGAAAGAGCGTGAATGCTTTTGCTCTTAACAGGTGTCCTACACACACTTTTGTGATCCTGGAAAGCAGCAGCTCTATTGATCGAGTTCCTATTTTTTTTTAATCCGTTGTAGTGCATCTGTTCGTAGAAGGTATGATTGGAGCCATATCACCTTTTGCCTGTGCTCTCCCCACAGCCTTTATCAGTGTCAGGCCAGGTCAGTGCTTTGAGGAAGGGTTGCCAGGAGAGACCGAGCACAAAGCTTTCCAAACTGCCTGTCTCTTTGATAAGACACAAACCAGAGAAGTGGTGGCTGTGATCATCAGATGTTTCCTAGCAATTTTTGCAAAATAAATATTTTTAACTCTAAGAATAGCTACATTTTGAGTATGAGATTATTCTGTATGTTTCTTTGAAATCTGCTTTTACTGAAGATGGATGTGTTATTTATCGTTTATCTGCAACTGTTACTGAATAGTGGTACTGCACTCTATGAAGTCATCCCTGTGGAGCTAGCTGAGCTTCGGATGTGTTAGCTGCAGTCCTTCACGGCGATGTTTAACTGCATTCTTGCTATTTAGAATTTACTGGGTTTATTTACTTGTGTTGTGGCAGGAGTCAATCTTTTAAATTAGCCCAATGGCTGCATGCTGAAAGAAGCATTTTTGAAAACTACTCTTGAGTTTAATAACCAATAGGAATATCAGGTCTGGAAAAGATGTAGTTAAGAAAAAAAGGGAGAGGAACTTGTGCCTCGTTTCTGGTCACTCGGGGTTATCTGTGAGAGAGGGGTTATCTCTGGTAACCTTCCTTCACAAACAAAACTTGGCAATGTTGCTTAATTTATGACCATTTATAACTTCTGCAGAAAAAAAAAAAAGCCCCAAACCACTTTGGCAGAAAATGATAGAGAAGTGATGTGGGAAGTGCTATTTGGTAGTGTTTCTGTTGGTCAATCTGCAGTTAAATTAGGAAATAATATGAGGGTATTTGGAAGTCCTAAATTTTAGGGATGTCCTAAATACCCGCGTGTGCACATTTGTAGGTAGGAATACTTCTTTTCCTGCAGAGAAGCCTCGTGCATAAACCTTGCCATTATCTGGACCCTGATTGCAATCTTCTGTGAAATTGTTCCATAGCCGATAAACTGCCATTTCTGTCTCTGAAACTGCTGAAGTTGAGGATCTGACTTTGAGATGTTTTGGAACAGCGTAGCGTTGCATAACAACATTGTTTTTCCTGTATAACAGTCAAAGTGTGGGAGTTGCATTTCCTCAAGATTGATGTCCCTTGAAGTATTAGGGGGGTGGAGATTCCTGTGTACATGGCCAGTAAAGCCAGAGGATATTTATAAATAAAATTAGATCTATAAAACAATGGAGCAGAAATAACAATTGTAATTAACTTTGAGATTAACTTTAATGTAAAAGAGCGCCATTTCTCACAGCTGGTTCAGCAATCCGGGTATATGCTGTAGGCCAGATGCTGCACGTCGTGGGTCTTTTTTTATTGTGTTTGGACAAACTCCCTTTGGAGTCATTGTACTGAACCTATAATTTGGTTAAGAACATTGTCACCTGCTGTCTTTTTTTTAATACGGTTGATGACTCCTGGCATCACAGGTGGAAACTTTGATTCAAAAGATCTAAAATATTTGGGAAATGGACTGTAAGTTATACCTGAAAAATAACGGTTCTTATGGCAAATCGTTTCTGTCACTGTAGAATTTGTGCTCTATCTAACAGCCACGTTGACACTAAGAGCACGTGGGGGCAATTCTGTCTTCATGCCAGATTTTTAAATTATCTACTAATGACTTCAGGAAACACTGGTGAGCGATCTTCCTATTGCATATCATTGCTGATATTTTTTTCTAGTTTTAGCTTCATATATATGTTACACTCACAATCTAACGTTCAAAGAAAGCAGATGAAAATTCTTGCCGAGACTGACCAAGGACTGAGCAAGGAGAAACAAGCTGTTTGAAAGCCAGGGCTTCTGTGGTGGCTACTGACCATCTCTAGCCTTTGCTACTCCTGATTCAAGGACCTAATGCAATCATTTGCTTTAGTCTCTGATGTCAGACAGCCAAAGCATTCCATTTCTTTAATTAATTTGATTTTTGTCTTTATATTATTCTTCATGGACATCATACAGTCTGAAGAAGGGAACACGGAGTAGTTTTGGAATCTATGAACCACATAAAGGAGAGGGGAAGAGTAAGCATACATGAATGTATGCATCAATCTCAGCTCCTTTCTCTTTCTTTGATTACTTTTCTTTTTTAGTGGTTTGCTTGGGTCAGCACTGATTGAATTTAAAAGAGTATCTGCTTTTCTGTGGCATCTGCAGTGTCTCGCCCTTTGATTTGTAATTGATGTCTGCACTGCCTTTGTCTTCCTGGGTTGTCAGAGTGTGCCCAGGAACTCCCCGGGTACATGTGGAGTCCCTGGGACAGCGTGGTGTCTGTATCTAAACAGTAATGGCTGCTCTGGATGTATTTGGGTTTATTTTTTATCTTTATCTGACCTCTCCTCAGTTAGCTTGCCACGGGTTGGCGGTCCATCGCCATTGAATTCCAGCTTTTACACTTGTACCTAAATAAACTAAATAAACCACTAAATAAAGTTAAGTGGTGCTGCTGGGTCTGTAACGTGCATCGCTTCCTCTCTCTGCAGGCTGGTGTGGCTTTGTGTGCCAGGGTGTGCTTGCACCCTCAAAAGTCGAGCTTGCAATCCTGGCTAGTGGCAAAAGGGGCGATTTAAAAACACACTGAGGATTGTAAGGAAGAAAAGAGACTTTCAGTTATTGTGATCCCTGGGCTGAAGAGGTTAAAGTTGTGACCAGAGCGGTCACTTCTGTAGGATCAGCAGCATTGTTGTGTGGAATGCACCGTGCCCAGCCGGGCATTGTATCAGTGGGAACAGTGCGAGTACAGGACTTATACTATTCATGGGGTGGTCCAACAACTGACATCACCTCACTGATTGATTTTATTTAACTAACTCACTAAGGGTTTATTTATAGAATTAAAAAAAAATAACAGTAGGAGCAGTGAAGACTGTATCATCAGTCATGTATTTTGCTATTAAAATCTGATGCTGTAGACTGGACTGGGCCATAATGCTTACACGGATACAAAATGTTTGGTTCCCTTCATTCGTTGCTGTGTTCACAACTGTGTTGAAAGGCTTTGGTGTTTTCATTTTGTATAAAGCGTCCAAGTAAAGTTGAAAGCAGCAAAGCTTTTAATTGTGATAGAATTTGTGCATTGAGCTATGGCAGTAAAAAGCAAACAGGACAAAGTTCCAAAAACCATTGCAGAGAGCAATCTTCATCTGGCCCAAGGAGATGATGCACAAGATGGGACCTAATAGATCATCTGAATATTAGATTTCTGTGATTCTGTCAAATCTTTAAAGACCTGGCAGCAGGCTTTGATCTCCAAGACGAAGGGTGAAAGGAAAACCAAGGCTCTATGGATCTTGTTGCTTTCTGTGCTGGGAGTAGCTGAAGAGATACCTGACTATTGCTGGGTTTTGCCTTCTCATTAGAAGCACCAAAAGAACAGGAGCTGAGCCAAAAAGTTCAGTTGCAAATTGAGTGTTTAAAGAAATATGTGTGAAGATCTCTGCCTCAAGTGTTAGTTTATAATCATGATGTCAGTGGAGAAAGATAATAGAATAAATTACATCATTAAACCCCAGATGTTTGCAAGGGAGAAGCCCTATAGGTTAGGGGGGGTTGGCCCTGCAATGCAGGTCAGCCTTCCCTTGTGCTGCTGACAAGTACTGGTTCTGGAGGAAACGCTGTGTGCTGTCATACATCTGCTCATGGTTTATCCACTAAGTGGATAAGATCTTAAGGACTTCATCATACCACACTAAAGTGAGCAACTAGCTTTCTTTAACATCAGTGGAAGAGGTGTATTTCACTGGCTATTAAGTTGTGGGTTTTTTTTCACAGGGGAGAGAGCTAAGCAAGTTTTCTGAAGTTTGGCATCACATTTCACGCATTGTGGGAGTAACTGCAACTCCCCAGTGTAACGGTGCACAGTAAATAGTGTGACCCCTTCTCCCAGGTGGAAACTGGGCTGAAAGGTGAAATGATCTGCTCGGGTGCCTGTTCAGTGCAGCGCTGGAAACAGAATTTGGAGAGTCTCTGTTTCTAGCTTTCCTGTAAACTGTAAATGATGTACTGGACGTGGCGAGCCATCGTCTCTTCTGTGCAGGGGACTGCAATGGGGTGGAACAAATTCCCTTACTAGTTAATGTATGCAGGCTGATTTAAATAATTTAAATTCAGTTGGGACAGAAAGGATTACTGCCCACCAACTGTACGTAGCAGCCATAAGCTATGTGAGGCTCTGTATCTTTCATCTCACCATTTCTGTTGTGTTAAATACATATGCTGCTGTAGTCCCCAGGAACTCCAACTAAAATGAGAATATATATGCCAGGTATTTCACAGAGAGACAAGAACCCCCCCTAATCCATGCTTCTGGAAGTAGGTGATAATGAAAGGGGAATGGAAAGAGATGCAAACCATGTAGGTAATGATTATTCTGGGTTTATAAAACGTGATTTATGTATATATTAAAAACTGTACACACATTTATAGATGTATATGTATACATGTGTATAAATTTCATTCAGTACTGAATCAAGAATTGTAAGTGGTGTCTCCACAGAAGAGAAAATTGTGGTGGTGGTGACTGCAGATCAGGTGGGTGAAGGCAGGAGGGAGGGCAGACACCATGTAAAACATTTCTTCTTACATTAGCGTACATTTTTTCTGGTGCGTTAGCACAATAGTTCCCGAGTTGGCTGTGCAAATGTTCAGCTTTTTGTTTGTAGCTGCTCCAAAAAGCTGAAAGCAAACCAGATAACTGTCTCTGAGTTACCACTTCCTAGTGATTTTTTGGTTCAATCCTCCTGCATGTTTGCTCCCCCTCTCAAATTGATCTGCTCAGAAAATTGTATCATGGTTGAATTCACATGGAACTACAAAGACAGTTGAGAGGCTCGTAGTGTGGTCTGCGGGCAAGTAGGGGAAGTTTTGTCTTAATCAATGTACAGTTCTCCATCCTGTGAAAGAAAATTAGCCGTGCAGATACAAAAGAAGGACAAAGCAGCCACACACTGCAGTTCAGAAAACTTTCCATCATTTCTGCTGAATAGGGACCTAGTGTTGCTTTTTCTATAGAGCAACGCTCCATTTGTTTAAAGGAAGTTCTGAAATTGGAGACCGAGAGGAGTTAGGAGGGAGGCTCATTAGAGAAACTTTGTTGTAAGGAGTGCTTCCCAAAATTAAACAGGCTGTTCAAAGGAAGTGCAAAAGTCTGCCCTCAGACTTGCATCTAAGTCTTGATTAAGATGTATGGTTCTCCCCCTGTGCAGGGATTTGTCCTGTGAATGGGAATGCCACCTTTGGAAGAGCGGAAGAGCTGAGTCAGGAGTCATTAGCTGCTGTATCTCCAGGAATCTTGTGTGGAGGGATAAGGAGGAAGCAGGCATGTTGTTGCTCTGTACCTAGTATCCAAATAATGCATTTTTCGAAATGCAGTGGACCAGGCTCTTCTGGGGAGAGGAGTCAACACTGATCTCATGGGAGGGGAGGTACTCGCATGAAATATTTCCATTCATTGTAAGATTTCTCCTCTTGTTGCTTGTGGCAGGGTTTGTGCCCCACGGTGTGATCTGTGCCTGGCTTGCTCTCTGGGTCCTGCTTTTTTCCTTTTAATGTAAGGGTACTGTGGGAGTATTAACTAAAACTGAGTTAATGAAGCATCCTCATTGTTCTTGTGGTTTGGAAGGCCAGTGTCTGTGAAGTTTTATGAAAAACAACTTGTGAACACGTTCTTCATCCTGTGAGGATTCAGACTGAGGGTACCTCAGTCTCTGGATCCTCCAGGTCACACCCTAAATTCATCAAGAGACTCAGATCCACAAGAGACAGTACATTTCTCTGATAGCGAGAGGAGCAGGGAGATTCAAGAGCACTTTGGAGACAGGAGATAAGGATGGCTCCTTGCAGGATGAGGCTGAGCTTGCACGTTCCTCACAAGTGACTGTAAAATAATTGCATGTCAGTGTTACTCCCGCTGATCTAAGGATCCAAAACCTGTGCTTTAAGGGAGATGAGTTATGTACCTGGCTACAAACTTCTTCAAGGGGAAAAATGGGAAATCAGAAAGCAGTGTATGTCAAGGCCAGTGATGTGTCTCAGATGTTGTAAGGCTATTTGCAGTTGGACGGGGCTTTGAGCAACCTGGTCCAGGGGGAGGTGTCCCTGCTCGTGGCAGGCAGGTCCCCTCTAACTCAAACTATTCTATGATTACAGCAACATGTGTTTGAGATCCAGTCTTTATAAAAGCAAACAGTTCCTCCATCATTTTGTTTTTAAAATCAAGTTCCAAATGTCCTCACAGTCACGCTGTTGGGACTGCCAACATGCTGCATGCTCTGAAGCTTCTCTGTAGTTGGGAAATCTGCTAAGTCAGACCTCAACTAAAATGAGACAATAAATATTACCACTGAAAATGGTAACTTCCAAATGCCTCTAAGCTAGGATGGAGTCAAACCAATGGTCTATCAATAAAGGGGTTTATAAGTACTGTTGGTGTGAGCTGGCCAGATTTCTAGGTGTTGCATTGCTTTTTAAATGTGAGAACTACAAAGAGGAAACATCTGGACAATACCAAAAAAAAAAAAAAGTGCTGTTTTATTGAAGCAATTCATTCCAATTCTGTCTAGCAAGTTTCTCTTTTTCGAAGTACAGCACTGAAGACTTATTGGCTCATCCTTTTGTCTTGTCTATTTTTCTTTCTTTTCCCTTGAGCGACCTCTCCTGTTTTCTTTGTATCCCTCTTTCTGGGATGTACTGTACTGTACAGAACTCATTTTACTCCCTAATCTCATAGTAGCTTGTGAGGAAGTACAGATAAATCCTTACCAACCCTGAACCAATAATGACAGAGAAATCAACATACTTTGCTGTAAGCAGGACCAGTAGGACTTGACAGGTGGGTTTTTGTTGGTTTGTCATGGGATCTGTTAGTTTTTTGTGGGACACCAGCAGTCATGTATGTTGATCAGACAACAGAATGTGATTTCTGAACTGTTCCTCTCTCTGCTCCCTGTTTGCTCAGGTCTAGGAAGGATTGTGGAGCTGTGCTGTGTGTTCTCTCTTGGGCAGAATTAAAATTAGAAACTAGACTTCAGAGTTTCTGAATGGATTTTTTTTCAAGTGAAGGTTACATTAGTGATTTTCCTGCAGTCTGAGGGCTCTACCTAATTTGTTGAAAATTGAAGCGGTTTGTAGCAGCTCTGAAGAAACCCTTTGGGACTTTGCCATCCACCAGTATTAAGGTGGAGCAGTGCACGTATAAACTAGAAACCTCTTTATATTAAAGTGGCGTATTGCAGACTCTCAGAGGACATTGCTTCGTTTAACACACACTGGGTTTGTGCCTCTTAAATAGCCTATTGTTTAAGAAGAAAAGCTTCAGTCTTGAATATCGGAGGGGGACGCTGGGGCTGTGGCTCGGTGTCACTGTATGATTTCCCACAGCAGCCGCCGGTGCTCGGTGCACATCCCTTGCCCCGGTGTTTGTGGAACTGTGCTGTGAAGCAGGCAGGGAGCTGACCCCGCTTAAAAAAATTATTTAAGCCTCATCAGTTTCTTGAGTACCAGTGAACAGTTTGTATCATGAAACCAGGACCTGGGGCAGAGAGAGGTTAAAACTTACCCAGTGTTCCTTATAGGCTGGAAATAGAAACTTCTCCCTCTAATTCCAGTACCGTGCTCTGGTGCCAGACCATCTTTTTGCAATCTAAACTAGCATCTAGTTTTCGCTATTGCTGCCTGGTATAGTGTCTCTATTCTTTTTGCTACCCACTGCACCTAACAACTTGGGGTTTTGCCATACCAATTAAGCAAGTCTAAATTGGTGTCCTGCTCGTTCTCTTCCTTCTCCCCCAGCTTCTGGCATTGCTCTGCAATCCCCTTCCTGTGTGCTGGCACGGGCTGTGCTCTTCCTTGCACTGAGGTGGTTCAGAAAGTTGAACTGGCAGAAAACTCACTGTCTTCCTCTCTTGCAGAGAGATGGAGGAATATATATACATATGTATGTATGTATATATATATATATATATAAACTTTTTTTTTTTAAGGGGGGTTTAGCTCTCAGCACTAGCCAATGCTGGGTAAAACGTGATGGATGTAGGCTTCTACCTCTGGCATGATTCTCCACTGGGGAACCGTGTGCCAGAAGAGTGAGCCTTGACCCATGATTAGGGCTTCTGTGCAATAAAATAAATAAAAAATAAGGTATTTGATGCTCCCTCTTTATGATTTTTTTTTTTGGCTCCTAGAAATAAAAATGAAATATTATAACACTCCCGTGCCTATGTTTAGCATGTCCGCTGACTTGCCATTTTGGAAGTAGAACCATTTCTATTTTTAGAGCTGAGCTTCCTGTTTGAGCCCTCTTTAAGTTTGTCCTTTGCCTAACACAGTCAAACTCTTTAAAAAAATCTTAGTTGAACTGGAACAGTTTTGCTAAAAACAGTCTTGTTCATGTCCAGATATAAACAGCAGTAAATATGCTTTGAATGAACGTTGTAATAAAAATTCAATCTCTCAAAAGAATGTATTTCCATGACGTCAAAACATGAAAGTGAAATTGAACCGATGCATTGATGTGGTCACAGTCATATCAAAGCCTCTCCCTACAAGTGCATTTAAAAATTAGTTTTCCACATGGGATAATTAACCAGAACAGCTATTTTAGAATAACTCCCCATAGTCACACTGTTCTTCTGAAATAGGAAGACGAAATAAGCATCCTCTGCTTTAGCTCATCCAAACAAGAAAAAAGCTGTCTTATTCTGGAGGGATAGCACCCAAAATTCTGAATATTTCATGGTACTTGTTATGATTTAGTTTCATAATTTACCTTAGTCCAAAATGACCTTCAAGTGTAGCTATGCTTTTACTTAAAAATATATATTACTATCACCGTGTTCTGGAGGTCTGATGCAATCACAGCTATATACATCCTAAGATGTCCTCATGTAAAGTGTGGGTACTAGATGTGTGGTGGTGTGGCCAGCCCTTTGATGGGACACCTTCAAATAGCAGTCTAGACCAAAGGAGAGCCGCAGGATTGCTGATAAATGCATGTGCTAATTGGTAACATGAGTGGTAGCTGAAGGCCTTCTTCCACTTCCTAATTGCCAAGTATCAGGAAATCAAGGCTGTACTGTTTCTCCTCGTGGCCTGATGAAGAGATTTCAGGAGAGAGAGCAGGCCTTCCAAGGGAAGAGACAGTCTTTCCCTCCCACTTCTGACTGTTCCACTCCTGCTTGTGCCATGCTGGCTCTTGATCCTGTGGTCCTTCTGGTCCAGCTTTGGTGCATGTCTGACCCCTCAGTGAGTGGATCCAGTCCACACTATCAGCAGAAAACTAGAAAAACAGAAAAAGGAAAATATTTTCCTGATATCTGAGTCATCTCCGTTTGCTTGGCCCAAAGTTGGAGGAGTGCCAGGGTAAAAGTGAGAGAAGCTCAGGGTTGCACAGCCAGGACAGGGGAGGTGAGACCTTAGAGGAGCAGGAATTTTGAATCACCTCAGCCATCTCCCAAAACCTCTCCTTGGTGGCGAGGTGTGCTCCATCCCTCCCAGCTGGGTGCTGAGTTGCAGGCTGGGCTTTAGCACCCATTGACAGATGCCCCGGGCACACCTACGCTCTTCTTCCCACCGTTACTGTTACTGGTGGAGCACATCACAACACAGTACAGCTTGGAATTTACCACGTAAATAAGGCCATAAAAAACTTAATTGTCCTTTCCTTACTGGGGTGTGGTTCTGCATCAGAGGAAGCTTCCCTAAAAATAAAAGGAGAATAGATTGCACTGATCCAATCAATGCTGCTTTGTACTTGTCCTTGGGAAAATAAAGAACTCTGCTGTTGATTAACATGTCACTTCACAAAATAATTTAATTTCTGTAGGACTCTTAGTATGCAAAGATGCTCTTGGTAGTGTAGAATATGTTATAAAATGCTATTAACATGAACTTATTTTTATAACATTTTTCCTATATTTTATCTGTTACTGTTAAATATGTGTTATGTTGAGACAATGTTCAATGGTCTTAAAATAGATTTGATAGAAAAATAAAACATAAGATTTTGAACAAAATTATATCCCTTTCCACTTTCCTCAAAACTTGTGTTATTTTCCTTTCTATAGTTGTTCTTTGTGTGCTAGCTCTGTCTTTTCAGCTACCCAGAGTATGTTTACACTATAGGTTAATGCATTTGGATACTGTATAAAAATTAAAAGTAAAATGTTTCTTTGCATATGGATTTTTTTTTCCATGTGGTTTTCACTAGCTGAAGTTTCAAAGAATTGCTGAAAATTAGTTTATGTTTTGGGTAGATGTAAGGATAGTAATTGATTCTACAGCATGCCACTAAAACACATTATTTGCCCTGAGCCTCCTTCTTTAGTCTCGCTCTGTAGCATTAAGGCTTAAGAGTTTTTGCTGGCTTAAGCTCTTCCTGTGGCCATGCTCTAAATACCTTACCTTTTGTTGCATGAAAAAACCCCTAATAACATGGGTTATTGCAATTTGGCGGTTTTATACCAAATGATAAAGCTGCAGACATGGAAGAGGAGAAGGAGGGGGAAGGTGTGTGTCGGGTACACGTAGCTTTACATGTCTGCAAGGAGGGATTAATTTCACCCCACAGAAGAGGCTCCTGCTCTGCAGCCAGCATGGCCTGTGCTGCGGAGCTGGGGGGCAGATACCTGGGTGAGGGGGTGTATAGGGAAAGGCAGAGCATGGCAAAGGGGGAGCTGGATGGCTTAGGGATCCTTGTTTGATGGTGGACCAGGCTGTGCGGGGGAAAATGCCAGGTGAGAAAACCAACTGGGAGGTGTGCGGGAGAGATGTGTGCAAGTGTCCGAGCTGGACTCTGATTTCCCTTTGTTCTTCTGTGCCCTCTGCTGGATCTGGGAGTGATGGGATTGGTACACATCTCTCTTAAGTTGCTCTTACCCTGGGGCTGAAATGCAAGGAATGTCGTGAATAGCTCCACTGAGCAAGGACTTTGTGCTCTGGTTCACATCCCTCCCAGTTAGTATGGGATATCATAATAGTCTCCTGTGGGTAGCAGAAGAATATGTGCTTTCCATCTCCAGGAGCTCCAGGGGGATTAACCAGGGTGCAAGTCAAAGCCTCAGTCTGGGTCACAGATCTTCAGTCGCAAAGAGTTAAAATAATTCCCCAAGCTAGCTTTATCCTCTTAATGGACAGGCTTGATAATCATTCTTACAGAATCCTCCTCTGCAGTGGCAGAGTTGCACCTTTTCCTGCCGGCAGTGCCCTGGGGAAGAAACAGCAGCTTAGAAAACACTGGTGTAATTTTCACCTCTGATTCACACCTCCTGTGCATTTCCTGTATTCTACAGCGTGGTTCATGTTTGCTTTTCTTATGGATCACCTCTTGCTTCCACTGCTCCTAATAGCAATGCTAAATCCACATCAGGGGAAAGGATGGGCTGTTTTGAAGGCTGGAGTCTGGTAGCCTGGATAATGCAAGTCCGAAGCTGTTTCAGGTCAAGGCAGGGGAAGGCAGTGTTTCACCTTTTTAGAAATGGGAAACGGTAATTGTTGGACCCCAGAGGAGATTATTATAGTCCCAGAATTTCCCATTCACTGTTCCCTCTCTGGCAAATTGTAGAATATTCTCTATGTGAAGCAAAGCGTGGGTGCAAATTCTGCAGGGGAGATCGATGAGAGCTTTGCTGAATGACTTTGGAGCAGGAGCCTGTCACTCCTGAAGTCTCTCTCCAGGGTGGACTTGGTAAAGCTGTGATATGTGAGAGCGTTGCTGATGCAGGGAAGGTGCCTGTGTAACTTGCATTCATGAAGCGCGGTTCTCTTTCTGACTAGGGGACAACGTTTGCCCCCCTGTTGCTTTCAACATATTTTTGCCAAGAAGCCCAGAACAGAGAGGAGCAAATCTCTGTACTGAACCAGCTTGTACAGGGTGGGCAGTGGGAGGCACAAGTCATTTTTCCTCCAGGTGTTCATTTCAATGTACAAAAAATAACAATATTGCAGCATATAGCAGTGTTACAGGATTTTATCTGTTAAAACCTTTACAGCATCTTGGTCACTAGGCCTCTAAATAAAGGGAACAGATATTATATATGCTATTTCCCCCCCCCCTTAATATTACTGTGGATTTTAGTAATGCGTGGGCTGGAGTAACTTGATTTTTTTTTTTAAGGTTTCAAATGAAGCATAGTTCTAAAGTAGCCCTTCCTGATGGGTTTGATTTTGCAGCTTACATCTCTGCAACTGATTCTTCCCTCTCTTTCTTGCTTTTGTCTGTTCCTCTTGTCAAAGATGGCGCTAGCTTGTTTCTTAGTTACTGTCTTTGTGATCCTTTGGGGATTCACTTGTGCTTGATGAGTAAGCAGCGGTAGAGGAGGAAGATGTTTCTTCTTTAGGCTGTAAAATCCCCTCCAGTGAACCCTAGCATCGCCACTTCGCCTCTGAGTCACATCTGCTGCGGGAGAGGAAACAACGCCTCTTAATCCTGCACTGTTCAGGCATTCTCCACTCAAGAGTTACACTGGAAACAAATCCTGGGAAGCCAAGGATGAGGTGATGCACGGCGCACTGAAGCTTCCCGTGTCAGCTGTAAGAGGTGCTCTTTGCCAGCTAGGGATCCAGGTATGCGCAGTGAGGGATGAGCCGAAAGCGAGGAACATGGCCTGTGTGAGGGCAAGCGGCTGCCAGGGTCGCTGAGGTCCTGCTGGGACTCGCTGGGCCGCAGTGGGCTTCAACGAGTGGGGTTCCTTCCTGGAGGACAGGGTGAGAGTGTGCAAAAGGATATCTAGGAAATGGTTTATAGAAATGGTACAGCAAGTAAAATGCATGTCGGAAATGTTCAGAAATCCAGCCTGACCTGAGACCTCTCAGCCTGCCACTGCTTTTTGGAGCCCCTATATGCTTCTTTCCCTTGTTCTTTACCTGCATCCCCTTCTGGATGATATTTTTTAACCTTCTCCTAGGGGCAGGAAATAGAAGAAAGAGCTGAATTTTTTCAGGAAAGAAGAAATGAAGTTGGCAGGAAGCCAGAACCGCTAGGAAGTGGGCAGCAAGCACAAGGCTGTTAACCTGTAATTATACATCTCAAATTTTGCGAGCAGTACTCCAGGAATCATTATGTATTGGCTTGTTTGATAGTACTGTGGTTTAAGAGAAAAACATCCCCTCAAATTACTCTTTAATTTGGAAGTCAAGAGACTATCAGTTCAAATCTTAGCTCTTCTGCCCGTAATTGATAACCATGTACATTTAACAAACCTGCTATTGAACTGGGCCTCATCTTTTTCATTCATCAGGTAACTGCTGATTTATTTTTTTTTTTTCAGAAAGGAAAATTGATAGGCCATACAAGGTTGCCTCCAGCAAAGCTGAGGTCAAACCTAGACTATAATATGGTAGATCCCAGGCTCTGCCACGCAGTCCTTCAAACATAATTTTTCGGTATCTGTGTACTTAACCCCTCTGAGCTGTAGCCACTGCTTTAATCCCCAGGCGCTGGAAGCCAGAAATCAGGCTGCCTTTTTTTCAGGGGCTGTTTAACGGGACTTCACCCCAGTTGCTAACCTCTTGAGTTGAAAAAAGACTTTTCTCCCTAGATAGTAATTTACAGTTAAAAAAACTACAACAAAACACCCCAACTCAAAACTGGATTTTATGTATTTTGTTTCAAACATGCAAATACCAAATGTAAGGATTCTTGTGCTTTCACACACATAACTAAACTTTCTCCCCATCCTGCCTCCAGGTGGCAACACTCCGTACAGTCCCCAGCTCAGGCGGAGGATGAAATCCTCTGCACTGGCCTTGTAGGGAAGAGTCTGACCGACGGGCCAGGGGGACTATTCCAGATTTACACTGTATAAATTTTTCTTTTTGATTACAAAGCTTTATGGTCTTGAGTTCCTTTCCAGAATCATTATCGCATCTGTCACTGTCATTGCTATCAGCAGCTAAGGATGTTTTTAATGGAGTGATGCAATCCAAACTATCATTCTTGCTGAAATACTGCTCCCAAGCACACAATAGGCCAGGTGCTGTAATTATTAATAATTCCCTCTGATGGCATATATCGGCCCTCCATTTTGTTTTAATGCAATTTATTTTGAGTTATTTCTTCGGCAGCGAAAATGGGCTTGGAGTGGTTTTTTGGAAGCATTGTGAGTTTGTTTGCTGGAATCCTTCTCTCCTGGAAATGAGGCATGTCTCTCATGGGCTCCCGTTCGCTCACACACAAATGAACTGCTAATTAGGATGATGAAATTGCTGGGAGAGGTGAAACCTTCCAGTTGGCCGAAGAGAAGATTGTGGATTAATCTGTGTAAAGCTGAAGGCTCGACTAAAACTGCTGTTCAACATTCTGGTACTAATGAGACTTGTATGTCTGCCACTCGAGAAGCTGGAAGTATGTCCTGTAGTTTTTGTTGAGAGATCCAAAGTGGGGGCTCACTCTTGTACAGCATTTAGTGCTTTCATCTCCACGGAGGATGGCTGGAATTGAGAATGCTCGGCAATCTGTATAAGGTGTTCATCAGTTTATAGCATCTGGTAATGCAAGGCAGTTTGCTCTTTATGGATAATTTTTGTACATGAGTGAAAGCATCTTGAGAGGCATATGGATGTTTAGAAAATAGCAGAGTATGATTTGGAGAGCTATTTGTCTTGCATGCCCCCTGCTACCATATTATATCGCTTCTTCATAGTTTTTATTGTACTTCTGCTCATGTCAATTCATGTAAAGGAGGAAACTCTCCGTCTCTGAAGCAGAGGGACACCAAGTGACTTGTTGAGTGTCACACTGGGCACGAAGTCCACTTCTGAGATAGTTCCCTGCTCACTGTTGAAGCTGCTCAGGACCCGTGGAGGGACTGATGCTGGTCTCTTATCCTCTAACAACAGTTTCCCTGCAGTCGTTGAGAATTTATACTTGTTTACCTATAAAATAATATATGTATATATAATTTTTACATATATAAATAAAGCAAAGGTAAATGTTTTAAGAGTGTCTCTGTGTGTTTGCAGGAAGCCGACGGATAGTGGACGTGATGGATGTGAACACGCAGAAAGGTGTTGAAATGAGCATGTCTCAGTTTGTGAGATACTATGAGACACCAGAGGCCCAGCGTGAAAAACTCTACAATGTCATCAGCCTGGAGTTCAGTCACACTAAGCTGGAGAATATTGTCAAGCGTCCCAATGTGGTAAGGGATCCTGGGGTGATGGTGTTTATTTTCAGCTTCTTCCCAGTCACCAGTTGCTTTGTAAGAAAGAAAACATGAAGTTTGAACAAGGTGATCTGAAGCACCTGTCTTTCAGTGTGAGGATCTCATTTTTACTGAAGTAGACAGCTGGTAGCTCATTTTTACCTACATGGAAAGTTCCTTGACAGTGGAACTTAATTTATAGGAATTAGGTACCTAATGAGCTCTTAATCATGCAATTTGCATAGATGCCCAATTCCTCTCAAGTTATTCAGGGGAAATTCCATCAAAATTTAAATACCTGTCTATTGTTTTGCCTCCTCTAAGGAGGAGGAAATTTAAAGCTATTATCAGGATGTGGGAATTATTTGAGGATCAGGGCAGTAACCATCAATTTTGTTTTCACATACAACTGTGATATTCATGGAATTACATTCTACTGGCTGTGTTATCTCCCTTTGCCTCTCCTCAAAGAGTGTGTTATCAACAGTACCTGGTGCTGATGGAGAAACAGATATGGGTCAGCCCCAATCTGCAAGAATTTCATGTGCTAATTGCCCTATTATGAAAGTCCTCTGGGGATACAAACAGTTGAGTTGACTCATAGGAGTAACGCTCTTGGGTGGGCCAAGAGCAGGCAAGAGGCTGAGTGGGGTGCTAACCATGACTGACCTGTTCTTGCTGCACATAGTCACCAATTCCTAGGATACGTCTCGCGGTCCGTATTGACCCATAAATGGAGGTTGTTCACACAGGATGATTCTTTGAGCTGGCTCGGGATGTACAGCCACACTGTGGCCAAACGCAGCACTACAGCCTGCCTTGTTGGACTTCCCAAGCCGACTGGTGTTTTCCCTTGTTTTGAAACCTGGCGCGTGTCATCCGCTTGCATAACCTGAAGGGAGTGTTCTGGATAGCTGGCGCGGGCTCCATCATAAGACGGACCAAGAAATGAGTCACAGGCTTGTCCCTGCTGTAGCAGTGATGGACAGATTGCAGTTCGTGCTCTGGCACCCAGCTCAAGAGCGATTTTTCAATGTCCTTGAACAATCTTCAGTTTCTATCTCCTCCTCACCTTGCTGGCAGTATATTTCCAATTGCTCAGTTGTTGCTGCTTTCTCCTGCCCGCACTTCCTAAAAGTTTAGCTTTTGGACAAGAACTTTGGTGAATTTATACTCAAGTAGAACAATGAAGGAAATGCACAGTAGGCAATAACGTAATTACTCAAATCAGAATTTGCCCAGAATAATGGGGTTAATGTTCATTGAAATGTAAGACTGGAATAGTATAATCTCTTTTATGTTTGTATTTTAATATTCATAAATGCAATTTCTAGGCTATTGGCTACAAAAATGCATTTGAAAACAGACAGCAGGTGATGCTGCAAGAGAAGGTGCTCACAGGTGCCCGTAGGTGAGAATTTGCACCCAGTTAAATTGACTGCAAGACGCTCCTTGCTCTGGGTTGCAAAGGGCTGAGTTGTGGTGAGGAAGTGCTGTACCTTAGAAGTCAGGTCCGTGGGACTTCTGTTGAACAGCAGGTTCTTGCTGTCTGTGAGCATCTGCTGGTCTGTGCTCTCATTGTTAGGGTTTTAACAAACAGGAGTAAATCCTACCATGTGTTCAGTGATTAACAGTTGGTTTTGGTGGGACTTTCAGGTGGACTTGGTCGACTGGGTGGATAACATGTGGCCCCAGCATTTGAAGGAGAGACAGACGGATGCTACCAATGCTATTTCAGAGATGAAATATCCCAAAGTGAAAAAGTAAGTTCAAGTCTTTACAAAGCTTTAAAAAGCTCTATTCATCCTTAATCAATCCCTTTTGAACTCTGAAGCTGGTAGGAAAGGAAATAATGATTTATTTATTTTTCATTGAGCAGGAAGGAGGGGGGGTGGCTGACCTGCTTGAGCTGTGTAATACCTACTGATGGACTGTACTAGCTTTTAAGGTGAACAATTTTGTATTTGAGAACTTTATGGATACTTCATGTTCTTAAAGCCTCTGGTTATAGTTTTTAAGAGAGGAATATTCTGTTCTAAATACTCATATTTAGAAGTCCTCAACACATTTTATTCTAAATATTTTAAATTGATAAATAATCTATAGGTTGCTGAACACGATGTTTAATCAAATCCATTTGAAAAGGGCATTTTTACTTTTCAGTTTTGATCAACTCTGTTTTGAAAATGGCAGACTGACCTTAAATTGTAAATTCTGTGAAAGCGTTACCCAAAGAAATCACTTCCCAGGATACAGATGTGTCACACAGTTCACTCAGTATAGTCAAGGTACTTCTGTAGGCTGGGTTCAGATCCTTCCCAGGTTCTAAACTACTCATGGCTGAAAAGTTATTAGATGAGAGATGTTTTGATTCTAAGATGTCCCTGCTCATGGCAGGGGAGGTTGGACTAGATGACCTTTAAAGGTCCCTTCCAACCCAACTATTCTGTGATTCTGTTTTGTGAAACGAACTTGAAGTCTGTTTTTAATAGGTGTGTGTCTCCCCAAAAACTCTGTCGCTGTCCTTCATGCCAGATCATTTTTGTGTTGACTTTTTCAACAGCAAGATCAAATATTGTACTGACTATATAGGCTGTGTTTCCTGTTCCAGAGAAACCACTCGGGGCAGGTTTGTCCTGCTTCTGCCTATCTCAGTCAAGTTTTTGGGCAAGTTGTGATAGTATAACCTCACCTCACTGTTTCTTCCTTTAAGCTGTTTTTATGTGATGTTTGGAAAAGGAAACTACTTGTGCACTGTAAGCTTCATAAGAATTGGTACAACTGAAATAGGTGCTATTGTTAACGATAATAATAGCTTTAGACCTGTACGGCTGATGAAAACCATATAATACTGGGAGCCCTTCACTGCTGTTTCTGGTTTAGAGACATTTTCTGTTGGGCAGACCTAATGCTGGCGGCATCCCAGGCCCCGCTGTTGAACCGACCTCTAGTGTTTTGCAAATCACTCTGAACTGTTTACAAACTGTAATGTCTAAAATAGATTGGTACTAACATATACAAAGGAGTGTGCAGTCAGAAAGTGATATGCAGCATTTACTCTTACTTTGTAAAAAATAAACATTTCAGAAGGTAAAGGTCTCCGTAACAGAAGAGCCTCAGTGGCATGCATCGTGGGGAAGCGTGGTCCTATGATATGCTCAGCACCATTGATTTCAGCGGAAGCTAAAGATACTCTGTCCTTCTGAAAAAAGGAAGCTGCTTGTCAGAGTAACTAGATATGGATAGGAGTGCCAAATTTCACACGTGCATTTGGAAATGTCCTAAGTGACTTGCCTAAGGTCGCACAATAGCAAGTGGCAGGGCAGAAAATAGAACCCAGGCAACTTGCTTCCCAAGTGGTTAGTCTGTTAAATAACGTTATGTATAATATGCCAGAGCTAAGAAACTGAATCATGATTTAGAGATTCAGGATTCATGGATTGAACAAGGTAAGAAGTAAAAAAAACGGTCCCTTTCCTAGAGCAGGCACACTCCAGATGCTGAAAAAAATGCAGCAAGTAAACAAAGCAAGGCAGAGATGGTTTAAAGGATAAGGTAGCAACATAACTAACAAAATTTAGTAGAAAAAGCAGAGTATATTCTTGCAGTTCACTACTTGCATCATGAAATGCCAGATGGTAGGTTTCAAAGAGGGATTTTAGAGAAGCAGCAATTCAACAGATTTTGACATGGAGCTTTTCCCATGTATGGGGGATGGCCTGGTAGAAAGGAAGGAGATGCCTGATGAAGTGGCAGATACAGAGCCATTGAGGTTGCTGTCACTGGCAAAGTGAAGGTGGAGGTTGACAGCTTGATAAACTAGTAGATGTGATAGGTAGAGAGAAGGTAAATAGTGAAAGACTGTAAGTGCTTGAAATGTGACAATAGAGTTTGATGTGGGGAAAAGGAGTTACCATGTGTGAGAGATAAAGGCAAGGGTGCTGCGGCTGGAGTGATGAGGGTGAGGATGTTGCTAGTGAGCATCATCTAGCATAAAGACTAAAGAAAGCTCATTTACAGCATTGTTGGCACAAAACCTTCATCAGTCTGAAGAAGCAACAAAAGCCATAACAAACATTGGTAGCCTGGGAGTACAAGAGAAGTTGTACTGGATCAGGACGAAGATCACTGGCTGCTGTCATAGATACCCTGGGAGGAGTGTAAGAACAGTTTGAGCATAAAATGATGCCGCCCCTTCAGATTATCTTCTGAACTTCTACTGTGTGCAGTTCAGGCAGAGAATATCCTGAGGTGGAAGTGGTTTCTGTGTGCTTAGTGACTCTCAAGAGATTTCTCTTCCACAAACTTGTCCAGTTTAAATATGAACTTCTCAAAAGATTACCTTTCTCCATCTTTGGAAATTCAGATGGACCCTTTCCTGTATAGATACTTGTCCCAGCTATTGCTGGGAGTACCCAGACGGTTTGAGTCCTATTTAAAGAGATCGTGTTCAGTTGTGGAGCTAAATGTCAGTGCCGTCCCCTGTTTCATGCTGCCCATCCTTTTATGCAAATCATCAATATGAATATGCTTTATTAATGACTGTAACCGGGAAGAAATGGGATTGCTTCATTTCATTCTTGTTCTTAGCATTCTCATAATACTAGGAGTTTTCAGTATGCGATACCCACCATTAACGTGTTCCCTACAAACAAAAAGCACTCCAGCAAAAGCGTTGCGGTTTTGCAGACACAGATGGCGTTACCAGACACAAATGTCTGTCTTGGCTCCTGCACGCCAAGTTCCGTGCTGGGAGTGAAGTTAGAGAACGCTCCATCTGCTGTGCTGCTTTGGTTACCAGGAGCACTACACGCACTGGAGACCGCCCTGGCTTTCACTTGGACTTGCACCATTAACTTTTTTAAAAAATTCTGGGTAATGAGGTTATTTTTCTGTCTATAAGTAAATGACTATTTACCTAATAGGCAC
Source organism: Rhinoptilus africanus (assembly GCA_013400135.1). NCBI lineage: Eukaryota > Metazoa > Chordata > Aves > Charadriiformes > Glareolidae > Rhinoptilus > Rhinoptilus africanus. The sequence goes on from VXBO01003255.1 coordinate 442,158, forward strand.
CTTAGAGGACTGAATTAAGTGGGGAAACGATTTATGTCAAAAATACGTAAAACTTTCCAAGTACTACCTCTAAGCAGTAAGACTATGAGAAATTAAGGGGATGGCTACCTGAGATTGTAGTGTGACACACTTCAAACTGATGTAAGTTGGCATTGCCCCTGAAAAAACAATCCCATGCCCACATTGCCCCATCTTCATTGCTAGAACACGCCGTTGTGCAGCTGCAGATTAAACTGGACTGGGAACTGGCCTGGCTGAAAACTGACTCGGAAATAAAGAAGAAAAACTGATTATGTTTCAGGCCATCCAAACCACCACACGGCTGCATAAATGCTTGTGCCAACCCAAGGGCAGTGTGGAAGAGTGGGGGAGAAAAAACCAAAAGCAGATAATCAACAACCCCCTTCTGCAGCTTGCAGCTTAGACAAGGTGCAGGGCCACAAAGCACTGGGTGAGGACAGCAAGCAGCTCATTGCTACCGAGGAAGCCTGCTCCTGCCTCCCCTCTTGCACATCCCTGGGTGCAAGTTCCTGCAAAAGGCCTCACAAACATGGGAACCTGACTGAGGGAGGGTGTAACCGGGAGCCAGGGCAGGAGGAAAAGGCAGGGCTGTTGTAACATCAGCTTCAAGAGGCACAAGCTTGTTGTACGGCCGCAGATGTCTGTGGTACTGCAAATCCTAAAGGTAGGAAACAGAAGGAAACTGACCTGGGCTCAGACCTGCTTCCTTTCCTCACAGTGAGCCATAACCATTTTCAGGTAGCTCAAAACAAGCTCAGATTTAGTTCTCTCTTTAAATTCAACCAGGACTGAAGCAATCTGGATACAGCTGAGCCTGAACCAAACCAAAAAACACATTAATTTATCTCTCGTTTATCAAAACAGATAGCCCTGCTGAAATTATTATCCCCTCTTTTTATTAGCTTTTGTGTTTGTAGCCTTGCAAGACTATTTGCAAAGCAGTGGCAGTGAAACAGCAAGTGTGCCAGGACATGATGGCTGTAGGAATAGTAACAGGCACTTCTAACGACTTGATAAAGTTTATGGAGCAAATGGAAATGAAAGCCTCAGTCACTACAACACCCTTTTTGCCTTCAGAATTCTCCCTGTTACTTAAAATATCTAAACACTGTTACTCCTCCATTAAGGATGGAGTATCTTGTATGAAACATCTACCTGTTGACAAAAGGATGCTGCTCTGTTACCATGTAGTCAGTCAGCCCTATTTTCCCTCTCCTAGGCTATTATTCAGCCGTCCATTCCTTTCTATTCATTCCTTTACTAAGTAGGGATGGATTTAAACAGATGCTAAAATGCTCTGCTGAGCTGTGGTCTAATTAGAAGCTGAGGGTGTGCCTCTGGGGACAGAGATTGCCCTTTGAATTGAGGGAGTTTGCAGGTCCCACAACACAACCTGGTGCTGTTTTACGCATATGAGATACTTGTCATTTGTCAATTGCTTTGGATAGAAAACCGCTCTATAAATATAGTGAAGTACAAAAAAATTAGACCAATAAGTGCAAGTTCTCATTAAAACTTTCCAATTGAGCAAAGTAAATAAAATGTAATGTGTTCAAGTCAGTGTGTTGGTCTCAAATCCACCTTTGTGTAGAGCTTGGAGGACGTGCAGCGTCACTTGTGTAACTGGAACAAGCACTGGCCTTTAAACTTGTGAACAGCCACGTCGCAGGGATGGAGAAACGAGTCATGGTCTCTCTGATACCAAAACGCTGTTCCAGGGCAGACCGTCCTGGCTCACTCTGAATTGACTGGCAGCTTGGTCCATTTCCTTGTGGTGGGGGTGCCTTCTCGGAAACTTAAGCTTCCAATTAAAAAACAAAAACAAAAAAAACCCCACAACAAAACAAGAGGCCTGACGCGGAGAGGTCCCCGCAGGTGCTGGGGTGTGAGCCCACAGTGGGGTGTTCGCTCCGGCTGAGACCAGGATGAGGTTGGGACGAGGAAAGTGCTGCCATTTAACTTTGGGCCCAGCGTGATCTGTGAGCGTAATTTCACAAAATCTCTGGTGCAGACTGAGGTGCTGTGGCAGAAAATAGGCTTTCTCTTATCTCAGGTGTTGTTTTTGTCTGACTGACTCAGATCGTAACCCCCTCAGGGCAGGAACCGGGTCTTTCATGTGCTTTTTGAAGTGCCTGGTGCACGCACCGTGTTTAATGATTAGTTACTGTTTGGTCTTGATAGGTGGTGGTTTGCTTTTCCCTCAGCCTGAAGCGCTGAACTGTCTTTTACTGGAAACGCTGGTTACGGGAGCCGGGCTGCCCCGCTCCGGAGGGGGGAGCCGGGGCTGGTGGCCGGCTGTCCCCCTGCCCTGGGCTCCCCAGGACCCCTCGGTGGGGGCCCGAGGTGGGTGTCCTCCCTGAGGAGAAGCTGGGGCTCTTCTCTGAGGGGGTGATGTCCCTTAGAAACTGGAATGTGGGACGACAGGGGGGTGTGGGGGCTCTTCCCTGAGGGGCCCTCCCTGAGGAGAATTCCAGACTATTCCCAGCAGAGGGGCCGGCGGCTCCCTGCGGGGCCCGGGGCGGCAGACGGGCCGGGCGGGCTGGCCCCCTGTCTCCCGGGTGACAATGGTTTCTTTTGTCTTGCGGCGTAATTTGTGGCTTTCAGTTACAGGGCCCCAGAGTGGGAGTGTTGCTCGGTGCGGGTCAGGCCGCTAGCCTGAGGAGTCTCCCGAAGGTAGCTATTGTTCCCGGCCGTCTCCCCTCCAGCTCCCGCTTCCAGCTGCTGTGAGGCCAGGCCTGGGAGAAGGGGACCCCGGGATGCCGCCGGGGACGGCCGCAGCCTCCCTCGCCCGACGCCCGGGAGCACCCCTCCTGCCTGGGGGAGAGGAGGGAGCCGGCGATCCAACACGGAGCAGGGCCTGCTCCTTTCCCCCCTGCTTTGGCACTTGCAGTTGGCTCATGGGTTTGTGGTATTCGGTTTCAGGCTTAGGGATTTCAACCAGCCGGCGCTGCTCCTGGGAGGAAGGAAGAGTGAGCTATACTTTTCTCATTGGCCCGAACAAAAAACAGAAGCCTCTGCTGGGGTTTGGGAGTGGTTTATGGGCTGAGCTCAGTGGCAGGGGAGCCCTTGCAATGCCAGAGGGAATAGAGCCGTATGGTGCGCTGTACCTATTGCCAGCGAAAAGGAGCTAAGCCGAGGGTAATGCTGCCTCTGCGTGTGCTCGCGCGTCTCCCCCGAGTTCATGTGCATGTAACGCTGCGCCTCTGCGTTCCCCGGCCTCCCTGTGTGTGCCTGCGCGTCTGTGCGTTCCCATCCCGGCGCGTCCGTTGCTGTCTTTGTTTCTCTGTTTGCTTGCGGGTTCGTAGCTATGCGTGGCGAGTGCATTGTGGGTTTGCCTGGGAGCGTGGTATCTGCGCTGGCGGATGGAGCGGTGTCTCTGTGTTGTTTCTGTGTTCCCAGCTCCCCGTGTTTGCTTAGTGGTTTAGCTTCGTTTGTATCATCTCCCGCTCTCTTTTTTGGGCATCTCTGTGTATGTTCTTCACTGTGAGTTTGCAGGTTACTCCATATTTCTTCGCATCATTTCTCTTAACAAATTTCCCCAGATTTCTTGGGGGGGGAAAGTTCTCCTTTCCCCCACACTGCAAATCCTTCCTCCAAAATAACAATATGTTAACTTGAACAATTTCAGGCTTGTGGAGACCATAAAACAAACTCTTCAGTGGGGAAGGGAAGCTCCCCCACAACAGATTACAAGCAGCTGCATGTTTTAAAACCCTCACTGAGGTTGTGCAGGGAGATGAGGTGGAGTATGCAGGGATTGGAGGTGGAAGCAGTTGTGTAAAAAAGAAATTAAAGTTGGGGCATCTTTTGTGTCACCTCTATTTTCAGGGTGTAACTCTGGTCAGATTGTCTCCCTGTGCCCTTCTTGGGAGTGTGTTCCTGTATCCACTTTACCTGCTGTGGCCCAGAGCGTGGAAGGCAGAGAGCTGCTACCAGAGCACGCAGTGGGATGTAGCTTCTAGATTTCTTTCAACATGGACGCTGTGTTACGGCTTTAATTTTTTTCCCTTCTCTTTTCATTTATTTATTAATTTATTTATTTAATGGAAAAACTGGAAAAGTTGAGCTGTTGCCCAAATTAGCAGCAGTCAGTGATGAGAAGCCGCTTGCTGGGGTCGGAGCGGAGCCGTGTATAAGATTAGCCGTGGCATGGAGCTGTGCTGGGACCATGTGACTGCGGTGTACATTGGAAGAGGAAGCTGTAGAGGTCAATGCAAAGGCATTGTGCCAGACTCTGGCAGCAAGGGAGAGTGCTATATGGCGGAAGATCGCTTTTTCAGGCTCCTGAGCCTTTCGGTGGCTCTTGGGGTTGGACAAAAGCAGCCCTGTAAGATCACCAGTAGAAATGAAATGGCACAGCTCGTTTGTGGATGGAAAGAAAAACTGTTTTTTTTGCGAATGCTTTGTGGGTTTTTATTAATCACCATATGTGGCTCTCTCACTAAAACCACCTTTACTAGAGTGGCAATTGTTGAGTTTAGAGGAGTTTCAAGAAAATGGGGTAAACAAGGGAAAAAAAGAGTTGCGTGTTCACAGTTATATCTGACTTGGTGTTTTCTCACAAAACTAAATTTTAAGCACTTTGATTTGACAAGTAATTCAGTCCTGTTATTTCCTCTCTGAACACAAACAGATTGACAGCTTCAAGTTTAGATTATTGATTACTGAGGAATAAATAAAACCAGCTAATGCTTAGGTCATTTATGCTCTTTCAGAATATCTTAGTAGGAATGGGTAATTGCAGGTAGGTAGCACTGTCTCAGGAAATTTTTGTTGGTGTGATGTACTTCGCATCTGATCTTTTGTAAACTGAAAATAATTGATTCCATAAGAATTTGAATTTTTTACTTTAAAACAACACAAACCTCTAATACTCAACACTGCCCACAAGCAAAATTTCCATGTTGGTTTCTTTTTTTGTTGTTGTTGGTTTACGGGCAATTAGTCAATCTGTGACTTTTTGCAGTTTGGCTGGAAGAAAGGCAACTTCCTTTCTGGGCTTCTTTTATTGTTTTAAAATTCTATCTGACTTGTAATCAAAACATCTTGGTAGAGAAAACATAAAAGGAAAAATTTTTAAAAAATATATTTGGGAGGGAAGGACTCATATTTTGAAATGGAGCATATTGAGAGTCTAGACAGCTTCTTGGCTAGCTGTGATTTTTGAGGCATCTGAAATACCCCAGGGGCAGAAAAAGCTCTCTTCCTGCTTCTGAAGGATTAAAAAAAAAAATAAAAAATTCCAGAGCGGGCAAGAGGAGAGACGTGTAATTGCACAAGGAGAGGTTTTAATTGTGAGTTGAAGGCGCAGGACCTTTTTTGAAGCCCACAAATTGACTGTCTTCATGACAGCATTGCGTATCATTCTGTCAACTGGGGCTCGGGATGTGGTTGCTAGGCAGCGGGCTCTTATGTACCTATAGTCTCTCTGATTTGCCAGCCTTCTGCAGACACATGGTAAGGTCCTTTCCAGCCTATCATCTAGAGGGACTTTTGCACGCCGTCTGCATACTGCTGAGATTCTCCCTACCTGAATGTGATGAGAAAAAGACACAGTTAAATGAAACCTTTTTTCTTTTTTTTGACAAATCCCGTTCCGGTACTGTTTCCATAAACCAACCCCCCCCTCCA